>OW028580.1:2787873-3207873 GCA_932294295.1 Alitta virens | reverse complement strand
TACCATTGATTAAAAAATACGGGAATAGTCAACAACAGACCAACTACTTAACTTTATAATATAATACGTAGCATTGACAGGTCAGATGGAGGTAGATTACAGAAGCAAAACACCCCACACTCATCCTGACAGCCCTAACTACCCTCGGAGCCATTGCACCGTGGGAAATTTAATAACGCATAGCATTATATCAGATGATTCATGTTACATCAACTACCACACAACCTCTTGAAGTTACGATGAAGTAAACACCTTGATAAGATGTAAGAGAGGAGATGGGGTAAGATTTCAGAAGCAAAACACCCCCACCCTCATCCTGACAACCCTAACTACCCTCGGAGCCATTGTACTGTGGGAAATTATTCACAGAATGTACTGATGTTTGTGAGGAGTGTTACTAATACCTACCTAGAATCTGTATCCACCATCTCATATACTTGAACATCAAAGAGTGACTTTGCAAACCAGTTGGGTGAGGCTGTTTTGCTTCTGTAATATACCAAGAGGAGCTCTTGAAGTGTTACTGATACCTACCTAGAATTTGTATCCATCATCTCATATACTTGAACAACAAAGAGTGGCATTGCAAGCCAGTTGGAATAAATGGTGTTTTGGGTCGAATCGAAAGATGAAGAAAACAAACACAAACACTGGTTATCACAAATAAAGTCAAACAATTCTTCTTCAAAGAATAAACTTTTGGAGTATAAAGGTTGTAACGTTGGCCCATTGTTTGTCCAAAATTGACCCAAAAGTGAATAAAATGCATAGGTCACGCTGGGTTAGTGACACACCATTGTGTCATTTCATCTGGGTGATTCTCTGAGAGATAAACTGATATTTTTAATTTGATCATGTCATGGAAGTTATATTTCATCTATATATCCAATCAGATATTTGGTAGTATTGATAATATACAGGATGTTCAGGCTTCCATTTGTTATCATCATAAAGCACAGTATGATGTACATATATGTATATTACCTTACCAAACTGGGTTTATTTTAAACATGTGCATGTCTCCTGTGCATGTCTCTTGCATCGGTCAAGCTGTATTTCCAACAAAGTCTTAAATCCGGAATGTTTCTTTGGAACCATCAGACTCTTTGAAGCTTAAATCCTAATGTTCTGCACCACCCAGTTGCTATGCCGACTGCCAATTCGGTCAGCCATTTTTGGAATGTGGCCCGGCTTCTAAGAGAGTCTTAAAGTAAGAGTTGATTTACAGACCTTTAATGTCTTTCTTATTCCTGTGTCCTTCGTGTTTGTTGAGGGATAGACTCATTGTTAGTGTCTCATTTATTTCTTTATCCTCTTGAGTTTCTGTTTCAGTCGCTGCAGTCTTCCCTTAACGACAATTCTAAAAGCTTCCGCCTTGATTTTTCATTTGTTCCTCATTTACCTTCCTCTATCAATTTACCAACCAGTAATTTGCAGACTGTCTTGCTTGTTGCAGGTACACAGGGGAAGCCAATCTGCGGTAAATTGAATTTCCTTCTTATTTCCAGAGCTTGTACATCACTAAACTTGTTTGTCTAACTCCTTCACTTTAATTGCAAACTTTTTCCTCATTGCAAAATTGCTGTCTGGCTGTAATTAAGCACCAGGAAAGGTATAAGGAAGTAAATTGTGTCTACTTAAACTTCTATTTTGAAGACGTGTGTATTCAGAGAGCTGTGAAAGAAAGAGAAGCTTACCACCCCTAACCAACGCTGCGAAAAAGCTTTTATAAATGTGTGAAAAATAATTTTAAAAAACCGCAATGAAAAACGAAGATCACACTTTCATGGTTCGAAACATCTTTTTTTCGTCAAAACAGCCAAATTGGCAAATGTTTTCATAGCGTTTTATGACTGTGGCTAAAATGACTGACCCCGAACCCATTTTGACCAACAACTGATTAGAATTAGTCTGCTATTGACTACTATGTCATCATTCATATTGACCAAGATCTTTTAGTAAAAAATACACTCTTCATGACAAAATCTAAGGCTGACTAATCCCTGTAACCAGTTGAACATGAAGCTGACTAACATGTCAGTCAAAATTGCTGTGTGGCCAGTAATTATATACACTGTCAAACTACTAAGGGTTAGTCAAAAAGATTTACAGCATGTACGTGTCAGACCAGGTCAATCTACCATAATCATGGCTGATGCAAATAGTACCAAAAGATATGATACGAATGTAGGTCATTGGAAATTATGCGCGGCTGGAGGAAATATAGTCCCCGGAATTAGGTCAGTGGGGGAGAGGAGAAACAGGCCCAGGGAGGAGGGGGCAGAATGAGATCAAGGGGGCTGGTTGTTAGGGATCAAAGCTTGAGATCGAAGCAATATGATGGAGCAGTTTGAGGTGACCTGTACGAGCCATGTTATGAATATCATAAACTGACACCAGAGATCCGAGCAAGAATGATCACTAAAGGACCAAGCAGGAAGGTTTATGACTTAAATATGGGTGGGGGCCTAGCTCAGTGGTAGCGCGCTGGGCTTCTAACCACTGGGTCCCGGGTTTAATTCCCAGTCGACCCTATGTTGGATGGCTGTTTCATCCTTCGTCTCATTGCCATGGTCCCTGTCTGTCCTAATTAGCCCAACAGGTGCAGAAATACAGGACGTAAAGCCCTAATCCACCACCACCACCATGACTAAAATATACCCTCTTCAAAGATGTTGTATAAATCACGATCCTTTACGTAACTTTTACACAACTCACATCAGATGTATGTCCATAATATGACACAAGAAAGTATTGATTTAATGATAAGTCTTACAAGATTAATAAAGGTGTACAACCCAGATGTCTAATCTAGTCGACGTCAACCAAATTTGGAATCCGATCTGGTATATGCATATGACTTCTCCATCAGGGCAACTGTTACAGAGAATATCTAATAATAAATGATCATTCAATTGCCTTAATTATTATCATAAAGGTGTTCATAATTCTGGAACCTTTTACATTGTAAACAGTTTTTGGGATTAAAGAAAGCGGCTGTGAAATTTAGGTCTTATTTAATGTTCATCTTTATATAGATTGCAGTCTGGTAAATCTCGAAAATCATATAACTCAATGATTGTATGCTATGCAATATGTAACGTATATATCTTCCTTACTGTTTTTTTTTCCAGCTCAAACAGAACATCTTGCTTTGCTGACGAGAGAAGTTGTAACAGCAAATTGAATTACCATTCTCTGACACTGCATAGCAACATAATTTCTCAGCCCATAACATGAGACAGACACTGATACAGGAACACTCAAGGTCACCATCCCCACCGCCAGAGGGAGTTGGTGTCACAGTGTCCTTGACACCGGGTGACTTAAGAGGGTTTTCTTGGAACATCCGGGGCTTATGTTGTCACCCTGCTGGATTTAGTCTATGATAACCGCGCTTTGAAGTCCTCCCATACACGTTCAAGAATGCATGAACATAACCTTGACATTGCCGAGAAATTTGGCCTTTATTGACCTTGGTGGAAAATGCAGTAATATAATGGTGAAGTATTCTTCATTGTTAAATATAAATATGTCTAACAGTAATACGATTACTGTAATAACAGTATTTATGATAACATGATCACAGTTATGAGGTGTTCTTAATAATGAAGACAGTATCCCATAGTCTATTGTAAATCCAAGCAAAAAATGTGTAAACAAAAACCAACAAGTGATGAGAAACATAACAAACACTAACAAAATAGACAATTTCTAAAAGTAACTAGCACCTTCCTCTGATTTGTAGCCCAATTTTATAATATCCAACAAAGGTGTGACATTTCCATTATAGACAGTCACAATGACCAGCTGAAAGGGGCAGGCGTAATGATGAGTTTAAGGATTTGAGTCCATACCACGTCATACAATGTATTAGCAATTATAATAGATTTCTAAAATCAAATAAATCTGCCTTTTTATTCTTCAGAGAAGTGATCAGTGAAACAAGATAGCAAAGTAACTCAATACAATTTGGTTACACTAACGTACTAACTTAACATTTTTCGGGCATCTGTAAAACGCGGAACGGAATGGAATGGAAAAGTGCGGAACAGGGAAAATGCAGAATTGTATATAGATAAACACGCTGTAGCTCATCCCCCACTTGACAATGGAGTCTATGTCCTGGGGTCTGTGTCCAAGTAATGTGGTTAACCCTGAATTACTTTGAAAACACTTCTATGAGATTTCTAGGCTGAGGGGTTGGTGAAACTTCTGAGTCACAAAATAGTAGATTTTACATTACATATTAAGAAAATATTAACTAAGTCCATTTTTTTGGAGGGGGGGGGTTATGTCCAAATGATGTGGTCAGTTACATGTCATTTTGGGGTAAAGACTTGAACTTATCAAAGCCTGCATTGTAAAAATAATGGTCATTCCGTTCCATGTATTTTCATTCCATTCCCTTCCGCATTTTATCATTCCATTCCGCTCCGCATTTCACAGACGCCCACATTTTACACTGTACCATGATTACCTCTAAAATGAAAAATATGTCCAGAATCCAGCATTTTTCATTACTACTACCATTACCAGGTGACAAATGACAAATATTTGAAGCAATTTTCTTGCACATTTACTGAATGGTAGCTCTGCATTTTTACCATTCAGATAGCATCTACAAATCATACACTGCATAAAAGACAGGACTTAAGTTGCAGATTGAATCTTATTCAGGGGACCAAGGCTGCTGCACCTGAGCTAATCTACTGCTTCTGTATTCACGTGCTTCTGATTTATAGGCAATAGTTGATCCCCCGTAATACTAGACTCTGAGCCAGATGATTTGCAGATGATTTGCAGATCTTCATGTTTTGCTGCACACAGTGGTCTGCTAATCAACTCGGTGGTAGCAGTTTTGAAGAGAGATAACGTTACAAGTGTAAATCACCAATGTTATGCTTCAGATGGGGTTTGCAGTTTACCCCCAATAAACAGCTTGCCCTAAAGATAATCTAGTCACATTGCTGACATACCCCACACATATTATTACCCTTTATTGACATGGATGTGACCTAGGTGATGCAATCAAAGCTTGCAAACTCATTTTATAGGCAATAATTCAGAGCAACGATGTATTAACGTTCAGCCAGTAGATGCAATTCGTTCTGCAAGTGATGTGATGGCACATGGGCAATCGTGTGTGAATTCCACAGTTAATAATATGTAAACTTCTGACGCATCTTTCCAAGCAAATCTTTACTAAGCATCTCAGAAACATGTGTTACTCCAAGGCTTAAGAATTCACTAAACAGCGCTCAGTCATTAAGTGAAGTGCACGTTTGCAGGAAGCAGCCAACTGCCAGATGCAACCAACCCTCCATCTTCTACTTAGAGGCAAGTTAACAACAGAAACACTAGTTCTTTGAGTGTAATTTGACAAAAGTAACGAAGTGTTTACAAGAAGTAGAGGAGAGGCAAACTCCAAAAAAGATGCATATTTAAGAAGTTGGTGACAAGTAAAGACTTGATGGTCATATTACACATCATTTTAATCCCAAGTTCCTCAATTTTATGAATTTTTATGTTTGCCATGTCGAAAGTGGTAAATAAGGGTCTTAATATTTGTTTCCATGGCAACAAGTCCCTTAATTTGTAAACCCAATATTGAAACTTTTTATATTCTCTAACTTTGGCAAAACAAATGAAAAATGTTTGATATTTGGCCAAAATTTACAGGTATCTACAGTTATTGAAAAATATGGCATTGTGGTACTGTTTATTAACAACACACAGTTCATGCAGTTTTTCAAAGGAATTAAATAGCTATCATAATGGTAACAATTTATCTTTAAAAGATGAACGTTGAGTTTGATGATGACTGTGAGTAAAAAACCATGCACCCTGTTAAATTTTTTCATGGAAACCAGACATGTGTATTCCTATGAGGGTCCTGAACAAATTAACAAAAAATACTGGAAAATGTGCAGTTCATGATAACCAGGTTTCTTGAAAAAGCATAAAAACAACTGATAAGCTCTGGTTATAGGAGAATCTCTTTCTACCATTTTATGGTTGAACTAGTCTTACTTGTGGATGTTTTTCACTTCCTTGTTCTCTCCGAAGTAAACACATTTATTCTGAGTGATAAGCCCGTAACCCTTGATGCCATTAAAGTATTCACAACTATTGATGCAAATTCTAGGTAGGGTATCAATAACGCTGTAAGAGCTCTTCACGCACATCAGTTGCATTCTGGGAATAATTTCCCACAGTACATTGGCTCCAAGGTTAGTTAGGGTTGTCAGGATGAGGGTGGGGGTGTTTTGCCTCTGAAATCTTACCCCATCTCCTCTCTTACATCTTATCATTGCAACTGCAAGAAGTTGTGTGGTAGTTGGTGTAACATGAATCATCTGATAGTATGCCATGCGTTAATGTAATATTTTGTGGAAGAGTGCAGGTTGGGATATTCTACCCACTTTTAAAAATGGATACAATGCATTTCCACCTTTCCACTTATTACGTAAGGTTTTGTCATTTATTTTGTTTTCTTGGCAGTGATCTTACCTTGAAGTTTATGATTTAAACAGGGGGTGCTTGTGGCAGCGCCTAACACTTAGGCAAAATGGGCATCGCCTGAGCCAATATTTATATAACAATATGTTATTGTATTATTATGATTTTTATGGCATAAATAAAAAAAATCTCTGTCTGTCTGTCTATCTGTCTGTGGATCTGTCTGTGGGTCTGTCTGTCTGTCTGTCTGAATCGTCTTTCTCATGAAGCAGTTGGTAAACACATTGGCTGGTTCTACTGAGAAGGTCCTGAGGTGGTACGTCTGAGCTGAATATCAGCCACACAAAATTGGTAGTACCTTGTACTCAGTGTCTATGCATGAGGCAAGGAAAAGATCCCACCCATTAGTTAAATGTGAAACATGATTTGAGCTCCAAGCCTTATCATCTCGTCATTACGTCCACCTTCGGTAGCTGGTCATGTTGGCTGAATATAAGGTCATCTAAATATGACGTCATCAAAAGCACTAAATGACCTCATTGTATGCCTACGTCATCCACTATTGTTTGGGGCGCAGTTACTGATAGCTCCCTCTGTTGACAAAAAGTGGCCCATTAAATCACAAAACAGTCTTAAGAAGGTAAATGCATTTCCCTACTTGAGTGTGAAAAGGCTAGACCCAGCCTAAACGTGTATTCTTTCTGACACAATTCCTTCTTTAAAAAAATGCTTTTTAGGCAAAGCACGTCTGTCTGAACATCATTTGAATCCAAAGTATAATTCACGATCACTGAATAAAATTCAGTTCCCAGACACTTAATTCGTGCTCTCTATCCAACAGATGTGATTTGAATAGACAATAAAGACAAATTACTTTGCTCATATACAATTTTACCAGACATACTTTGCTCATATACAATTTTACCAGACAGAAGCATAACTATAGGAAATTGGATTGCAGCTGTCTGTCATGACCTTCCCATTCAATTCTATCTCGAATATCATACAGGATATTTTCCTTCATAGTTACTGCGTGTGTTTCTCTGTTTCTTCAGTGAATCAGTTATAAATTACCTTTGCAAAAGAAATAAGATACAATCTACTGCTCTATTACCCCAGGTGTTATAATAAAGCTAGCTAGCTAGCTAAATAGATAGATATATAGATAGATAGATAGATAGATAGATAGATAGATAGATAGATAGATAGATAGATAGATAGATAGATAGATAGATAGATAGATAGGTAGGTAGGTAGGTAGATAGATAGATAGATAGATAGCTAGATGGATGGATCGATAGATAGATAGATAGATCGATAGATCGATAGATAGGTAGATAGATAGATAGATAGACAGATAGATAGATAGATAGATAGATAGATAGATAGATAGTTTGATGGATGGATAGATAGGTAGATAGATAGGTATGGAATTTGGAGTGTGACACCAGATGACACTTTTGCTGTTAACGAGGTAAAGGCATTTCTCAAACAAGTTGGTGGTACACAGCTAGGGAAAGAGGATGGGAAATTCAATTTACTGCAGATTGGCTTTCCCTGTGTATCCGCAACAAGCAAGACAGTCTGCAAATTACTGGTTGGTAAATTGATAGAGGAAGGTAAATGAGGAACAAATGAAAAATCAAGGCAGAAGCTCTTGGAAATGGTTGTTAATGAGAGACCAGTGACTGAAGTGGAAATTCAAAAGGATGAAGAAGTAAACGAGAGCAACAAAGAGTCTCCTGCGACACGAACACGTTAAAGGTCCGTAATTTAGTCCCTACTTTACGACTCTTTTCTCTTAGACTCCCCACCTTCCAAAGATGGCGGACGTAAAGGTTGTTGGCATAGCAACTGCATGGTGCAGAGCAGTGCAAAACAAAACCGAAGGATTAGGAGTGTTCGAAGAAGAATTCAGAATTAAAGACTTCTTTCAGAGTGATGTAAAATAACACATACTTTTCCACAAAGTGAAAAAAGAAATTTAATCCCAGGCTAAAGCAAATGGTGTATCACAATGATTCATTGCACAGCAAGAGATGTTGTTACTTTTGTACCCAAGGGGTGGGCCTAGCTCAGTTGTAGCATGCTAGGCTTCCAACCACTGGGTCCCGGGTTCAATTCCCGGTCAAACTTACAAGACTCAAGACTCAAGAATATTTTATTTGGACCATACATTTACATAAATAAATCTGTCTGGTACAGCTATATATAAATTATCATATACTATACGGTCAAGGAGGCAGTGACCAAGTTGTGGTAACAACGCTATCATCACGCCCCCATTGTGGTTCTGTGTATCAGTTATATTGCAATGGATTTATAATTTTATCAGTACATAGTAAAAACACAATAATAATAAACTAATTCTCAAGGCTTACAAAATAAGAGATAGAGAAGAAGAGAGAACAAATTTCATGATGATATATGATGATGAGCAATATAGGATGGCTGAATTATGAATGTGTGGGCATATGAAGATATTTTCAATTTAATTAACATCTTCTGTATGTATGTACATTTACAAATAACTTGTATATGTATGGTTAGGGGGAAATGGAAATAGCTAATTTAGTTTTTTTTACAGGACGTAAGAGCTCATCCACTCACCAATCGTTGAACCCAACGCCACCACACTAAGATAACATTCATACACATATACTATCTTATCTAAATGTATTGTTTGTTTGTTTGTGATTAGGGCTTTACGTCCTGTATTTCTGCACCAGTTGTGCTAATTAGGACTGGCAGGGACCATGGCAATGAGACGAAGGAGGAAACAGCCATCCAACTTAGGCTCGACCGGGAATCGAACCCGGGACCCAGCGGTTGGAAGCCCAGAGCACTACATCTGAGCTAGGCCCCTGCCCTTATCTAAATGTATATCATCAGATATGAGTATTTGTTTAATGACAAGACAAACACATTAATTGATGGAGAGTGCACAGTCTATCAAGCCATGTAATGCTAAGCTGTCGCTCCCTTCATTCTAAAAGTTATCATAACATTGTATGTAAGGTCTACAGCTTTGTAAATCGCAAAAAGGCTAGCAACACTAATTCAAAGAGCGCATTCTTCATCGCTATTTAAAACTTCCTCGTGAAACAAATGATAGAGTTGAATGCACTCACTGTTAGACATAGAAAATAAAGCATTTTGCTATCTTTCCAATTATAACATGCACTCATTGTAAGACAAAGTTGTTCAAAAATAAATACATTATACTACCCTTCCGGCGCGGCCAGTTCAATTTTCTATATTTCTATTTGTTTTGATTTTTGTTTTGTCATCATGATGTCCATTGGCAAACAGTTAAAAAAAACATAAAAAAACTGGTTTGCCTTCTTCCTATATGTGACCATTTGGTCCTCCATGCTAGATGTCTGACAAAATTTTACAGAAAAAGATGGGGACATTCATTTTGAATCTTACAATAATACCACTGGGCCAAACTGCAGTAAGCATGTTGCCCAGGTGATGCAGTGAACACCCACTGATGGAGCCCCTGCCTCTGCAGCAGCAACCAAGATGAGGGGATATAACGTACAGCTGCATGCCACAAGGTTGATCATCTTCTGCAATCCATGTGCAGCCCAGTGGCACATTTGACCTTGAGATGGCAGGTCTTTCGGACAACGTGCCATCCCAGGCTTCTGTGCCTTATTGACTTTTCACGTCCAATGCTAAGTCAATCTGTTGCTGAAAACTCCAGTCAGCCCTGGCTTTACGTCCTGTATTTCTGCACCTGCTGGGCTAATTAGGACAGGCAGGGAACATGGAAATGAGACGAAGGATGAAACAGCCATCCAACTTAGGCTAGACCGGGAATCGAACCCAGGACCCAGCGGTTGGAAGCCCAGAGCGCTACCTCTGAGCTAGGCCCCGCCCTGTTTATACAATGTAAACATGTTGGTATTGCCACTCGTGGCTACTGTTAGTGTAAATGGCCAATGTGCAAATGATTATCTATAGGTGAATAGGCTGATAAAATGTCATAGGTGTTGGAGCGAGTGATTATGATTGAAAGGCCTGATGATAGGGCACAAATAGGTGCTGATACCCACCTCCTGATGGGCTGTCAATGCCCCACTGATAAACATGTACACAGTGCATGACCTTGCCGTAAATGTAGCCCCATGGCTATCACTGTAAACAATGGTACAGTTCTGCAAATTCATTATGAGATATAAATGCATCGTCACTAGTTGTAACATACATGTATTGCTTGGTCCTTCCTCTAATGATCAATGCCCCACACTTTATGCTATATATCTATGTTTATTAATATTTCATTGATGGTCTTAGGCTCCTGGTGTTTTATGTAATATTTAAATTAATTCAGAATGGATATCAACATCAAATAAAAGGGTGATTAAAAATCATTCTCTTTTCACAACAATAGATGCAGAGATGTGAGTCAGATCTGATTATTTTACCTTATGGGTGCACCTGATGGGCTAATTAGGACAGGCAGGGACCATGGCAATGAGATGATGGATGAAACAGCCCTCCAAATAATTAGGCTCAGATTCAGATTCTACTGGGAATTGAACCGGGGACCCAGTGGTTGTAAGCCCAGTGCGCTATCACTGAGCTAGGCCCCCACCATTCGCCACCTGATGGGGGTAGGTTGTAAGCTGAATGGCTAGCTAGAAGTAGTCAGAAGTGGTTAGCTTTAGCCAACTACAGTTGCAGTTAGGATAGGACAACATTTCTATAAGTTACTTCACTTGCACAACTGAAGGTTGATTTAAGCTCAAAACCATCCAGAACGACTGTGATCTAGAGCTTAAAAACTTTCAAAGCACGCCATGGAAGGCTATGATAAAGTACCTAAAACAACATGGAGCAACAGAAAGTTTTAATTAGGATTCTAATTACCTGGTGTCAGATTAGGCTCACATGGCAAAGCTATGTTTCAACCTGTCAATTACAGTCTTAACAATAGGATGTTCGGATGAAGAATGGCATACACCATCTTCCTAAAGCAAGTTCCACTCCTCCGTACAGCTACGTGTTGTGCCTTGCTAGAAATGGGCTTTATGAGCTGGTTTGTGCATATTCAGTTTAATTGGTTGCAACGATCTGTGGAGTGCCAAATCAGCACCAGTGTTTATGAAATGTATCTATATTAAGCGCAGCAATGTGGCCTGCAGTGACGGTTGAACGTTTTGAAGTGCTGATGCGTCGCTTGCATAGGTTGACCTACTTTCTCACCTGTGTATTTACCGCAAGCAGGCAACGGCGAAAAAAACCACAATATAGCTAGGCCGCACAGCTTGTGGAGTTGTCCTTGAAAGATGGGTGACACCATCCTCCAAAAATCTTAGATGGCTCAAGTCTGCCAAACAATTGTTTGAATTAACCTATATCCTTCTATATAAGGCTGGCTTGATGAAGACCAAAAGTCTTTTCATCTTAATGTTACATCTACCTTTACTGCCCTTTAGCCTAGACCCACATCTTGTGAAAATTGTTCAAAATACATTACAGAGAAAACAATATGATAATACCACTCCAATATCCAAAGCAAATATTCTATTCGTCTATGGCATCTGAGCCTCCCACATCCAATGTCCTGAGTTTGTAGATGCCCTCACTTTCCAAGTGACCTCAGCGAGAACGTTTATTATATACATTTTTTATCTGTGTTTCCATTATCATATGACGAACAAAGCACGCAATTTAGAATGACTTGGTGTCATGACTTAAGCCATATTAATGAAATAAAAGGTTTGTACGATACATATCATATTTTCATGTATGCATATGTGACTTAAATTAAGGAATACCATTCCTACATGTGTTTATATTCATAAAAACATTACCTTTACACGCATGTAGACAAGTAAATATTGTGTTAAATGTTGAGCATGTAAACCAGGGTAACATGTCCAAGTGAAATTTCATCTTTTGTTTATTTTCATCTTTTGTTTTACCCTTCTGTGGATGTTTTGGTGAATCACTGTAACAGTATTCGAATAACTGAATCATACATGCAATGGTCAAGAGAGTGAACTGGAGAAAAAACACGGAACAGAGGGCTTCAAAACAGCCACAGCAAAGTGGGGGAGTGATGTATGATCTTTGCAACTTCTTCTGATCTAGATGTTCAACTAGGTCAGGGGTCAATGACCTCAGTGACCTGAACCGGAAGTAGTGAGGACGGAAGTGGTATGGAGACTCAGAGACGCTGAGGTCACTTGGAAAGTGAGGGCATCTGCAAACTCAGGACATGGGATGTGGGAGGCTGATACTGCTGCTGATGCTGCTGTTGCTGCTGCAAAAGTTGAGGAGATTGATGATCTAGTGCTACTGGAAGCCACAAGTTGGTGAAACTGTCGATACATCTTCTCGCTTCCTCCAAGACCAAAGAAACACTCCGCATAAAATGCATCTTAATTTCCACCAGCGGTTTATGGGGCTAGACATCTTCGCAGATGGTTCAAGGACAGTATCATTGGTCAGTCAGTCATTTATAGTTATGTGGTTGGTCAGTTCGTTGGTCAGCCAGATGATTAGTATGGTAGTAACTCGTTCAGCTGGTCTGTGTCAAGGTCGATGTTTCAATGCTACTGGGTCTGAAGCTTAGTCGTGATATGACCAACTGCCAGATGAAAATATAACAATGACATTATTAAACTCACAGATTACACTATGTTGCATATTTAGCCCATTGGTGAGGTATTTTTCTTGCTTTGGCATAAACATAGAGTACAAGGCACCTCCAGTTTACCATCTTGACTGATCTACATCCAACTTATATGTTCTTCATGAATAGTGTCCGGGGCGTGGATTGAAAATGGGAACCTTCAGCCGAGCAGACCAATGTGGAATTGGTGGATGCCTTAACCATCAGGCCACCCGGCTGCCTATTCATATCTATCCATCTATCCATCTGTCCATCTATCTATCTAATGTAAACCCCCCTGTCTGTCTGTCTGTCTAGCTAGCTGTCTGGCTGTCTGTCTGTCTGTCTGTGAACTCATGAACAGTCTGGTAAACAACCTATCTTTGTAATGATGTTATAATGGGAAATCAACATATTTGAAACTCCACTCATATTCTAGAAGCATGCAGCTTTCAGTTGTAAGCCCCAGGGACTTCTTTCTCTCGAAAATATTAGATGAAATATAATCACATTTTCCATGTCATTTGGGCATGCACATATATGGGCTGTGCTTCGTTCTGGCAAAATGTGCATCCTTCTTTAAGTTTGATGGTTTATCCAAATTGTTTTATTCATAAATACAGTTAAACCCCAGAATAACTGCTACAAGTTTTATACATACATATACTTTAAGTGGCTGTTTTATTGAGCTGGTCCTAATTCTGAACTTTCAACATTGTAATCTAATTTTTGGGACCAATTAAAGTGGTCTTTATATTGGTTCGATCTCTTCATTTGTTAGTCTTATTCTTGCGGATTTCAATATATATAATGTAGAGTTCTATGAAATTATTTAGATTTCAATATATACAGTGTTGAGCACTGTGAAATCATGCTTTATTGACCACATAATTAGCTACAAAATTTACTGGTATGAATGTTTAAGTAATCTCAATAGTGACGCAAAAACAAAGTGAGAATACTTAAGTTTGCATTCCATGATCTTCTTGGCGATGTGACCATAATGGGGAAGTGACCTTCATAGTGATGCAATCTTCATACTGAATGGTTTTAATGGTGAGGCAGTCTTAATGATGAAGTTGTCAAAACGTGAGGTGGCCTTACTTTTGGAGCTTCATCGATTTTACTCAATATTCGGAAGATTAATACACTGCAAAAAGAGTATGCCAAGGAGGCCTGCTATGGCCCATACTACATGTATGCAGATAACTATAGAGCATGGCAGCTAAACCCAATGCAGCTTTCAAGCAATTACCAGCAGATAATTGAATTCCTGGAAGAGTGTTAGTTTATTCATCAGACTTAGACAAACAAGCCTACTAGCCTGATTGACAGAGAGGTTCCAGCCAATGGCTCTCTGTTCCATTCGCATAGAATACATTCTCTCCCATACATAGTGTTATTTGGAGTAATTCCTACATTACCTCAATAATGCTTCTGGGTTTAGCTAACCCCAATTTTCTCGTAATAGCATATTAGTCTTGATGTGTTTGTCATAAGAATCATTCTGTATTGATGTATTGAGCTTGTGGAGGAAATTAATTAATTTGTGGGAGTGTTTGATTAATTTGGAGATGGCAATTAAATAAGGATTAGTTTGCATAAAGTTTCTCTAAGGCGAGTTATTATTTCTCAGTTTAATAAAAAAGGAAAGAATAAAAAAAGAATGGAAATTTAATACTATAAAATTCTAAAAGGCAATCGACAAAATGCAGTAATGTATTAGTTTCGTCAAGTTTCACCTGAATACTTCTGTCTATAAGTAGCATTATATTGTATTGTATTGTATTGTATTGTATTGTATTGTATTATAATATAATCCATGTATTCAAACAAACGTCCGTTTCAAACAAAAGCCATTATATACATGGCTAAATGTGCCAAGTGTGTTTTCCATGAAAAGGATAAACGAATGGAAAACGCATGGTTTTTAGCTTATTATAATGAGGCAAAAACCATGAGTTTTACATGCGTTTATCCAAACGCATGGAAAACTCACGTGGCACATTTGGCCATGTACTTTGGGGCTTAGTCAACCGAACTGTAAAAGAAACTTGTGTTTTCAGACATTTCTCAGTGTAGCAAGCCATATAGTCAGTACAGTAGAATTCAGTACATAACGTTTAAAGTGTTTACAATGTAGAACGTATTCAACCGTACATTCCACTACAGCGCAAGTTTGTTTGTACAGTTCACTATCAGCAACACTCAACAAGTTCATGCTGTTGAATGCCCGGAGAGACTGGCTTCCCATAGAATGAAGATGTACAAGACTGCAGTGGGACACTGTTTAAAGACAATCTCACTATTAGGACCACCTGGATAAGACTTCAACAGTGCTTCGCTTCCCAATTGTGTGATTCAATGTAAAAACAAAACAGTCAAAATAGAGTCTTTTCACTGAGCAGCCCTGAATTCGGTAAGGCATACATCGTTCTCCTCCTCTTATTACTCATTCTGCTTTTCAGACATAGTAGGTCATAACGAACTAATTCAATTAATATAATTTTCCCTGGGAAATGACAGAAATCAAATGAACGATAAGATGTCAAATATACATTAAAGTGCACTAAAAATACTGCTGCTAGGATGCACTTCGCTTCAGCCAATCACAGCCAAGGGTGGGAACTTTTTCAGCCAATAGAATTGCAGTATTCTGTCATAACCACCTGGTGAAATTATGGAGAACCTTCCATGAAAATCCACTATTGAGACCGCCTCAATCTGAAGAACTCTCATTCATATGAAATATTCCTACCATTATGTTTACTTACATTGTTAGGATCACTTCACAATTATGAAAACCTGGGGCCAAAATAAATTTACAACAAAAAGCGGTCCTAATGACCAGTTCCCTGCATTAATGTTCAATGTACTTTACCTCACTGTCAACAAAAACCAAAACAATTGATAAACTAAGGTTCATTCACCATAAAACTATCTCAATTGTGGTTCCTGCGCTGTATGCATGGACAACAATGGAAACACAGAGCAGCGACAGTCCTAGGTTGCACCCAAGACTCTGGCAATTAGGAGACTCAGGACAAAGCCAGTTCCGTCTGTTGAGTCTTGAGACGATCAGAATAACAAACACCTTCCCATAATGCAACACAATTGCCGAGCATGCTTCTCTTTCTCAAACAACTGTTCCTTATTTTCGCCCGGTCCTTTTTCGTCTCAGAGGCTCCGCATCGCTTCGGATTGGATCCGATGTCCCGCGGTTCGAGTTCGCGCCGAGCTTCTTTTCTCATCTCGGGAAACTAAGTCTTAAAAGCGCTTAAACCAAATCCATTACTTTAGGAATTGACTCTGAGGGAAGTATTTCGAAAGAAAAAAGCAGAAACAATCTCAAGTAGACTTCAGGTGTAGGGTTTTAGATGGCTTTCACCACAAGCAAACTAAAGGACAACCAAAGTTTTTAGATGTTGCATGTTATATTACAACATTTGCATGCATTTAAGCTGATAATGCCTCACAGAACAAGATATTATAACGCATGATTTCTCAAAAATCTTCGGATAATATATCAACCTTTAAAAAAATCGCTTCATAAAAATTGAAAGGAAAAGTAATATTATTTAAGGAAAAGCAAGAGTCAATGAACTTTATCTGAAAAGGAAACCAAAAAGACAATATCAAAATAGACTTAAGAATTGTTTAGTCTACACTTTGGAAAGCAATTAACTGAGAGTAAACATTTAAAGATACTGATGCCTTTTATTATCATTTATGGACACCCAGCAGTTATTCACAAGCACGAAAATAACTTCAATATATTTATGTGATATCTTTATTTTCAAGTAGCCGTGAGCCTGTTAAGACGAAGTTATGCAGCACCAAAGTCACTACAACAGGCAAACATAATGATGACATGATCTAGCTTGGATTTCACCCTGTGTTGCACACCTAGCATGTGGGTGGGGTCTTTTACTTGTCTCAGCAAAGACACCAAGTACAAAACACTGCTAATTTAACAGCTCATGCAACTGACATTCAACTGAGTTATGCAGCACCAAAAGTCACTTATCACCATGGTTCATAGTCACTCATCACCATGGTTCATAGTCACTCATCACCATGGTTCATGGTCACTCATCACAATGGTTCATGGTCACTCATCACCATGGTTCATAGTCACTCATCACCATGGTTCATAGTCACTCATCACCATGGTTCATGGTCACTCATCACCATGGTTCATGGTCACTCATCACCATGGTTCATAGTCACTCATCACCATGGTTCATAGTCAATCATCACCATGGTTCATGGTCACTCATCACCATGGTTCATAGTCACTCATCACCATGGTTCATGGTCACTCATCACCATGGTTCATAGTCACTCATCACCATGGTTCATAGTCACTCATCACCATGGTTCATGGGCACTCATCACCATGGTTCATGGTCACTCATCACCATGGTTCATGGTCACTCATCACCATGGTTCATAGTCACCCATCGCCATGGTTCATGGTCAATCGTCACCATGGTTCATAGTCACTCATCACCATGGTTCATAGTCACTCGTCACCATGGTTCATAGTCACTCATCACCATGGTTCATGGGCACTCATCACCATGGTTCATGGTCACTCATCACCATGGTTCATGGTCACTCATCACCATGGTTCATGGTCACTCGTCACCATGGTTCATAGTCACCCATCGCCATGGTTCATGGTCAATCGTCACCATGGTTCATAGTCACTCATCACCATGGTTCATAGTCACTCATCACCATGGTTCATAGTCACTCATCACCATGGTTCATGGGCACTCATCACCATGGTTCATAGTCACTCATCACCATGGTTCATAGTCACTCATCACCATGGTTCATGGTCACTCATCACCATGGTTCATAGTCACTCATCACCATGGTTCATAGCTTTTACTGAAACTAATCTTAGGAGTACTAGTTACCTGTCAAGCTTATGGAAAATTGAATATAATTTCGCCCCAAATGAGACAACTGCACTGATAACAAAGGGCGACTTTCCTGTTAGGCAGCTCTTTGAAGTCAAACTGCTGTCACTTCAAATTTGCTAAAGGTTACAGAAATGTTTTAAGATATTAAATTCGGCGCTATTAAAATGTAGCAATTTAGAGAATTGTGTCCTTTTCAATCTCTAGATCAATTGTATTATGAAACCTTTCAGAAAAGGTGGTTTCAAAACTAATTAAGACATTTTAATCAGACAAATTTTGTGGAAACTTCTCCATGAAAAAACACTTATTCAATACCATATTTTTTTATAACATTTATACCACAAGTTTTGTCCTCATCTGTACGCATACCTTGAAACCTCGCGATTAAGACCACCCTTGCTTTAATTTCTATATTGACTCATTAGTGAGGTGGTCTTAAAGTAGAGGTTAAATCTAAAGCGAAGTGTACCTCTGGGTCTTAATTGGGAGCTCTTGATAGTGAGGTTGTCTTAAAGGCGGGTTTCCACAGAGCTCTGTGATCAGAATAAAGCCTGTATCTTTATCAGAAACAAAATTAAATCATAGCCTCGTTGGAGTGTATTCTTAATTAGAGTTCAAAACCTTTACTCCAACATTTTACATAAATATTGATCAAATGAATTAGCATCACTAAAATGATAGCTTTAACTTTTTCCTCATTTCCACCTCGGTACAAGTACATTCGCAGAAACTGCATAACATTATCAAGGCAATTAATGTGAATGCCAGAAGCATCTAGCCCGAAGGTGATGTTTCTATGACCGCAGTGCAGTGTCAAATGAAGCCAAATTAGCGCGCTGTGCTTATATAGAGAGGGCACGGACGTCAGCAGGAGCACCACATAATCTGATTAGTCCACAATCATTGCCTTTTTTTGTCGCCGCCAACCTTCCTACCTACCTGCCTCTATCTCGCTAAATTTTTTGTCTATTTTCCAGAGCTAGAAAACAGCAGGAGACCTACTGACGTCAAGAGTGTCAGAAGTGAACAGGAAACCTTTGATTACAGACGTCAGCAGCTTCCAAAAGTGGAGCATGAGCAGACCATCTGTAGGCTTTAAGGCTGCTGGGGTGTCAGTAGAGGTTCATATATCTCCCTACTACCGGTGTCTGCGACTTTCAAAAGTGTAGCATTTACCGACCTTAAATACTGGCATGCTACTGACGTCAGAGAGGGCAATTAGTTTGTTATCCCAACGCCAGTAAGTAGTAGCTCTGTGTGCTTGCAAAGAATATGGCTGATAAACCCCGTCAATAACAACAAATTTTCGGGACATATGGTCAGCAGTGGTACAGTATTGTTGTAATACTGACAGTGACAGGTCTGAAAACCCCTCTTACTGGAAATGTAGCTGTTATTAGGTTGCACAAATTCAGCAATTTACCAACAGTCAGCAGTTCAGGCAGAGCAGAGCCTTCCCGACGTCTGGTACCTGAGGTTTTAGGAAAGCTGCTGACATTACCGATGTCAGTAACGTGCCGATATATGATTTTTGATCCGAAAACATATACGGAATCAGCATGAACTATACTAAATGATGGACTGCTGCTCTGCTATGGAAGATCACTTCACAAAGTTTCGAATCGAGCGACGCTCTTCGTGATGTTGGCCATGACGCGCTATCACCGGCTTATTATCGGCTTCTCCTATTCATATCTCGCTTAATATTTGGTCTATTTTCGATCTGAAAACACTTAATTAAAGCTTATTAGCTGTGTTACACAAACGGGTGAATAAGTTTTATTTATGCAGCCTATCTTTCACATAAACTTTTCGAATAGACGTTTGCCTAGCCGTTCGAGAATCTCGCGGGAAGAAAATCACCAAGGGTATCCTTTGCACAGGCGCGAAGTTGACATTTTTCTGAAATGTTCAATAATCATTGGTCACGTGACCTCCTGGCAACTTGATCATACGCTCTACAGGGCTTCGGCTATATCATTAATATGAAGAGAGCAACTTAAGAAAAGTATACATGGCCTTTGCCTTAAGGCTGCTTCTCTAAGGAGGCCACATCTCAATTAAGGGCACACAGTATCTGCCGATCTATATATTCATCTTATATTCCTCTATGATATATTTTAGTGACATATATGTAATATATTATAAACATATATTCCTCTTAGGATTTGTACATTAAAAACTACATATTATCTTTATAAATACATATATGTCAGGAACGATTTCACTTATATAGTCACAAGAAAATGTATTGTATTGTAGTGTATTGTATTGAATTTTATTGTATTGTATTGTATTGTATTAATGTTACTGGTCTGATGCTTACTCAACGTATAAATAGGACCAACTACAACAGGCAGATGTAATGAAGACATGATCTAGCTTGGATTTATCCTGTGTTGCACATCTACCACGTTGGTGGGGTCTTTTACTTGTCTCAACAAAGACACCAAGTACAAGACACTGCTAATTTAACAGCTCATGCAACTGACATCCAGCTGAGATGTAGCTCATGAAGAGTGCCCAGGCTAGGTTTTGAACCCAGGATATACAGTGTAACTGGCCACTGCCTTAACCGCAAGAGATTATACAACTACATGGCCAAATGTGCCACGTGATTTTTCCATGAGAAGGATAGGGAGGTGGCCTAGCTCAGAGGTAGCGCTTCCAACCACTGGTTCCCGGTTCGATTCCCGGTCAAGCCTAAGTTGGATGGCTGTTTCATCCTTCATCTCATTGCCATGGTCCCTGCCTGTCCTAATTAGCCCAACTGGTGCAGAAATACAGGACGAAAAGCCCTAATCACACACACACACACACCATGAGAAGGATAAACGCATGGAAAACGCATGGTTTTCAGCTAATTATATTGAGGAAATACAATGCATTTTCCATGCGTTTATCCAAACGCATGGAAAACGCACATGGCACAATTGGCCATGTACCTATCTATTATTGGAAATAACTTTATTATACATTAATCTTACTATTAAGATTACTTAAATACATTGTAGAGGTTGAATGTATTTCTAAAATTTTACCAAAAAAAGTAAAAATAAAATATAAGTAGAAAGAACAATCATATTTGATTGAATATGAGCAGTAATATTTCAGAACTTCAGAAATCTGATATTAACGCTTTAAATAGAATTCTGTCTCATATTTCCGCCCACATATTAAGGCATCAAATATAGAATAATTCTGTGATAAACACATTACTTTTTTGTCATTTCCTATTCGCTAAAATGCAATGGAATCCCACATAGTGCACTGCATTAATTTGACACCTAGAATGAATTTTAGATACTATATAATATTTCTTACGTTAAATTCCAGACGCTTTATTTTAATGGAAGAATTACCTGCAGTTATTTTCTTACTTTTCATGCACTATTTTAAAAATGCGCCTACACAGCACCACATCCCGAAGTTGGGGTTTTTTGGTAGACTCAAAAAAGCATTATAATATAATATACTATATACGAAATTAATAAACTATTGTAATATCATTAACCCGAGGTTATAAACAAACTTCAAAAACAACAGATTTTCATGGTTTATTTGGTGTCAGCCGAACCTTTTTTTATTGGTAAATATCTACTTTTTTATGAAAGTAAACTTTAATATATATCAATGTTATGTCACTTATGTAATATCAATAAACGTGAATTGAAATTTGATTGATTGCATGTGATAACTTTGTTGTGTATATCATTTAATTCACGTATGCAACAAAATGAAAAATAAACTTTAAATTAATCTCAAGTGACTCTCCTAACATCAGGGGATTATAAGGTGGGGGGGGTGACGTCCTGTATTTCTGCACCAGTTGGGCTAATTAGGACAGGCAGAGACCATGGCAATGAGATGAAGGATGAAACAGCCATCAAACTTAGGCTTGAGCGGGAATTGAACCTGGGACCCAGCGGTTGGAAGCCAAGAGCGCTACCTCTGAGCTAGGCCCCCGCCCTCAGGGGATTATAAGAACTTTATTTATAATTTAGGATATGTGGGATAAAATAATTAAGTAAAAAAACTCACCTGTCGTTTAATTCCGTCCACCTGCTTGGCAAATCATTCTGAAAAAAAAAAAAAAAGAATAATTCTTAAATGCAATAAATCCGTAAATTAATCTGACTACTTATTTTGATAAGATGTAGGGTTACAAAAAACTTCTGAAAATAAGCCACTCAGCTCTTAGTATACAATTAAAACATCCACAGAGACTCATATAACTGATGAATAGAATAGAATAGAATTAAATTAAATAGAATATAATAGAATATAGTAGATGGGTGTATTAGGGCTTTATGTCCTGTATTTCTGCACCTGATGGGCTAATTAGGACAGGCAGCGACCATGGCAATGAGTAGGATGAAACAGCCATCAAACTTAGGCTAGATTGGGAATTAAACGAGGGACACAGCGAAAGAAAGTTCAGTGTGCTGCCACTGAGCTAGGCCCCCACCCAAGAATATAATAGAATAGAATAAAATAGAATAGAATAGAATGCCCCTGATAACGACAGCTAACATCTGAATTGAGAAACCTGTGATTCCAGACTTAAGTTGTCTCAAAAACAGATGTCTTGGGGTCAAATGATAAATGGTATCAGTGAGGTGGTCTTAATAGCGGGGTGTTCTTTAACGCAGGATTCCACTACTGCCGAACCTCACCATTAAGTATGTGCGAGATTACTAGTCTTATTTATGAGGTGGTCTTAGATATGAGGCATTAAAATAGAATTCATCATCCAATAAGACCATCTCCCAAATGAAATCCATAACATTTTCCCAGTGTATTTACCCCATTACAATACCAGAAATAACTGCTCAAGCAGTTTAAACAATCTCCATCAACGCATGAATTTTATTATATTATAAATGTTCTTAGTTTACTGGTTGCCTCTATACAGATGTTTTAGTGTTTATCTTTACACAAATGAATGACCTTAATAGTGGATTTTCACGGAAGGTTTCTGTATCTCCACCAGGTGGCTAAAACGTAATACTGCAATTCTATTGGCAGAAAAAGTTCCCGCCCTTGACTGTGATTGGCTGAAGCAAAGCGCATCCAAGCAGCGGTATTTTTAGTGCATTTTAATGTATATTTGACACTTTATCATTAAGTTGATTTTTGTTATCTTTCTGAGAAAGTTATATTTATGAAATCAGTTAGTTATTACCTATTCTGTCTGAAAAGCAAAATGAGTAATAAGAGGCGAGGAAAGACTTATGTCCTGCTGAATTCAGGGCTGTTCGGTGAAAAGACTCTATTCTGAGGTTCCAGTGTACCACAATTATGATACAATATTAATAATACTAAAGTGATCTTTTAGTTGGGGTTCACTGTAATAACTGCTCAGGTAACTAGCTGAAACAATTTACATCACAGTAGTCGATTGTCTGTTACCCCCCTGCATCATCATGAACTGCAAGACTAAACAGCATACCCCAGGGGCACAAAGACCCCTTGATTAGGGTAAAATGGGGCAATTAGCCCACTTGGCATTTAAATGTGCATTAAGTGCATCATTTGTTTCCGAGGCCACTGGTTCTAGCAAGATTTAGTTACAATGTATTACTGGCCACTGTTTACAATATATAACCAAGTGAAATGTATGTATAACATGTTGCCAATTCACCGCAGGACACAGGGCAGGTATCTTAACAACACATTCTTAGAAGAGATTGTCTGTTTTCAGAAAAATCTTTGTTTCACTGCTTTTCGTTCAAAATTGTGTTTAAAATCAGCCAAGATATTGTTTGTCCTCAGACAATGATTGTATAAATCAAACATCGATTTTTTGTTAGCTTACACGTTCAATGTCTAAGGTCAAACATTTTCTTGGCTGATTTTAAGCAAAATGGTTTTTGGAAGCTAGTTAAACCAACAAAATGGCTGAAACAAACAAGAGTGCAGTTGAAATATCTGAAAAAATGAACCTATATTACACATTTGTCAAGTCTGTGATGTTTTTATTCTCGCCATGTTGTAGCTTTTTATCGCACAATAAGCATTACTGATAGAGTATACAGTCGTTCACAAAGTTTAAGTACGCCAGACAAGGTTTAACCAAAGAAATTGCCCATGAATTTGATCATCTAGATAAAAGTAGATTGCTAAACTCTTTAATCGAAAAAAAGGAAAATTAATTGTTATTGAAATGAGAAAAGATGAAGAAATAGCAGTGGACTGTATGCTGTCTAGATGTATGCAAACTTTTGGGACAGACTGTATTTACTGCACTATATACAGTCAATCACTAGGGCTGAAGTTCATAGTCACTAAGACAGGGTTACTTTCACTGTAGCTGCTGAAGTTAACAGTCAGTAGGACAGGTTTTACATTCACTAGGGCAAGGTCATCCACAGTATCAAGCATTAATCCCCATGACTAACTCAGGGGACCAATTTCAAGGTCACACAATCCACCAAGGTCATAGGGCGGAAGTAGGGGAAATGCACACTTCCCGTAAGGCAACATTCCACTGTTGGTGTAAGGCTCTAAAGATTAGCTGATGTATTAACGAACAAGTGGCTGTAGCGGAGTCTATTGGTTGTTAATAATTAATTTTCTGTCCTAACATTGTTCATTTTCCACTTTTACACTGAAAAATATACTTAATAAATAAGTATATAAATTAGTAATGTCAACCAAGATATCACACAAAATAAATCCTGGAAATAACTTACAAATACTGAGTTTTCTTCACTAAATGTTTTACTAATATTGTCAAAAAACTATCAATTTCTATACTTAAAATTACGAAGTTTTCAAGTATATGTAAACAAAATCAGTTGAAGTACTGAGTATAAATAGCTAACTTATTCATTCATCTTTTGTTGTAGTGTTCACCTTAGATTTTTGCACTTTTTTTATTATTGTTTGCAATGATGAACAATATGGGAATATAGTGACATATACATACTGATATTGGTCATGTTTTCAAGGTAGGCCCAAAAATAGACACATATTTGCATGAACCACATTCATAAACCCATGTTAACACTGCAGTAGCTTGTTGATAGTGACACAGACATCACAAATAAGCTTTGTGCTGTGCAAGACAACCTGAGGCCTGGACACTCCAGCTAAATTCCAGAAGTGCCATGCCACTGAAGTTGTCAGCTCAACGTAATGACCTAGAATGGCCACCTGGGACTGTGACCTTGACCTCATTCTGATCTGACCTCGTCTGACCCAACGTGCCTAGTGACGCGCGCTCCCAGCAACGTCACAAACAAGCGTCGTCACGTGCTGACGTCGACAGCTACACTGTCATCTAAAAATATGGGTCACGCGCAATAACATGACATATATTTTATGCCGAGAGATACGGGGTAATGCCAGCCTAAATAAGATTTAATAATTAAATTGTGCATTGTGTTGAAATAAATATTAATAGCCCTGAAGGCTTATTTAATAATTTACAGTTTGTTTCATGTATATTAATTGTAGTTATTGAAAGCATAATGATATTTTGATGTTGGTGTACTTACTTTGAAAATTACTGTGACATGTTCAATGTAGTTTACTGTTTCCAGACCATCCTCCCACTGAGAATTGCAATTTCGGATTACAAAGAGCTCGTCTCATTATTCAATCAATTGGGGTGCATTTTACAGTTGGTTTCTATGTTTTGTGAGCAGCGAAAACTTGCCTTAGATGGCTGCACTGTTTATCTCGAATTTTCGTAATAAAATCTCCAAATGTTTGCCATTCTGGAAGGCAGTGTACGTCCTCTGCAACGGTTTACGTCGCTCTAAACAGGTTGACGTTGGTCTCGACGTTGTGACGCCACTCAACGCGCGGAATTAATGACTCTTCACACGGGAGGCTGATATATACTGCACAGACGCCGTTACCTAGGCGACCAATGTCTCTTAAGCCGTGCTGTACTCGTCTTTTGTTTCCCAGACTCATTTTTCAGCCTATCAAAGACTTCTCGTGATAATCATCTGTACTAGACTTATGGAAAGAATACAAGGACAAAAATGTTAAGATCTATATTTTCGGATCAGAGGGCTGACAGTCATATAATGATATTTTCTATTCCAATTGTGGTACATGGCCAAATATGCATGGGTATAGCTAATTATAATGAGGCGAAAACCATGCGTTTTCCATTCATTTATCCAAATGCATGGAAAACGCACGTGGCACATTTAGCTACACGAACAAGAAAAATACCAACATACATGGCCAAGAACAAGAAAAATACCAACATACATGGCCAAGAACAAGAAAAATACCAACATACATGGCCAAATGTGCCACGTGCGTTTTCCATGAGAAGGATAAACGCATGGAAAACGCATGGTTTTTAGCTAATAATAATGAAGCAAAAACCATGCGTTTTCCATTCGTTTATCAAAACGCATGGAAAACGCACATGGCACATTTAGCCATGTACTTTAACCTCCAAACTATGCTCAATTGTAGACAACTATTTTGACTTATCCTTGAAATTCAAAAGTAAAACAACCCATTCCATGTTATTACCATCTAAATGCATACAAGTCAGCCATTTCATGTGTTGGGGTAGATAATTGGCATTTTTCACATAGGTAAACAGCTGCCACACAGCACAACAACACAATGAAGTCTTCAACAGATTTATTTGAAAATATTGGCCCTAAATATGATCACAGGATGCCTCAAATAGCTTGGTGTGACCAAGGACCTCAGTGTGACAAACTCACCAACCATTGGGACAAGCTATACTAGCTAGCTATGACATTTTTTCTTTGAAGAGAGCTCTGTTCTACACGAGCTCCCGTGTAATAAAGTATATACTTGTGGCTATCTAAGAACAAGAAAAATACCCACATAAAATCTAATTGAACTTTGTATAAGAATCCATACATCAATAGATATACTGAAAACATATTTATGGAAAAAGTTTTGATGTTATTTAGTTCTATTATGTTGATTTAATAAATTTAAAGGTTATTTATTCAAACTCAATATCATGCTTAGAATGGAAAACTTTCTATTATATTTTTCACCAATGTTTGGAAACTTCTGAATGACATCATAAAAGACCTAATCATTGTAGCTCATATTATGCTTGGAATATAAAATATGTTATCTAATATTTCATATTAAGTTATTGTCGGCCTATATCGAGAATGTTCTTGCAGAATATAAGTTTTAAACATCATGACACTTTCGAAACAATTGAATCAATTACATGTTCTTTCAGTAAGGCAATTTAAAAATATGCAGAACAAAGTTTTGACACTTTCAAAAAGTGTGAATAATAGATTTCCAAGATTCTAGAAACTTTCCTAACTTCGAGTACTAATCCAATTTTGTAACGTCGTTTAGTTTGAACTATGCCACACCTCGAAATGCTTTCAAAATATTAATGAAAATTCTAGCATTCATCTTTTGAATACTATGTGTTATGCTTCAGTCTGTGAAACCTTTTTAGTGATAAATGAACACTATGTAGTAGGCATGTGCTACTGATGTTACTATTTATCACAGTCATCATGTTTCTAATTTTAACACTTTACATAGGGCTAGTGTGTTGCACATTAAACTGTGTTTCCAATATTCAACATGTCATGTTTTTTATTGTAACAATGTTCAACACCATATGTTTTACAGATAACATTATATAGGTGTTTCAAATATTTACCACATTGTGTGTCCAATTGTGAGACTAAGATAAGATAATATAAGATAATATAAGATAACATAAGATAACATAATATAAGATAAGATATGCACACTAGGTGTTTCAAGATAAGATAAGATAAGATAAGATAAGATAAGAAATGTACTAGGTATTTCAAGATAAGATAAGATAAGATAAGATAAGATAAGATAAGATATGTACACTAGGTGTTTCAAAATAAGATAAGATAAGATAAGATAAAATAAGATAAGATAAGAAATGTACTAGGTGTTTCAAGATAAGATAAGATAAGATAAGATAAGATAAGATAAGATAAGATAAGAGTAGATAAGAGTAGATAAGATAAGATGAGCTGAGATAAGATAATATAAGATAAGATAAGATAAGATAAGATAAGATAAGATAAGATAAGATATGTACACTAGGTGTTTCAAGTATTCAACATGAATGGAACACTGGCGTTGCAGTGAACTTCTAAAGTGTGACTTTAAGTGGTGTGGCAAACTTGTAGCACTGCTGGCAGTTTTCCCACCTTGATTGAGAAGAAGATATCTATTGAACTGAACTTTTGCCGACAAAAGTTTCGCCCACTTTAATGAGACATTTCCTACAAAGAGATTCGTGTATAGCATCAAAGAAATTCCGAGTTGTGAGGATTGGAAGATCGACGCACATATAAGGACCTATAGTGTCATGGGGTAAAGGGGGATTTCTGCCTGGGTGAAACACTAAAGAATCTGCCTTAGACACCATTAAAAAAAACATTAAATCATGTCATCTTACAAATGTAATAAGTTAACTTAACTTAACTTAACTTAACTTAACTTAACTTAACTTAACTTAACTTAACTTAACTTAACTTAACTTAACTTAACTTAACTTAACTTAACTTAACTTAACTTAACTTAACTTAACTTAACTTAACTTAACTTAACTTAACTTAACTTAACTTAACTTAACTTAACTTAACTTAACTTAACTTAACTTAACTTAACTTAACTTAACTTAACTTAACTTAACTTAACTTAACTTAACTTAAGATAAGATAAGATAAGATAAGATAAGATAAGATAAGATAAGATAAGATAAGATAAGATAAGATAAGATAAGATAAGATACGATACGATACGATAAGATAAGATAAGATAAGATAAGATAAGATAAGATAAGATAAGATAAGATAAGATAAGATAAGATAAGATACAATATGATAGGATAAGATGAGATAAGATAAGATAAGATAAGATAAGATAAGATAAGATAAGATAAGATCAGATAAGATCAGATAAGATACAATAAGATAAGATACAATAAGATAAGATAAGATAAGATAAAAACTTATTGGAAATATAAATAAATTTTGAAAATTTAGACCACCTCGATTTTAGACCTTGAGCTACTTTCTGGACAAAATGTATTTTTGCACCTCATACAATTTATCACTGCACTTAAAATCTGCCTTAGAGAGTCACACTGCATTTTATTGGCATGATCAATACGGATAAATGGTTTTGATTTTTTGGCCTTTATTAACCAAGGCTGTGACCTATTTATGAAAATAATCACCATATTTGTAATTATGATAATTGTTACGCTAATGATTATCACTGCATCATTAAAAGTGCCCA
This sequence comes from Alitta virens, assembly GCA_932294295.1. Taxonomy (NCBI): domain Eukaryota; kingdom Metazoa; phylum Annelida; class Polychaeta; order Phyllodocida; family Nereididae; genus Alitta; species Alitta virens. The sequence goes on along the minus strand of OW028580.1, from coordinate 3,178,569 downwards.
TGGTTAAAAACGCAATATTTTAGTGTAAAAATAATTTTTCCTTGTATTTTAAAAAATGAAGAAACTGCATGTTTTTCTTATTATTTTTCATGGCTTACAAAAAAGTAGATTGTAATTCTATCACATCATTCTGATTGGCTGCTATTATTAGAAATATGATACTACTTTATTATTAATTTGACTCAAAATACAGAAAAGCTTTAAGACAACATCACTAGTAAGAAAATTTGCAAATTTGTATTTTTACCATTATAATTTACCTCATTGTAAAGACGGCCTCAAATTAAAACCCGAAATTTGGAGAATTTACATTTTTGTGATATTTATGTTTATTATCAAAAGTTGTTTTCACAGTATATTATAATAGAAGAAATCTTGATACCATCAAAAGCATCTTATATAGGTTTTCACATAAACAAGGAAAAAAAAAAGCAGATTTAGAATAAAAAATATTGATACCACGTGACTACACAATAACATGCAGCCAGCCAGTAATTATGCTAGCCTTAAAGGAAGCGTTACCATGGTTTCCAGCATAAACTGAGAAACCTGTGTCATAATAGAAGAAGGAAAATATTGGCTTCACAGCGCCATCTACTAGTGGGTGGGACTATGTCACAAAGGTCATTGGACACCAAATGACCACTGGTCAAGAAGGTGAAATCCCATTGAGATAGATGTGAAGTGGAACTTCGCCATTAAGACCACCCTTAGTGCAAATGTTACTGGTCTTAATGGTGAGGTGGTCTTTATAGAGAGATAAATAGCAATGACAGGGGTCCAAAAATGGGCGGTCTTAATAATGAGGTGGTCTTAAAGCTGCATTGTCCGACGGTTTTTGTACTAACAAAAAAGCTATCCAAATGAAAGAAAATGCTTCTTACTGATGAATTCGACAATCCAAACTGTCTAGATGGTACTAAATTAGAAATTATTGCTGGAATTTATTACATCGACTTTGTTTACATTTTAGCTAATTATTCATTGCAACATGGAGAGCGTCGCCGATTCATGATCATTTTATGAAAAAAATTTTTCAATTCATGCAAAAAAACGCAACACTTATAACAATTTTTTTCATAATAAACTTGGAATTTTGAAAATCGGAAGAAAAATGAAGGCACAGAATAATAAAATACATTACGAACCGACGACGCTAATGACGTTTATGCCTCGTTTTCGTTTCGTGCCATAAAAGCACTTGCTACGTAAACAAATCGGCAATTTTTGATGGCATGAAAAATTAAATGAAAGAGTATGTTTATCAATTTTATAGAGATATAGTGAACCTAATGTTTGTTCAAGGCCCTGATGGCATTCAATCAGCTTTTTTAGAAGACAATGAAATGAATGCAACCGATTTTGATCACTGTCATATTGAGTGACAATACAGCTTTAATTGTGAAGTGGTCTTAACAGTGAACTGGTCTTAAACTGGGATCCCAATGCAGTCGTCAAGAATTTCATAGCTATTTTACAAACTTAATAATTCATAACGAATATACTCAATGTTATTCATAATAGAAATATAGAAGGCATTAAGTTGGTCTATCACTACAAAAACCACCTTAGAATTAAGACCATAGAAAGAATATTGTACAAAATGACCTTTTGTGCTTGAAATTGAAAGGGGTGGGGGTGGGGTGATTAGGGCTTTACGTCCTGTATTTATGCACCTGATGGGCTAATTAGGACAGGCAGAGACCATGGCAATGAGACGAAGGATGAAACAGCCATCCAACTTAGGCTCGACCGGGAATCGAACCCGGGACCCAGCAGTTGGAAGCCCAGAGCGCTACCTCTGAGCTGGGCCCCCGCCCTTTGAATTAATTATTCCCCATGCAGCCTTGACCTTCAATGTGAAGATGACACTACTTATTTCGAATGTAGGCCTATCCTTGTTATTAGTGTGGTTGTATTTCACCAAATGCAATTTAAAATGTAATTTGATATTTAATATAAAATCTGAGACGCTAAAACTCAAATGCCTGTAAATGTAGAAATGACACTGTTACAAAATGCCTGTACGATTAGATTAAGTGTTACATTACGGCGACAGCGAGATTAATTAACGATATGTTTGTTTACTCTTACATAGTCGTTTTTGCTTAAAAAGTGAGTTACTTAAAGCTGTGCTCTGTCTGTCAAATTTTGCACATTAAAATAATGATATAAATCAATACTTTCCTCTTATTTCATGATATATTTTACCATTACATGCCCATTTTTGGTCAACAATTTAGTTTTAATTTAAAATAAATAATATAAATATTAATTTTTCCTGCCATCAAAAACTCAATATGTAAACAAACCCAGTGATGATGTCACCATACTGAACAATGGTGATGATGTCATTTCCATTGCGTTACCAATGTTTTGATCTGGATTTTCTCTCAATGTATCATTTGTTTTAGTAATTAATGTCTGATAAAATAATTAGATCACACAAATTTAGTGTGCCTTGATTAATAAAGGTTATTTATGAACTATTTGATTGAGTCTTACAAAATTGCAAATCTGACAGACAGTGCAGCTTTAAATTGTCAAGCAAGTTAGTTAGCCATACCAGCTTAAGTCAATATTGGCTGATTAATAACAGTTATGGAGGCAGTATGTGTGGTCAGAACGTGTAAAAAATATGATTGCTTATCAAAGGTCAGTTTTGTTCAACAACTTACTGTTATAGTCACTTTTAGACAATTTCTGTCATTCTGAGTAGTCAAAACTTTAAGATCGGACATAATTTCTAACTTAATAAAAGGTGAGGCTTTTCACTCAAATATTAATCAATATACGAATCTGCGAGTATTTTCTAGATATTAGAATTAAACCTCATTAAAAGACCTGCTGTTACCTTAAAACAAGCTTTTAAATTTAAGTCTGCTGTAAAAAGATTATTATAGCCAATATTTTGATAAAGTCTGATGCATTATTCTAGGGACATTATTGCTGATTGCAATGGCAAAATACTGAGGAGTGTGTAAACCTTTTAGCAGCACTGTAAATCTAAATTATGTAATAACTTCTTATTAAAAACAAAAAAAAAACATGTTACCAACTAGGCCATCCAGACAAAATGAGTACGAGACATAGTGACTTAAAGTCAGTTCAAAGAGATATCAGAACTTTGAATTAGAGACACAGAGACATGACGTGTGTTGTTGCTCATAGATCTCTCGCTGACAATCCTAATGTTGTTATTTCAGATGAGAAGAATTTGTAATTTTTGGTCTAAAATGAGCACAATTGTGACAGAGCTGACAAGAACAAAGCCATTTTGTGAGAGATCAAATAGGAGACTGAGGGGTTCCATAGGCTGATATCCCTTGTGAAAGACTATAAAGGACTTAGCTCATTCATAAACCGTAAGTAGACACCGCTATTGTCATTGCAATGTCGAAATATGGCAAATCCACAAAATATCAAATGAAGCTTCATCATTGAAACAAGTTCAAAAATATTATCTACATTTTGCTTTTAAACACCATTTTATAGCATAAAAATTACTTCATTTAACTTTGTTTCAATATCATTTTAATACACATATAATAATTATCTCAATATCACAGTGTATTATTGGATATTCTCCATCTTTAATTTGTACCAGCTCGATAAGCATATATGCCTCTTCTGGTAAATAAACCTACAAACAAACAAGTTCATCTTGTTTGATCCCATCATGTAAATTACAAAACAAATTTCAGTATATTTCTATAATATCGTTTGGATTATCTTTAGAAATATTTCCTCGATGTGTGAGTACAAATACAAACCATGCAAAAAAAAATGTTGATATTTGTTACTAACTTACCCATAGTGAATTTTCAAGGAAGGTTCTCTATATTTCCACCAGGTGGCTACGGCAGACTACTGAAATTCTATTCGCTGGAAAAGTCCTGGCCCTTTATTGTGATTGACTCAAGCAAAGTGCATCCTAGCAGCAGTATTTTAAAGTGTATATTTGACATCTTATCGTTCATTTAATTTATGTTATTTCCCTGGGAAAATTATATGAATGGAATCATTTATTTATGATCTACTGTCTAAAAAGCAAAATGAGTAATAAGAGGGGAAGAAAGGAAGAAAGGCTTATGTCATGCTGAATTCAGGGCTGCTCACTGAAAAGACTATTGCTTTTAGTGGTTATTACCTTTGCTGGTGGCTGCCTTGATTCTAACTTGCTATTAACTTGATTTTTATACGTGGGCCTGGGCCTTTATCAAGTATAGAACTATCATACTATGTTCTATGACAGACCAGGTATATTTAAGCGAAAAGAACGCTCTGACAATATATTGGTCAACGCAGCAGCAGCGTAGGCAGGAGGGGGATGCCTATGCTATGGCATAGGTATTCATATATTTTAAAAGGCTGCTGCTCTTCTAATATTGGTCCGATTTTCATCAAATAAAAACTAAATTGTTCAGGAAAATGTGTAGAATTTATATCTATACAATAGATAAATAAATTTGTAAAATTCTGAGTAAAGAATGGAGTATACAAGGCACAAACACTGGTCTCAATGAGGCAGTAGCCATCATACTGTATTAAAGTGTTTACATTGTAGGCCTAGTGCTGCTGGCATTCTACACACAACACCAGGTATCTATTCTTTTTTTGAAAAAGAATATTCTTGTTAATTCTGTTAAATTGTTATTTTCCCTTGGTTGTTTGATGTAACTTGATAATGTTTAGATTTTAATCATAGAGTGCAGTTCACTTGGCAGTTTATGTTTTATCATATTTACTGAGTAATTAGTTAACAAGTGCACTTCTTTTTCATGTCATCATAACGTCTGCCACTAGCAGATTATCCTGTAACCTGATGGTAACAGATCCAAAAGCAGTGAGACAATACCAACTAACAGGTTATTAATTATTATTATTTATTATTAATTATTATTTATTATCATTAATTATCATTAATTATCATTAATTATCATTAATTATTATTAAATATCATTTCTTTCTCTTGTTTTATTGTTTACATGTAATAGTGTTTTGAGCAGGCTATTCACCTTTTCACATTAACGTTGCCGCTAAATTGACTAAATTCAATTCAATTAATTTTATAAAATTGTAACCATAAACTAATCCAATAACAAAACAGCAATTTCTCAACAGCACTGATACTAAGACTGATCTGCTTGTGCAAAGGAATTAGTCATGTGACTGCACCAACAGACACGGCAATTTGTACATTGCAATAGAATTTTCAGATTAAGTCAATCAATTCTGTAAAGTGTACCTCAAGGTGCAGAAATGGGACTCATCACTACTGTGGTTAGCAACTGTGTTGACAGTAGATAAGAACATGTGCCTAGAAGAGGGTTCCTTGTCCCTTAAGTGAGTGGGAGGGTCTGCACAATGACCTTAAGGTCAGCCAGGGGCCTGGACAATGACATTTGACCTCAGTGAAAGGACCTGAGGTCTCTCATCAATAAGTGATCTTGACACATTGAATGACCCTGACACGCTTAATGGAGGTTGCCAGGCTGATCTAGCAATGGGGTCAGTCTGCAGAATCCAATAAAAAAGTCCAAATCGAGCCAGCTTCGTTTCTACATCGGCCGCCGTCGTTACAATATCGTTTGAACATCCCTGACATCGTGCCGACATTGATGAAATGAAAGACAGTCAGACTGCTCAGTGATATAGCATGCCTTTTTGAAGATTGATTTAACACTTTCTTACATTTGCCGAAGTGAACAATTATATCTAAATATTGCTAATGCTACTGAATAGAATAAAAGTGTACTTTGTAGAATCGGATTTCATTATTCATCTTATCTTTATCTTATCTTATCTTTGTTTTATCTTATTTTATCTCATTTTATCCTATCTTATCTTATCTTATCTTATCTTATCTTATCTTATCTTATCTTTGTTTAATCTTATTCTATCTTATTTTATCTTATTCTATCTTATTTTATCTTATTCTATCTTATTTTATCTTTTCTTATCTTATCTTATCTTATCTTACCTATCTTGTCTTATCTTGTCTTGTCTTGTCTTGTCATCTCATCTCATCTCATCTCATCTTATCTTTTATCAATTTCAAATAATACTACCACCATTTTAATTGTTATTACAAGTTGTGAAACAGCCTGGGTTCTAATCATAGCTAGCTAGAGTAAGTTACAAAAAAAGGGAAGTATACATTGAAATGACTTCATACATTTAAGAGCTGCCTTTGCAGCAAAATATGTCACACTCATCTCAGTCTTCCATATCATGCTTTACGCTTGATAGTTGTTACCAATCGCTTTGCCTTAAGGACTCTTCAGCTTAAGGTCACTCGCCCTTACGACCTTAAAACCACTTAAGCTGGATCCTCCTATTCAGCTAAACACAGTCAATAACACATCAATCATTTACAACATCGCCAAGTTCATGATCTGGTCTCTCATTTACACTTCATTGCATTGCATTTCACACAACCTAATCAGAGATAATTATAATATCGATAGCCACAGTATGATCATGTCCAGATGGGTCAACCCCAGTGAACACATCGGGATCACTTCACAAATGAGGCTGAGGACATGAAAAGGAGGCTAAATTACTATTGATATTTTTCTTGTTATATTTTGCATGTTTTATAATTTTTGGAATACATTTTTATAGTGATTTTTAAATAGGTTCTTATCACATAATATCATATTTCTATGATTTCTTGTACATTGGAGAATGATAAAGATTTCTTTTTTCTCCAGTATATATAATAAAGAATTTTGTGTGCCATCTGGGCGATATCAAGTTACTTAATATATTCTTTGCACAAGTCCATATAGACAGAGCACTCTGGTCTAAGGCTCTTCAGTAAACAATTAAGCATATGAATGGGCAGTTTCGTTTGTACAGAAATCCCCAACCTCTTATCAGTCATGTTAAGGATGTTTACCTGGCACTGTACCCAGGAAACAAGGGTGTAAATTTACGGCAGATTATTGTCAAGAGATTATGTAATAACTCAGACAGTAGGGTGGGCCCTTCTTCAAAAACTGTCAGAAAGTTTTGCTCCATCATCATTTTCTGAGGCATTTAGGTCTATGAAGTACAAGAATACCAAAAATGTTTAAATTTGATGAAAAAAACCCAGGCCCCTAGGCCATTTTGTATAGTAACATTTGTTTCGCTCCGAAAATCGTAAAATATGCCTATATCTCGAGCACTATACAAGATACATACATGAAATTGGTACCAATATATTCGCAATACCCACTTTCATCTTTAATACATATTGATTCCCTAAAATCAATATATTTTGAGTTATTCCACAAAAAGTAACTTTTGTAGAGTGCTATATAGCAGACAGCTATGTAATAGCATCTTGATTTTTTTAAATAAATTGAGGTTTATCTCGAATCTTGCAATAACTTATGTTATGCTCCACTTAAATAGTTTTCCTATTGCTATGAGTGGAATATATAATATATAATGTTTGTTAACTCCCTCCTGAGTGCAAACTGCACTTAAAGTGCTTACTAACATCGCTTAAACAAATCAAACATTCAAACAAATTAGTAAAGGAGTATAAGTTATAGTTATGTCTCTCATAGTTGGGAGTTAAGTAACATTTTCCGTTACTTGTAACCTACAAAAATGTTAGCTAACTCCTTCCTAATCAGGGTATAACTATAAACATCTAGTAAAGTAAGCTTCTTGAAATCAAGTCAGTGCAATACATCTTGAATGAGCTAATCAAGAACGTTACATCAAGTATGGTATATCAAGTACGCTACATCAAGTATGCTACATCATATCAAGTACGGTGCGTCAAGTATGGTACATCAAGTATGGTATATCAAGCATGCTACATCAAGTATGCTACATCAAGAACAGTAAATCAAGAACAGTACATCAAGTATGCTACATCAAGTACGGTACATCAAGTACGCTACATCAAGAACAGTACATCAAGTATGCTACATCAAGTATGCTACATCAAGTAGTAGCCTTGCCCCACTGCCCCACTGTTCAAAGCATGCTAGGGTCAGCGGTTTGGCAGGGAACTGCCAAGTGAAAGCTGTAATCGATATTTGATTAGGTATTGATCAACATGTCACAGGTCTGCTCATCAATCAGTCCAGAAACAGGGTGGGCGATGAAGGAAGATCCGTGGGAGCACCATACATGACCGGGCTTCAAAGAGATACTCAGAAAAGGGTTGCACAATATGGTTCTTCAAGGTCAAGGCCGAGGTTCTGCAGGGTTATTTTTGCAAACCCCGGATCATTTCTCAAGACCATATGGCCTTCTGTTCCCAAGGTCATCTGGCATGTTAGGTCAAGGTCACACTTCTCGTGTCAATGGGTCATGAAAATGACAATAAACAGAATGTGTGGGACAGTTGTACAGTGTTACAATACTGTTATATAATTTGCAAAACCATGGAGCCACTCATACATTATAATAATATAAGAACTAGTCTTTATAATAATATTAGTGACATTAATAGTAATTTCGATGAGTATGATGATTTTGAAAAATTTGTGTTAATTAATAACGAATATCAGGTACAATTGGCTAACTTTTTGCTGAAAGCTATGGAAATAAGGAAACAGTTACTTTTTGTTATTTAGACGTCACGATTTAAGTACTAAAATGGAGTGACATATAAGCCCTTATGGGACTGGGTGGTTTATGTTTCCACGTCTGATGTTTGTATTGTTGTAATGTTAAATGTTAAACCACATGTCAATAAAGATAAATAAATAAATAAAATATATATAAATCTACAGTAAGCAGAAATTTCACAATGAGTCGATACTAATATTCCTTGTAAAATTATCCTCCAAAGAAAAAATTAATATTTCATATATCAGAGAAATAGGGAGTACCAAAAAAAAACTATATTATACTATAAGATTGAGCTACTCCATGCAATATCTACACACTCAGCTACATGGGACTAAACCAAATGATATACAAAATTATATAATATTGATTCAAATATAAAACTCTTGTTCAATGACATGTAAATCTTGAAGCCATCATGCCTGGCATTTAATTGAAGTGATATCATAAGCCAAACATTATTCTGAATTAATAAATCATATTTACAATAATCATACAAGTGATATCATGTCATATTTATAATAATGGGCTCGATAGCAGCGTCTACACTAATATGGACTTCAGCTGCTGATTATTAGCTGTTTCCAGCTGGGTGTGGCTGAGTTCTGCTTATTTATCTTGTCTTATTTTATCTTATCTTAGTAATCTTTTATCAAATTCAAATAACAAGTTGTAAAAAAGCTGCTGGAGTCAGTGTTCTCCCAAGAGACTCAAGACTCAAGAATATATATTTTATTTAGACCATACATTAACATAAATAAATCTGTCTGGTACAACTATATATAAATTATTATATACTATATGGTCAAGGAGGCAGTGACTAAGTTGTGGTAACAACGCTATCATCACGCCCCCTTGTGGTTCTGTGTATCCGTTATATTGCAATGGATTTATAATTTAATCAGTACATAGTAAAAACATAATAATAATTAATTCTCAAGGCTTACAAAATAAGAGATAGAGAAAAAGAGAGAACAAATTTTATGATGATATATGATGATGAGCAAGAGTTGCAACTAAGCTTGCTAGAGTGCACGATATTAAAGGTCATTGCAATCAGAAGAAAGCAATCTAATTGCAAGTCTAACAGCAAATTTCATAGACTTGGAAACAAGTTTAACTTCCAAGCCCAAGAGATTGGTTTTCAACTTCATGTATTTGACTGTAAAAGGCTAATAATTGCCTATAATTGGTATTAAACGAAATAGCATCTAGACATGGGTAATTAGCCATAGGCATTCAATGAAATTGTTTCGTTGCAAGTGTACATCAAGCAAACTTGCAAATGTTACAGTATTTTTTTGATATAAAAAAACACAAAAAACAAAGTGCAAAGCGAAATCATATGAACAAACAATCCTCTCCAATCTGCTTTTCGCAACTCTTACACAAGGGATTTCTTGGAGGGATTTTCTGGAGGTTGAGCACTCCAGTGGAGCGGGTCACCCCATCCCAGAGGGCTCCACGGGGATTTGGTGCCTGGAAGTATCCCAGAACTCCGTGGGAAGATGTTAACTGCTTGAGTTCAGTTTGGAGTCTAGAGAGACAATCCCCATGGGGCTGTTAACTGCCCTTCAGATCTTCAAAGTGGAGTTATTGATGAGGTTTAGGTCAACACTATGAACATCCCAAAACGTTTGATGACCTATCTGTGCCACATCAGACTAAATATCTCCATAGGTAGTCATTTCGACTACAGTTTTGTAAATTCTGACATGTAACTATAGCTATAGAATGACTGGCTCAATGACTGGCAAAAAGTGGGTATGTAATGGTGAAAAATATCATGAGACAAGAAGGCAGTATTGATTTATATCATTACTTTTATGTGCAAATTTGACAGACAGTGCACCTTTAAAATAAGATGGTCAGTGTAGCAGCTGTTAGGAAAAAGATACTTGAAGCCATTATTAGAACATATCGAGTTCATGACACAGCAGATATAGGCCACCTAGAAGAAAAACAACTCCTATTTCAATGGCTTGCCTGAAAATACACCCAATTAACCTGGTCACTGAGTAGTTAGATTTGCAAATTCTGCAGTGAATGTATACCGGTCGAACACAGGTTTGGTATTTATGGTCTGTCTCAACCATTATATCAAAGACGGATATTGTATTTCATTGTCAGTGTCAAATGTTTCAATGCTACTGGGCTAGGAGTCCACACCATTTTATGCATTTACCCCATGAGTGGGGTCTTTCACTTGCCTCAGCATAGACATCAGGTACAAGGCACCTCCAACGTCTCATGCGATCGACATCCAGCTGCTGGGATGTAGCTCATGAAGAGTGCCTGGGCCAGGGGTCGAACCCGGGACCTTCAGCATAGCTGGCCAATGTGGAATTGGCGGATGCCTTAACCATTAAGGCCACCCAGCTGCATAACTTGTATTGTAAAGTATTGTATTGTATTGTATCAATGCCACTGGTCCAAATCTTAGTCTGAATCTGAATCAGAATTGTTCTTTATTTGCACAACAACAAAAAAATACGTGTGCTGGAGACCACCAAAAGAGGCTCGGGACCCGCTGCCTGGTGGCCACCGTGGAAGTGAGAGAACGTTGGTTGCACATGAAGGCCAATTTCACAGCTGATATGACCAACTGCCAGAGGCAGATGTAATGATAACATGCTAAGGCTTCAAGTACAAGGATGGTTGTACTCAGTGTACCATTTCATCCATCAAATAGAAATATTTTTTTAGTGTTCACCCGAGTAATCTTTGCAAACAATAACGTGTCGTGACAATTTTAGCTCTATCCTTATGTGACCCGATTCATAACAATATTAAGAATGCAAAAAATACCGCCAATCCCATTCAAATTAATATGGAATTTTATACTTACATGATAGGTATTTTTCATGATCAACTGTAAACCATCCCAAATCTGCAAACAAAAAGAAAAACAATGAATGATGTCTTCTTTTTCACTGTTTTCAATGACTCTGCACTGCATTATTGCTGGATTTAGAAACATAATGGATGCATTTTTGGCAACGATACAATATTTAGAATCAGACAAAGGGTACAAGTGATTATTATGTTAAATGACATTTTACTGCAATATACGATACTTGAGGTAATGAAAGACCTGGGTCATTGATATAATCTCAGAGGTCATCTATAACAGAGTGAGACGTTAAAATGACACCTTTTTTTTTTTTGTAATATGACGAATATGTAGATATCACATGGTTTTTGTAAGAAAGATATGATATATTTATATGGTACATCAGCAAGTCTCATTTCTTTTACGTCTTTGTTTTTGTGGCATTAATAAGTTTAAGACAATGTTAATTTTCGCTGGGCATAAACACAGTTACATTTAACTGAACGAAGTTGCAATTACTGAGCAAACTGGCAGTGTCTAGTTGGTGGTGGTGGGGGATAGGGCTTTGCGTCCTGTATTTCTGCACCTGATGGGCCAATTAGGACAGGCAGGGACCATGGCAATGAAACGAAGGATGAAACAGCCATCCAACTTGGGCTCGACCGGGAATTGAACCCGGGACTCAGCGGTTGGAGTCTAGTAGGCCAGCTGTTTGTGTTTGCATTGTTGTAAAAACCACATGTCAATAAAGATAAATAAATAAAATATATTGTGTGTGTCTTTGGTAAATTTGTCAATGGAAAAAAATTTAACACTCGGTACTCGCTTTTGTGTGGAATTTGTGTATAGCTTTGTACACAAATATACTGCAATGAAGTCGCATCGCTCCAGATGTGAATCACAGGCGGGAAATTAGCTTAGACAAGGTAGCATGTCTATCAATCAGGGCAAAATTAGCTCCTCTTGGGGGTAGGATGTAAGGCAAGCAGGGGTGGAGGGGTGGAGAGGGTGGAGGGGGAAGGCAGTGACTTGGGACATATGATGTATAAGCGACACCTCGTAGTTTCAGACAGAATCAACTAGCCAATACATCATCTGGCCAGTCATGCAATGATATAGGACTGATCCTTCACTTGGCAAAGCTGTTTGTGTGATTGGACGCAAAGCTCCGAATACACTTGATCTTCCATGGGGAAAAATCAGCCGATGGTCTGTTATATAATGTTACATGATAAAATATATCATTGCATAAAGGTCAGTGACCATCAATATCTAACAAAAGTGAGTATATTTTGTACATCATTAAAGCTGCACTGTCTGTCAAATTTGCGATTTTGTAAAACTCAATCAAATAGTTCATAAATAACCTTTACTAATCAAGGCACACCAAATTTGTGTGATCTAATGATTTTATCAGACATTAATTACTAAAAAATAAATTATACATTGAGAGAAAATTAAGACCTAAACATTAGTAACACAATGAAAATGACATCATCACCATTGTTTAGTATTGTGACATCATCGCTGGGTTTGTTTACATATTGAGTTTTTGATGGCATAAAAAACTGATATTTATATTATTTATTGTAAATTAAAACTACATTGTTGACCAAAAATGGGCATGTAATGGTAAAATATATCATGAAACAAGAAGGCAGTATTGATTTATATCATTACTTTTATGTGCAACTTTGACAGACAGTGCACCTTTAAGCAGTATCACGGTATTGTAGCGAAATTTCGCGATCTCATTTTGTCAGCTACTCTTCGATCATTCAGCAGCATTGATTAGCTGAAGACAATGTTCACACTACTTTCCATTAACACAGTTATATTCAACTGAAGCTTTGTGACTAAAAATATTGTTTTCTATCAAATTGGTGGGTAAGATTATGGCTGTAAACTAATCAGACATCAGTGCGTGTGTGTGTGATTAGGGCTTAACGTCCTGTATTTCTGAACCTGTTGGGCTAATTAGGACAGGCAGGGACCATGGCAATGAGACGAAGGATGAAACAGCCATCCAACTTAGGCTCGACCGGGAATCGAACCCGGGACCCAGCGGTCGGAAGCCCAGAACGCTACCTCTGAGCTAGGCTCCCGCCAATCAGACATCAGTAACCTACAAAATTCATGAGAAGTCATTGAGGTTTTTCTTGTCATGTTTCAGAGCCTACACGGCACAAAGATGCTTGGCCAGCTCTGCTGAGTTGTATTCCTGTCCTGTCAGTGTCTATGCAGAGGACAGTACTAGACTCCACCCATGGGATAAACGCATGACTCCAAAAGTCTTATTATCCAATCATTACGTCTTCTTCCTACATCAGATCATAATTATTAAATAGGTGTACTATGTTACAGATCACTAGCATTGTGAAAATACAATAACTTAGTGACTAGTAGTCTAAGAGTGAAATACTGCGTAAAGTAGTTTGGTAAAACAATAGACTCAAATTTCTATTCTATCCGCTGCAGTCCATATTCCAAATTGAGCAGCAACCTGAATCTTACAAAACAACATTTACAAGAATAAGTTCCCTACAGTAAATTACCCTGACACAATCTTTCTTTCTTTCCTGCTTAGCTGCTACCAAGCAACCAAACAAGATGTCTGTTCATTTATCACATCCTGGGTTGCAAAGCTCTACAGCAATTTGTCTTTCGGGCTTTGGTGGCATATCCTCACAGAATTGTTTAGGCATTCAAGTCGACTCAGTGAGTGATCTTTTGATTACTGGCTGGTCCGGTTTCCAACCGAAATTCTCCAGAATAATTGTGAACCGAAATTGCCTCTCATCTTTTTTGTCTCCGTCCGCCATTTAGTTTTGCAAGTTGCGCAGATGTGAGATGTGATCCCTTTGAAATTGTGTCATTTTGTAATACAATGTAGTTTCTTTGGTGCAGGTGAGTTGTTTTTCTTGTTGCTGTTATGAAAGTAGTGCCAATTAACAGTTGGCAATTTGTTTTGTTATGAAAGAATGCGTTTGTGTGTCTGTTTTCTTCAACAGTGTCATTATTTAGTTGCATCCTTTCTGCAGGGGTGTCTGCTTACATTTTAACAGTTGTCTTAATGTTTTTTGCCCATTCTGCTAATGGGTCTCCTTTTGTGTGTATGTGTTATTTGGAGCCTGTCTTTTAACAGCATTTGCAATTTCTTGAAATAGAAAAGCATTGTGTATAGTTGTTTCTTATTTCCTCATTCTGAGTCAGAGTTTAATCAATCTCACTTATGAAGGTATATATTGTTAGTATGAACTATAATGTTTGAAAAACATTCATTTCCTTTTTGTGGAATAATATTTAAAAACATGCCAGGGGCTGCTAAATAGTGTGTTTTTGTTTGAATAGTGTGCTTTTGTTTGCAACTGTGTCCGTCTGTAGTTGAATTGGTTTTAGAAGTTCACCTTTCTGCACTGGCATGCCATTGCACTTTTGTCAAAATCTCCTGCAAGAGTGTTGGCTAATTCTGTCTGTTTACAGTTGTGGCTGCTGTTTTTTAAGGCTGTTCAAGCCACGTGAATGAAGGTGTCATTGGCTTACAGGGGCTCGTCACCTGTAACAACCTAATTCCTGGCCCTGTCAAAGGTGTAAAACAGGGTCACTGTATTCTGCCCATTAGTCTTTTCTGCCTCTAAATGGCTTTGCTTTGCCACTAAACTCAAGGCCATGCAGGCATCAGCTGCTCTCACTGACTCACACATGACAAAATCTTTGATGTGGTTTCATCTCATTACAATTTCACTTTGCTTAATATTGGTGGCTTTGATCATGTTCAGGTGTTGTTGAACAGGTGTTATTGATAGTTTCATCATATAACTGGATTACAAAACACATACTGTTTGGTTGAAGTGTATCTTTAATTTAACAATACCTTGGGTGAGCTTTATCAATTTGTACAGTGTCATGGGTTAGTGGTAATTTCTCAATTAGACTGAATTGCACTAATCTATCATATGGAAGTCCACCATTTTTGTTTGAAGAAGTTGTCATGATTTTGGATTACTTCGAACTTCCCCCCGTTTCTTCAGTCCAGGATATTAGTTGCCAGTGCCATCCTTTTTCTGCCTATATCAGTTTGCATCGTTTATTGGTTTGTACAGCTTATAAGTAATATTTCAGCAGGATGTTATCTGATTGCCTGCAGTCGAGATTAGATATATTATATTTGTTAGAAATACTGGTTAGCTTGTCTTAATTGTGATAAAAAATGATGTTGATATCAAGGCTTTATTGTGGTTAGTTCTCAAAAGAACTTTCAATTAGTCATTAAGAGCTCTCCTGAGCTTCAACAGTTATCAGAACAATGCAACTAAACCAAGCCTTACCTAGTTGGAGATGTCTTATACTCAGCTCAACTGCAAATCCATATCAGCATTTATACCCAAAGTAGTCCCTTTTCTATTGTTCTTTGCCGGGATATAACTGGCCAGTTTGGCATGTTATCTCCCGGCTTTGGAGCAGTAATATCATTCATGAACAACTGCTAACACAGGAATTAGCAAAAACACAGCAAATTAGACGTGCTCCAATGCAGAATTAATCCCTTAAGGTCTGCTTAGTTTTAAAAGCACAACAAAGAGTAAATCCTCTTTAGGATTGTTTGCCTTAGCATTAATTTTGTTGTTTCTTGTTTGCTGTTGTTGTTGCATAGTTTCAACCATATCACAATCTTCGCAAAATCAAATCATCCATGAAAATAGTCCCACAATTACAACTAAAATATGGAATAATCAATTGTGAAAAAGCCACTATTTGGGTATAAGTCAGTTATTCACCTTATACTCAAGATATAACATTCCAACATGGGCAGTTAAATCCCTCGGCTTCGCCTCGGGATATAACTGCCCACATTGGAATGTTATATCCTTCGTAACGGTGTATAACTATTACATATACAAAGGCTTTTCTGTCTCTGCTCGGAACCCTTGAATCTTCAGGTTTCCTGGAAAGTCAAGTGACCCCCTTTTACGCTATCGCTACGTATGTGCAATGTATTGCTGACCAAACAAATTAGTTCAATATTCGCTGGCTTTACAAAAAGTAAAGGATACCCACATTTTGCGTGATTTGCCTTCCTTGAACATAATCGAGTAAGTTTGAATCGAGTACCATATGTCAAAACTGCCTGGGTTAGTTGCGCGGGACATTATGCAAGTTGCTCTCAATGGGATTCTGTAGACCCTCGCTGTGCCAGCTCGCATATTTTAAATCACTATAGATGGCGCTTGTCGACTTGTAGACGGAGTGCTTTAATAACTGCTTACTCATATAGTGGCCTTTAAAATGTTGCAAAACATAAATCGCACTTTTAGCCACAGATTCCATTAGCTACAAATGTATAGCTAGATTATTTTGTAATATATATCAGGGTCTTTAACTTATGGTCGACCATAGACTATCATGCAAATGATTTAAAATTGGATTCAGATATGACTGCCAGACTATACAATATGTTGGCTACAATTTGGTGATGTACATGATTTGCTACTTCATATCGCGTATAATATAAAATTGAATTCACATCTAGATTCAATCATAAGCGGCTGCAGCTAGAGTGTCTATTTTGCCTACATCACGTCTGCATTTCATCTAGCCTAAGGGACACCTGCAGTTTTAAAGCCTGGATGGAACAGATTTTTCAGCTCCCAGACTTAATATTGCAATATTGCATTGCCAATTCACAGCTCTTCAGTTGGGACCAATAGTAAATCTGAACATTCAATATACCGGTGGGGGAGCAATTTGGAATCCATTCAATGCAACAGTAGACTGGTATTAAACATCGATGAAGAGGGCCATAAAAAACAGAACAAGGTGCAATGGGCAACATGATGAAAAATGTGTTTTTTATATATGCCATTGCAACTTGAAATAGGAAGGTATAGAGGTATACCGATAGATGAAAGATTATGTATGTTTTGTACAAATAAGGAAATTGAAGACGAGTTTCACTTGATAATGATATGTGCTTCTAATGTTGTTTTTAGAAATGAGCTGTTTCAGAAATTTGGAAATACTGATAGAAATTTTAATGGTATGGATAATTTTGATAAATTTTTATGTATTTGTAATCACTTTCAGAATTTTCTTGGACAGTTCTTGGTGAAAGCAATCCAGACGAGAAAAAATCAATCGTATGCATAATAATGTAAGCTCTTTAAGAATAGGTGACATATAGGCCCGGGTGGCCAGGTGGTTGTGCTTTTGTTTATTGTTTGTTTACCGTACAAATGTATGTAATTTACCACATGTCACTAAAATAAAGATTTTCCTTCCTTCCTATATATATATATAATCTTTATATACTGCTTCATACCGTATAACATCTTTATACCAAAAGTGTCAAAAAAATCTCCATTTGCTAGTCATTGTTGATAAATTTTTGCGTTACAGCAGAACTCATAGACATGGAAACTAAACTTCAGGTGACATCGTGTGAATCCATGAATCCCATTGGCTAAGCCGTGGCATGCAGTTCTTGATTGAGCCAATGGGAGACCTCGATTCACATAATAAAATCATCTGAAGGTTTAGTTTACAAGTCTATGAAATCTGCTGTAATTAGAGTAGATAATATTTATCTCAGACAAACACAACTATTAGACTAAAAATTGTTACTACCAACATTTGATATAACACTGGCTGCCATCGTCTGAATTTTCTCAAATGTCGAGACAATATGGCATGTCTATGAAATCTGCTGTAATTAGAGTAGATAATATTTACCTCAGCTGATGTATCAAAACAGATTCAGATTCAGATTGAATTTAATCTCAGATAAACACAACTATTAGACTAAAAATTGTTACTTCCAACATTTGATATAATATGGCCGCCATCGTCTGATCTTGCCCAAATGTCGAGACGATGTCGAGACGATGTCGAGGCGATGCCAAGACGATGTCGAGCCGATATGGCATGTTATCTGGGACTGTTTATAATATAATGAAAACAGTGTTTTACTCAGTTTTGTTAGGTACTCTACGATGAACAATGCAGACAAGTCATGTCAAACCTAAACGGAATGCTAAGTACATCGATAACCGGATGAGGTAAACACATTTCAACGTCCACTTATATCCATGCACTGAATATGTTGTGCTAATGGAGGACATTATCAGGCTTTGATGTACACATCGATGTATGTGAAGCCATTGATCAATCCATTTTCGTCTTTTGTGCCAAACATCATGTCGTGCGAATGGTCACAGAGAAAAGATAGATTGCCACCGGAGTTCAACCATTTGTCACTGTACTCTAGTGTGCATGCACTATGTCCCATGTCAAGCTCATTGTACATGTACAATGGATACATCTATTTGACATGCCTGGCACCATAAATTTATATAAGACTGTTTAGCCATCTGTCTCCGTGTATGTATGTATGTATTTATGTATCTATATATCCATCTATATATCTATCTATTGCCAGCCTAGCTGTACTCGAGCGGTTGAAGTAGTTTGTAGTAAAGCTAAACGTGTGATAATTCTAGTAGAACAGAGCCCTAAGTAAATAAAATATATAGAGGAATAGTCATGATAAACATTTGCAAGTGAAGTCCATGGAAATAACCCAGTGGGGAGAGGTGGGGAGAGGTGGGGAGAGGTGTGCATGATTACAATGTATTCTAACCTTTAACTTTGGAAAACATGTATCACAGTATAGAATATACAGTACAGCATAAGAGTTGGCTCTCCTAGAATACAGTACAGCACAGCAAAAGAGTTGGCTCTCCTACTCAATACTTTGCTCACAGTGTTGCCGGTATTCTGGTCACACGTTGCTGCCTTAGCAGCACCGTATATTTCTGGTCTCAAGCTGTTTGCCCGGGCACTTGAGACAGCCATTGCGCTCGGAGAGAACCTCAGCGACGTCGCCAAGCACTTTGGTCAGCTTAAGAACAGCCAGAGGCCAACGTCTACACTGACGGACCAAACGACTTCCAGTGGTCGAGTGTCTGAAGGGCGGTCAGTGTCAATAGCTCAAAGAATGGTCGAGTCAAAGAATGTCAGAGTTTAGAGGCGCACTGATCTTTATTCACCGCAGTCACTCTCTGAAAATTGGTTCACCGAGAAGCTTTGACTACTTAAGAAAACACTGTCTATTCCAGGCTCTACCAGAGAGGCCCACTGCAATATTGTAATATTGTGTTCTTTGAACTTAAGCAGTTCAGACTGCTCAAATGTTCTTGGCAATATCTTGCCTAAAATGTTACAAGCTACTTGAAGAAGTAATCCGACCCACCGAGGACCTGGCGACATCACTATGTACTTTGGACTGCTCAAGAACAGCTAGTTTTTACAACTGTTTTCTAAAATTCCTTCCAAAGTGGTCTCAATAGAGTCTTTGGTCTGCTGAGTTGTGGGTCACATTTTAATTGTTATTAATTCAGAAACTGTCTTTCTATTCTGACAATATATCTTCTTACAATAATTTCTTTTTAGCATTTTCAATTGACCAAAAACTATTAGTGAAACGGCATCTTTGCAACAATTGTGTCCATCATTCTTGTCATCCAACTGACACTAACTGAGCAAACCTCATTCAGTTTAATTCTGGATGTACACTTGGTCGTTGATGTAAGTTTCTGTTTTTGCTGGACCACTTATAAATCAATTTTGGCTTTCATGATCCACACTCCCTGCAAGGCAGATTACACAGATGCATAAGCATATGATAAGCTAGATATCATTTCTCATTGCACCTGTTCATGCAAAGTCCAGATGATTATTATACAAAGTTTGATCATGATTGTGAGTACAGATTTATATTTATGTTCCTAAGTAATGCATGAAGCTGCATTTCTGCATTGGTAATTATTATTCATAATATTACAGATGCATTGATAACTGTTTTGCACTGGCAATAATAATTTTATTATCAAAAACAATGCGACTTGAACTAATCGGTAAGTGCTCGCGAGCTACAGACTAATAGTAAATATTCGTCAAATTCACGTTAAATCTTTAAGATGAATATGGTATTCATGCGATGTAATCATTTTTAAGATGATATAGCTGCCAGTTAAAATTATACAAATAATTTCACATTATGTACAAAGTGAATCCAGGAAGCATGAATATATTTTGCACTGAAAGCTCCCGTTCTTAAACTGTGCACAGTAACATTTCGAGCAGGCATTCTGCTCACACGGCCTCTATATTTAAAGTCTCAAACTGTGTGCCAAGCTACTTGAAGAAGGTCATCCGACCCACCGAGGACCTGGCGACATAGCGATGCACTTTGGCTGGCTTCTTAGCAAGCAGCCAGTCCAATAGACCTCAATGGTTATGAAAGTCTATGAGCTGGTCAGTGTCAATAGTTCACCCAAGTTTCAATCTACTTCAAGAATGTCTGAGTTGAGAGTCCATTGATCTTTATTCATTGCTTCCACATTTGGAGCAATGGTTCGCTTGAAAAGAGCTATTAAAGACCAGATTTTCCATTCAGATACCAATCAGAACTCACTTACTTGATCTACGCCTCCAATTTCCAGACCCACTCATATTAAAAACAAAAATGTTTCCCATGATGACTATGTTATATGGACTTTGTTTAAAAGGCCATACCACTTTGTAAGGACCTGAGGGTAGAATTTATTGAATTCATTTTCTGCCATCTCTGGGAACTGACTGAGTTACTGTCTCCATTATATTGCAGGTCACTTTCAAATGGGATACATGTATTCTGCTGAACTCTGGTCTGTTGTGCTTGTTGGCAATATATAGATAGATGGCATATTGCATTAAACCTACAGAAAACGTAATCAGATAAACTGGCTCATAGAGCCTGGCTCTTGCTCAAACTAAAAAAAATTAAAAAAATGGCTGAAACTGCTTATAAAAGATTGCTCCAACTTAGGCCGAAAGGACTACACTCACATAACCTGTTCTTTAAAAGCCTGCCTTAACTCCAAGAAACAATGTCTAATCTACTTGTAAACAAACTATAGTTCTGTACAGAATTTTATACTTTATATTTTAACGTATATGGAAAGCTGTAGGAAAAAAATGAAGAAATATTTTGTGCAAAAACGATCATGAAAAAAATGCCTCGTGTTTCCGAGAAGTCTTCTAACTCATTGATTGAGCTTCTACGCTAATTGTCTTGGTCGCTCTACTTCATTTGTCATTTAATTCAGTCTAAATGGGACCGGTGAGTACCGTATTAGCGCTTATGGACCAATCCATTTGTAAGAAAGAACAGCATTGTGTTTGCATAAAGCAATGGAAGTCATTAGGCAAACGAGTCTCTTGACAGGTTCTGAGTGAGTTTGACAATTCTAGGCAACATAGAATTGACAGGCATTAAGTGAATGAGGTCATTCCAGTCCAACACACTAGGAAGAATGGTCTGGATGGAATCACTTGAGCATTGTATATCAACAACTACTCAAATTAAGAGATCCTGAGAGGCATTCACTTCTTTGGCTAGTCTTGTGGAAAGTAATTTCGTCTGAGGGATACGAGAGTGTGGTACAAACTGAACATACTCGAATTTATAAATTACAAATCAAGCCAGGGTAAAGTACAACTGAATCTGTCTAGTAATTCCACAATTACATGCTAGTATGGCAATAATTATTGGTGACATAATTCACAACTATTAGTTGGGCAGACACTGATAAGAGCGAGGCGGTCTTATTACAGGAATATCTTTGAAGATTATATTTGAAAAAAAAAAGAAGTATATCTGTCTACTCCTAACCGTGGGTGGGGGCCTAGCTCAGAGGTAGCGCTCTGGGCTTCCAACCGCTGGGTCCCGGGTTCGATTCCCGGTCGAGCCTAAGTTGCCATGGTCTCTGCCTGTCCTAATTAGCCCAACTGGTGCAGAAATACAGGACGTAAAAGCCCTAATCACACACACACACACTACTCCTAATCGTGAACTAAAGCACCACCAGAGGTCACTAAGCATTGTCTAATTATTTATCACGATCTATAGGTGAAGTTTTGCAATTTTGCTTTATCCAGCATGCTCACATGTTAATGTAACTATTTTGGTATACATTGTGTTGATACATTGCACAAACAATCTGGCAGTGCTCATTTTACAGTTAAACCTTCGACAGGCCAATCCTGAGACTTCCTCCACTCAATAGGCATCGTGAAGAGGATCTGCCCAACTCCTCCATGCAGGCACATACTGTAACCGTTGCACTAGGCCACAGGATCCCATACAAATGTATACAATACCTAGAACTGCTAAACAAAGACAGATACTCTAGAACCAATGGTCTCAGTAGCTGGATGGGGGTGGTTGGGTAAGTAGGGCTTTACATTTTGTATTTTCGCAGCAGTTGGGCTAATTAGGACTGGCAGGGACCATGACAATGAGACGAAGGATGAAACAGCCATCCAACTTAGGCTCGACCGGGAATCGAACCCGGGTCCCAGCGGTTGAAAGCCCAGAACGCTACCTCTGAGCTAGGCCCTCGCTCTTAGCAGCTCGATGAGCCACTGCACTTACTGAACCATGATGAGTATCACTACCACATGACTGTCTGTGTGTGTGTACATGTCAAATGTTAGGATAAGAGACTCGGGAAACGTCTCAATGCCAGGTCTGATGAAGTCTGTGCATTTTGCCTTTGATGGGTCGTGTGAGTCTTGATATTTGATGGTCATAAGACATGCTAATATCTCGAAGAAATCAGCCTCTCTGTAGCATCAGATGATGGGGCACAGGACAAAATAGTGGGGCATTCTTTCGCGTGCTTATTCCCCATAACATTATGGGGTCATGGTCTGGTGTGTGACTTGGTGCACTCTCCTAACCGTAGATTAAAGAGAAACATATTCTGCAGCATAAGGAGAATTGTGCAGGGTGATGTAAATGCCTTTTGACATGGGTCTCCTGTCTGGTAAATTGAGATGTGGCGGTGGTGGTTTATAGTTTACAAAGGGAAGACACCATTTTCATCTGTCAGAGAACTGTAAGCTCTCAAAAGTAAGTATGCTTATATGAAATGTTTTCGGATTTCCCTTCTTTGTGATAGTTTATGGGGATTTTAGACATATTTTCACACAATTTGTTGAGTATGACTGCACATATGCCATGTTAATTACAACCCTGTAGGGGGGGGGGGACTTTAACATATTTCAGATATGAGGTGGTGTGATCGTGTTATAAAAGCCTCATTTAGATAGCTAGTGATCATATTAGAATTAATTTGTGATTTATTTCTTTTTAAATTACAGACTTAAATGGGCTTCTATGAAAAAAATGTTTCAGATCTCGAATGGTGTAATTGTTATTACTAATTACTTTCTTAATAACATCTGTGTGTCTCTGAAACAATGCACATCACAACAGATAAGGTGTGTTGGGTGGAATAGGGTTTTATGTTCTGTATTTCTGCACCTGCTGGGCTAATTAGGACAGGCAGGTACCATGTCAATGAGATAATGGACGAAACAGCCATCCAACTTAGGCTCGACCGGGAATCCAACCCGGGACCCATTGGTTGGAAGCCCAGCGCGCTACCACTGAGCTAGGCCCCAACCCTCACAACAGATAAGTAAATATCATAGACTGTTCTGTAGCATTCTCTCAACATAACAAAACTTATGATTCCCTAGTTGTCAAACCCCTAAACTTTCGAAAACCCAAAACTGTTCAGAAAGGTCAATGGCACTTTCAGTAGCAGTTTGGGACGATTCCCCCCTTATCTTTCATGTTTGGTGCCCCCATATTGTCTTTAACGTTTTTCATGGCTGTATGGGGTATGATAATGTAAACCCCACTACCACCAAATGGGTCGCTTAGGACATTGTGTGCCCCTTGCCCCTCACAACAAAGATCCTTTATTTACTGTAGGAATTACACATGATTCCCAGGGTGGGGGCCTAGCTCAGTGGTAGCACGCTGGGCTTCCAACCACTGGGTCCCGGGTTCAATTCCTGGTCGAGCCTATGTTGGATGGCTGTTTCATCCATCGTCTCATTGCCATGGTCCTAATTAGCCCATAAGGTGCAGAAATACAGGATGTAAAACCCTCATCCACCACCACCACACATGATTCCCTTGTGGTATTCATGTGTAAAATAAAAGAACCTTTATAAACCGCCACAAAATAGGAATAGGTCGCTACAGTTGTCTAGAGCCGACCATATCTTATGAAGCTAACTGTATTCAATCTTTCCCTTTAAAAATCCCACTATCAAATAACAAATGTACATTAACCAACGTGTACAGTAACTATATATGACTTACGATAGTTCGAGGGTAGCTTGGTGTAAAGTTTAAAAAGGCCATTGAAAGGATCACTGAAACCAGTCACATTCAGAAAGTTTTACTGTAGTCTGCTGATGCTTTTAATCATGCTTAAGATCTGTTTACTGTCATTCAGACATCAGAATTTTAATAAAAATGTCTTACTATATATTTTGATATATTTTTATCTCTACAAGAAAGTTAAGAGTGTTCTTGGCAAGGTGGTATATGTCTTGAAGTTGGAGTGTTTTCAGAGTGGCACCATCTCTTAAAATCGATTTTTCTTAAAACCTTCCTGGGGCTCAAATGGTGTCTAAGTTTTTGCTTCTACAACTTGCTGGCATCGCCATTAAAGACAGTCTAGAATTACACCCCCCTACAGCGCAGAGACAGCTAGACATCCTAATGACAGGGTTAAAATTCAGTATCTTACAACAGTGAGTCCACCTGTAATAATTGTACTCGCTAATAAGCTCTGCAGTTGTTAGCTGCAAGTTCATGCAGCTTATGTTGGATTCATTCAAAAATGTAGGCTCTAAATTGCTTTGGATGATAAGGTTTGGAGTCCACACCATGATACACATTTACCCCACAGGTGGGTCGTTCACTTTCCTCAGCATAAACCACGAGTACTTCCAATTTAATGTTTGAGCGATCGACATCCAGTTGGGATGTATCTCATGAAGAGTGCCCAGGCCGGGGATCAAACCCAGGACTTTCAGCACAGCAGGCCAATGTTGGAATTGGCAGATGCCTTAACCATTAGGCCACCCAGCTGCTGAGATGCTGAAATGCTGAGATATAGCTCGCGCAGAATGCCTTTGTATTGAGTTTACAGTGAATTCTATATCATGACATGCACAAGGGGATATGCACGTGCTGTAGTGATTTTTCATACACAAGTAGCTGATTGGACCGTAGAGGCAGCTACATTATTGACATGCTTTATGTAGATATTGACATGAATCTCTGGCGTTATTGGTCAATTTACGCCATGTAGAATCCCACTCATGGTTGGTCGGCACAGTGCGCATGCGCAATGAGGTGTGAGACACTTACCCCGTTCGCAGACCAGTCGAATGCGTGCAATAAACCTCGTTTGAGCCGCGTTGCCATTGATAATAAACAACGGTGGTAATGCCTGTAATCAGAGGACATGATAGGAGGTTCCTTGACAGAAAAATTACAGGCGACAAGTTGTGAGAGGCTGGCAACGCGACAGAAATGGAGATAGAAATGGCGACAGCAGGAGAGAGATAAATAGAATCGTGCTCAGTGCACCGGTCGACACTTGAGTGGCACCAGGTGATGGAGGGCCCACAACTTATGGTTTCCTGGAGATGGAACACAAAAAAAAAGTAGAAGAAAGAGAGAAAAAATGAGAAAAAGAAATCAGGAAAGCGGACAGAAGCAGAAGGTTAAGACAAAAATGTACATAAAGTAGCTAGAACAAACAATAATCCAGACAAGAGAAATAAGAGGCCAAAGATGGATGTCTGCCAAGTGTTGCAAACTGTGACGGAGAAGAAAATGTTTGTGTATGGTCTGTCGGTCTGTCGGTCTGTCTATTGGTCTGTCTACCTAACTATCTGTCTGTCTGTCTGTCTGTCTATATATTTATCTATCTATCTGTCTATCTGTCTGTCGGTCTGTCTGTCTGTCGGTCTGTCGGTCTGTCGGACTGTTCGGTCTGTCAGTCTGTCAGTCTGTACAGTCTGTCAGTCTGTCAGACTGTACGGTCTGTCAGTCTGTACGGTCTGTCTGTCTGTATGGTCTGTCAGTATGTACGGTCTGTCAGTCTGTCAGTCTGTACAGTCTGTCAGACTGTACGGTCTGTCAGTCTGTACGGTCTGTCTGTCTGTATGGTCTGTCAGTATGTCTAGCTGTCTGTCTGTCAGTCTGTCGGTCTGTATGGTCTGTCTAGCTGTCTAGCGGTCTGTCTGTCAGTCTGTACGGTCTGTCAGTATGTCAGTCTGTCTGTCAGTCTGTATGGTCTGTCAGTATGTCAGTCTGTACGGTCTGTCAGTATGTCAGTCTGTCTGTCAGTCTGTCAAGCTGTCTGTCAGTCTGTCAGTCTGTCAGTCTGTCAGTTAGTTGATTGCCTGCTTGCTTGGCTGACAGTTGTTTTGTTACTATTTTAGTCGCTTTTCTATAAGTTGTCATTCAATTGGTTAGACTAATATTCCTTTGGTTGCAAGATTGATGATTATGGGTGGGAAATTAAACCTTGTATGTTACATTGATGCATGCATGTAGTCTCATAGCTTATTTTCATTTTTACATACTCTGGCTGATACAGTGGAGTCCTAAGTTAAGACCACCTCCCTATTAACATCACCTCGTTACTAAGACCATGGAACGAAATGACACATTCACTAGTGTAACATGCATCGGCAAATAAGACTACTCCCTTGAGATCAGTGCATTTCACACCGTGGTGGTCTTAATGGTGGTTTCCTAGTGTCCAAGTCATTATCACCCGATAATCAGGTCATCAACTCAATAGCCTCCTTCTGATGGACACAATTGTGCTGCGCACGCATCTGATTGTCTAGAACATGCTGCATTGCTGCGGGCCCAATTGTGTGTCATTTGTGCCATTCTGCGCAGTGTCATTTGTGTAACTGACCAAGACATGTTGATAGAACATGTGCCATTCTGCGCGGTGGGATGTTCATGGTGACAGACAGACAGAATTATTTATTTTTCATCGCATACACCACCATACATACTACACATATAACATTAACATACACACACATGGGTAAATCTAACTTTAAAATATAAATAAAAATAATAATAATTTAAAATAAGAAATAATGATAATACTAAAAAAGAAAAAAAAGAAAGATGAATGAATGAGAGGTCATGAATGAAAGGAGACTCCTGAAAGGCAAGAGGGTTTTGCCGCTAAAGAGGAGCCACCCATGTGTTTTGTGGAAGCAAGTGGTGCATTGGCTGTAACGGCCTTATAGAATAGAATAGAATAGAATAGAATAGAATAGAATAGAATAGAATAGAATGTAGTTATTTCTAACTTACACTTATCACAACGCCCTGTCTGACACCATTAATGTTGTAATTGTACTATCAAGTGTACAAATAACAATTTTATATATGACTTGTTCAAATACCTGGGCTCTTGGCCATATCCTCACTTGTTATATCATGTGGTATGTGAATTAATCAACAGGTTTATGCTATCATTGATTTTACCAATTGTGACAGATAGCCTGCTTGAGCAATATTTTTGGTACCCTGTTTGATCCCCTGTTTGGTTGTTAAGAGTCCATCTGACTCTGAATCTTGGTTGGATATCACAATCATTACATCTCCTTTTGTGACATCATTGTGTCAAATGAAACAATAAGGCATCTTGAATCTTAAGTCTTAAAAAATGAGTAGACATTTTGTACCCATATGTTTTAGTTAGTGTTCTTATCAGGTAGCATGTTGTGAGCAATTAGCAACTCAGAAACCATGGGCAAATATAACCAACATCCACACATTTCTACGCTTACCGTTCACTAGAGAATTAAAGGTGCACTGTCTGTCAAATTTGCACATAAAAGTAATGATATAAATCAATACTTCCTTCTTGTTTCATGATATATTTTACCATTACATGCCCATTATTGGTCAACAATTTAGTTTGAATTTACAATGAATAATATAAATATTAGTTTTTCATGCCATCAAAACCTCAATAAGTAAACATCCCAGTGATGATGTCACAATACTGAACAATGGTGATGATGTCATTTCCATTGTGTTTCCAATGTTTTGGTCTGGATTTTCTCTCAATGTATAATTTATTTTTAAGTAAATAATGTCTGATAAAATAATTAGATCGCACAAATTTAGTGTGCCTTGATTAATAAAGGTTATTTATGAGCTATTTGATTGAATCTTACAAAATCGCAAATTTGACAGACAGTGCAACTTTAAATTCTCTTCGTACTGATGTCATAGCAAGCATGCACTTTCAATCTAAGCTGGAAAGAAAGAAATGTGACCTTGTAGAAATATGGCATTCTGACCACAAAAAGGTCAAGGCTATCCCATCACAGAATTTATTTTCATTCATTTTTATCAAATTCCAAATTAAGATATCCACAACCACATTTCATTCCGACTTATTTGGCCCATTGTATCTGTAGCCAATTCATTGACAATAAATTCCTATTACATTGGATCATTAGGTGCAAGTTATAGAAACAGACCACGTCAGAATACTAAGACCTATTAATTAACTTTTCAATGGTGCTTTCAATATACAATGCTATATATAATTTTTGTTGCCCATTACACAATGACAACAAAAATCACATCCAGTAACTTGCAAACACATTTTTGTTTGCATATTGTGCATGGCTATTACAATTCGTTTTAATGTAACTTACATGGTGAATTCATCATAATTTTTAGAAATGTCATATACAATATTTCGGTATGCTTTTTCTAGGAGCGGTACTACGATATCGTGACAATTTATTCTGCATAATGTGAATAAAAATTACATTATCTGCATGTGTTCAAAAATATTGAATGATGTCTAAATAGCATGGCAATCTTACTTGGGAATACTATTTGAAAATATAATTGCAAAGTTTGATAGATAGATAGATAGATAGATAGATAGACAGATAGACAGATAGACAGACAGACAGCTAGCCAGACAGATAGACATACAGACATATAGACAGCTAGACATATAGACAGATAGATACATAGATATGAAAAGTGCAGCCCTCTAAGGCAATTTCTTGCTGCTAATGAGGGTTGATTAGTGAGGTGAGAGAGAAGAGTCCAGTTACACATTTACCGCATGAGTGGGGTCTTTTGCTTGCCTCAGCATAGACATCGAGTACGAGGGACAGCCAATTTAAAGTCTCATCTGAACGACATCCATCGGGGATGTAGCTCATGAAAACTAGTGTATTACACTCACACTAGACGTGGTCTACACCTGGCCAGCTAAAAGCACTGAAAATCACTTTAGATGTGGTGAATTATGCCATTGGGGGCAGCCTATTACAGCAACAAGCTGGTGAACCCTCAATAGCCGTAGCTCTAGCTCGACTCAAGAGCACCATTCCCCCTAGCATCTGTAATAGAAGGCCATGCTCCAATCCCTTGTACAAATATAGGCAGAAAGAATTGATGGTGCTATCATTCAGGTACAACAAAGGACCTTCAAAACAGCCATGGCTGAATCTACAGCAGCCCCCTCAGGCCATCTCATTTGGAGCATGAGGACACAGTAAGGGTCTAGGAGATGCCCGTAATACCATGCTGCTGATTTTCCTATGAACTAGGCCCTAGGCACTGTTGCCTATCTGGCACATTGACAGCCATCAAGGGCACGTTTCCGTGAAGTCAGTGTAGCAATGACTGAATGAATAGGGTAGTCTTTATATAAAGATCCAGCAGCTAATACTTGGTTTAGTCTCTATTTCGAAAATTGCAGTCAGAATATTACATCGTTGTGCTTTCGGATGGTATTTTGTATCTTGGGTAAATATAACTGAATGATTTTTATAAGTATTACTGTATATTGTTTAAAATATTTACAATGTTTCATGTACCACTTTATGTGTATGGATGGGGTGTTTTAAAGGTGCGCTGTCTGTCTAATTTGCACATTAAAATAATGATATATATCAATACTGCTTTCTCGTCTCATGATATTTTTCACCAATACATACCCACTTTAGCACAGTTTTAATTTACAATAAATAATATAAATATTAGTTTTTCATGCCATCAAAAACTCATTATGTAAACAAACCCAGTGATGACATCACAATACTAAACAGTGGTGATGATGTCATTTCCATTGCGTTTCCAATGTTTTGGTCTCGAGTTTCTCTCAATGTATAATTTATCTTTTAGTAATTTATGTCTTATAAAATCATTAATTCACATAAATTTAGTGTGCTTTGATTAATAAAGGTAATTTTCAACTGTTTGATAGCGTCTTGGAAAATTGCAAAATTTGACAGACAGTGCAATTTTAACTGTATGAACATTTTGGTTACTTGAAAGCCTGAAACCATCTGTTGTGATGGCCAATGTAAAAAATAGTGTATATTCATTCTGCCATGGGAATGAGATATTTTACTTGCCACAACATAGGGCATATATAGATTGATTAGAGCTTAGATTTAGTTCAGAGAGAGTTCCAAAGAAAGCTAAATCCTAAATTGCACAGCCATAATAAACTGCTAAATAAGGTATACTACAGGGTCAGATGTTAGGGCCAGTACTGTTAATCGTTTCTATTGATGGTTGGGCAGTGTGTCTTGTTGACAAAGCTGTTTTTATCAGGAGCTTGAGATGTAGTTGGTGTAAAGACCAAACAACTCCAAGTGGTCAATGAAGAAAGATACACAAAGGCTGGGGGCGCTGCGTGACTAGGCAACGCAACACGTGATGTTCTTTTGTGACGTCACAATTGGAGTCTGACCTCTGCTGCTGCCTCTACAGCAGGCTGCTTTGACCTGTAGGCTTTGTGGACTGTATGTAGGTGTTCAGACTGTTTTCTGTTTTCCACATTTATGTACTATTAGAGAGCCATTACAAGCTCATCAGACAAATGTGTCTCGCAGTTAGAAAGATTTGTGAAGCCTAGCAACAACAGGTGAGACAAAAATTAAGGCAATTTCACTGCGGAAAGTAGTGATTCTTCTGAAGAAAATTACTACCAAAGTTGTTTGGCTGCATTCAGCCCACGCATTCAAATCTGTAACAAGATTGACCTCATGTCTTGAAGCCTAAAGAAGTGCTGCTAAAAGGCAAAGGTACCTTGCAGTAGGCAGCTGTGTTGACATTCTGTAGAGAGTTTTGCCCAGTTTTGGCAAACAAGATTAATTACTTTAGTGACACCTGACCCTTCAGTTGGGTGAGAATCACATCGCCAACCACACAATACAATGGTAATCCGTGTAATTAGAGAGTCACGTTTAAATTTCAATCCTTCCCCAAGGAATCTGAGTAAAGAATCTTAAAGTAAGATGGCCTTTTTTCCTGTCAATGACCTTTCTTGGCAGAATTCTGACATTTAATGTCAGGAAATAATCTAGGTAGAGCCTACTTCTTAGGCCTCCCGTGGCTCATTGTGACTTGTTTTGTAACTCTGGTGGAAGCTTTAAACAAAAGCAGTCACCACTGTACACTTACAGCCTCGGCCACTGCCCTTTAATTTAGCCAGTTCTGACGTCAAGATGAATTCCCTACTTTCTTGAGTGAAATTGCATTGTTTTTATCTCACCAGTTTTTGGTAGACTTAACAGATCCTTCTAACAGCGAATGAAACATTTCCCAAGGTAAATAATAAATACTGTAATTTCACACATGAAATAATCACCACGAAGAGAATATCTATCATCATTACAGATATCTTTTGCATAACACTCTAATGAAAAACTAAATTCATTCATCTCTAAGATAATTCTCTTGTTTTGACAGCTTTAGAACTTGCAGCCTGTGTAAATAACACACTCACTGGCACATGAGTGTTATAAACTTGTCAATGCCATAGGTGTTGTTTGCAATAACAGATAAGGAAAGAAGATTTGTTAAACTCTCCAAAGATAATATTGTGTGTATTTGCACCAGTAGAATTCCAAACATTTCTTTTTTGGATGAGATACCTGGTGGCCTGGCTGTAAAGTCCCATTCTATTATTGTTAACAAGAAAAAGGCATTTCGATAATTTCTTTTCAATTTAATGTCACTTTTATAACACATTAAAGTGTGTGTGTGTGCGTGTGAGTAGGGCTTTATGTCCTGTATTTCTGCACCAGTTGGGCTAAGTAGGACAGGCAGAGACTATGGCAATGAGACGAAGGATGAAACAGCCATCCAACTTAGGCTCGACTTGGAATCGAACCCGGGATCCAGCGGTTGGAAGCCCAGAGCGCTACCTCTGAGCTAGGCCCCCGCCCTATAACATGTTGAAGTAGTGGTGCATACCACCGTGTCTACGCCGAAGAATATTTGCTACACAGGTTAATTCAACAGGTATCATCTCACCAGTAGCAAATGATCATATCCATTTGATGGAGGCATTGTGAAGACATGACATTTGTTGCCTCACTATCAAGCACACCTTTCAAGCAAGCAAGCAAGCCCAACCTATTATTCCAAACTGCATATTGTCATTGTATGTCACATCAGTATAAGGTGACCTTTCCACCGGTATTTTGGCTACAATGTTCCACGGTATATTAATTTGGTTGGTCTGATACCGTGTCAGGTCATCCTGCTGCTTATCAAATGTCTATTTGGAGTGTGCGACACCTACTTGATATTAACGTGATTTAAGTGTTGGTATGACACCTTGATTGGTTGGTTGGCTAGTTGGTTGGTTGATTGGTTGGTTGGTCAGTTGGTTGGTTGGTTGGTTGTTGTTTTGGTTGGTAAATGAGTCACACAGGTGCTAGCTCAAGTTGGTTGGTTGGTTGGTTGGTTGGTTGGTTGGTTGGTTGGTTAGTTGGTTGTGCTGTTGGCTTGTTGGTTGGTTGGTTGGTTGGCTTGTTGGTTGGTTGGTTGGTTGGTTGGTTGGTTGGTTGGTTGGTTGGTTGGTTGGTTGGTAAATGAGTCACACAGGTGCTAGCTCGATTTGTTGCTTGGTTAGAAAGGAAACATCTGGAACGGTACAACTGATAAATGAGTTCTTTATTACTTCTCTGCCTTGACAACATATTAGTCCAAAAGTATTCCTACCTACACGTCACGTGACCTCCAAACAATGGCGGAGGGATCTGTGAAAAACGTACAAGAAAATAGGTCACCAAATAGTTCTGCTTTATTAACAAGGGGGTTGTATTAAGACAATGCGAGGGACATCAATAAGTTAAGGTGAGCAATATCAGGAAACGTTGAGCGATATCAGGGACAATCGTGAGAGATGAAGCAATACGCGCATGCATGCGCACTAGTTGTGAGGGTGCGCATTCACCAAAGAAGACAATGTCAGGTACTGATAGGAATGGCGGCACTTTGGTGGACGTCAAGGCCTCTCTATTAAGTGCCTAATAAGAACGCCAGAGCCTTCTGTGCTGCCCCCCTCAAAGGAGCGACCCCCCTATACTCCAATCTACAACCTCATGTCTTGTGATCAAGACGTATAGAGCCCCTATTCATGGTTAAGGAAAATGTGTGCAGGCTTTCGGGTCAGTGGGTCTGTTGGCTATGTGTAATTTATCCTTATATTACAAGAGTTTTATCACTCCTGGATCACTTGGGTCACAGATTATCATTTGTTTTGTTCTGGAATAGTTTGGGATAGGTTAAAATATACCTGCTAGCAAAATCATCTGTTCTGCATTAGGATAGATTTAATTGAAACATGGACTTGGCATCTTTCTCAGGCAAATGTCAGACAACACCCAGATCTGAGAGGATCCTAGGTTCAGTTCTCAGCTTGATCAAACCATATTAGTAATATTATTTGTAATATCACCAAGGTAGCATGATGGTCGACCCGACATTTCCCCAACCTCAATCTGCAATACATGACGACAAGGCGATGTCTGACTGTTATCTGAGCAAACCCTGATAACATGAGACATTGGCTGGACATTGGCTGGACATTGGCTGGACATTGGCTGGACATTGGCTGGACATTGGCTGGACATTGGCTGGCATTTGGCTGGACATTGGCTGGAAATTGGCCGGACATTTGCTGGAATTTGGCTGGACATTGGCTGGACATTGGCTGGAAATTGGCTGGACATTGGCTGGACATTGGCCGGACATTGGCTCGACATTGGCTGGACATTGGCTGGTATTTGGCTGGAATTTGGCTGGACATTGGCTGGACATTGGCTGGAAATTGGCTGGACATTGGCTTGACATTGGCTTGACATTAGCTGATATTTGGCTGGACTTTGGCTGGATATTGGCTGGAAATTAGCTGGACATTGGCTGGATATTAGCCGGACATTGGCTGGTTATTTGGCTGGATATTAGCTGGACATTAGCTGGACATTGGCGCAATTGACCATCATTCCAATGTTGAAACAACAGCATATGACGAGGATCTGCCATGCTATATAAATGTTGTTGTTTTTTTGTTTTTTTAATGCATGTCAGCCTTTCAGTTGTTGTAGAGGATGGGGGCCTAGCTCAGAGGTAGCGCTCTGGGCATCCAACCACTGGGTCCCGGGTTCGATTCCCAGTCGAGCTTAAGTTGGATGGCTGTTTCCTCCTTCGTCTCATTGCCATGGTCTCTGCCTGTCCTAATTAGCCCATCAGGTGCAGAAATACAGGATGTAAAGCCCTAATCACACACACACCTTTGAGTTGTTTGGTTGGTTGGTCTGGCTGTTTGTGGTTAGTTGGTTGGTCATGGTGTTGGTCAGTCAGTTGTACAATTGGTTGCCAGTGGTTGGTATGTTGGTGGTTGGTTATGTAAGCTACATAAACTCCATACTCATACTGGCAAGACATAAACAGCACAAAATGGTAAGTTATTTCATGCATCGCTGCAGTATACAAAGTGATGTCCAGTTTGACCTTCATTGACCAAAACTTGCCATGTGGTCATATGTCCAGCAGCTGCCATCTTGGCTATTAGGTTCATTTTGTCATGTTAATAACATCTGATTCATGTGTCAACGTGTTTACTGAGAGTAATGATAACATGTGGTGCAAATAAGTTGTGTTATGCACCCTGCATGACGAAAGATATTGCATCTCAAAATCTCCACCTAATGTAACAGTTCTGAGTTGCATTAAACGAACAATGAAATAGAAGATGAATTTCACTGCCTCTTAAAATGTATTGCCAATAATGTGCCAAGAATAGAGCTAAATAAAGAACTTAGTAAATATATTTCTGACTTCAATAATCTAACCCCAACTGAACAGTTTCAAGCAATAATGTCCAGCAAAGAAGCAGGTGTAATTAATGCTCTTGGCATATTTCTAAACCATGTCCTCTAAATTTATTATTATTTTTTTTTTTCTTCCCCCGGACTCCGAATACTATTATTTTAAGTCCATACATGGATAGCCAGATTGGTTAAAACCACTGGGATAAGCAGTATATATTTGTCTGTTTTTTTTTATATTTTCTTTTATAATTTGTCTATATTGTAAAATTTTATTTTATTATTAGTATTTTTACTAGTCACAACCGGGACCAACTTGCTGTAAAATACATAGTTACAGCATTTAATATAGACTTTTAGTATTATTATCTTATTACTGTAAAAGTACTGTAGTATTGTATGTTATTAGTGTATGTTATTTGTATGTTTGACAAATGTATCAATTATGATAATATCCTGTCAATAAAAGTATATATATATTAAATCTACATTTGTCAATTAGCAAAATGTCACGTGGATGGTTATCAATTTTGAATGGTCTAACATGGTCCAACCCTGACAGATTGAACAAATATATTTTGATAGTTGAAGTGTATTTCATAGGTTTGTCACAGAAAATACCTCAGTCTTGGGTAAATAGTACCAGACAGTGTGTATTTGCAGCTTTATAATTCCATCAAAGCTGGAGTTATCATGAGCCTAACATTCATCATTAATCACATATCTTATTCCAGATGTCATATTTTGCCAGGAGTATGATATATTGTGCATGTCTTATCAACCTCATGCAACTCCCATGTGACAATGATAAAAGCATGTCAACATGTCATTGATGACAGCATGTCCTGTCATGTTAAGCAGGATATGAACATGGCGTGGCATAATGTTATAGCATGGAGCAAGCTATGGCATTATGATATTAGAGTTAGTTTCGTTCAGATTTGGACCCCATTGGATGTTAATAACTGCCAGCTAATTGCTTCCTGTGTGCCACTGTGCCAGGTCTCCCAAGAATGCTGTACTAATGGCACACGTGGCAGTCCATTAGAAAATAAGGTTCTTACTTTTACCACTAATTGCTTCCATGCTCTAAGGATGTCTGGAGAGGCTGGCTACAATATTGTAGCTAATTACCAAAGGCTGTACATGACATATGATTTATATATTCATATGAGCTATTTTACAAAACGAGCAATAATAAGTTATTCCGAAATAGACCATCAATTTAGTTTCATTTCTTGGATATGTCTGTTATCTTTGTCTCAATGCTACTGGGTCTGTGGATGGATTCAGGGCTTTATGTCCTGTATTTCTGCACCTGTTGGGCTAATTAGGACAGGCAGGGACCATGGCGATGAGATGATGGATGAAGCCGCCATCCAACTTAGGCTCGACCGGGAATTGAACACGGGACCCAGTGGTTGGAAGCCCAGCGTGCATCCACTGAGCTAGGCCCCCATCCCTCTTAGTCAGCTTTTATGACCAGCTGCCAGAGACAGATGTAATAATGAGATGATAAGGTTTAGAGTCCACACTATGTGACACATTTATCTCATTGCTAGTGAGGTCGATAATGTTACAAGCTATGTTAAACATTAAGACCGTCTCAGTTTTAAAATTTTGCAATTAATTTGCAATTAAGTTTCACTGTAAGGTAATAATCTTTTAATAATAATGTAGGGATCATTAAATGGGAAGAAAATAAACCCATGCAAATACCATATTAAGTGAAACTGAAAATCCAAAATATATATAATTATTAATGTGATATTGCCAAATTTAATATTCACCAATATTAATTACTATTCTAGATGCTTGTAAAAACACCTAATCACAATCTCATCTTTAAGGTTTCTTCCCTCAGAATTGTTGCAACAATTGTGTCACGTGCTGATCACATTTTTGTGACATTTTTGCTGCACGCTCCAACCACGTTTTGACCACGTTTTCATTAGGTGTCAATCTGATCACCAGATTAAATGCCATGGAAACAAATTTGGGCAATGTCAAAACCACTTGGCAATGTCAAACTAGCTTTGCAATTAAGCGACCCATTGCCATGCTCTAACTATCATGGTGTGGTCATGTAGGTGCCAAGAATTGAGGATATGTTGATCAGTCATTTAGAGATGGTACAGCTACCAGATTTGGCCTTCAGAGCAATAAGCCTGGAATAGGATATGTTTAAGATATAGCTTGGGTATTTTGGTAGAGACTAGGCCAAGGTAAATTACTATAAGTCCTATAAAACCTATAAAATGACTATAAGTCCTATAAAACCTATAAAATGACTATAAGTCCTATAAAACCTGCAAATGACTATTAAGTCCTATAAAACCTGTACATGACTATAAGTCCTATAAAACCTGTAAATGACTACAAGTCCTATAAAACCTGTAAATGACTATAAGTCCTATAAAACCTGCAAATGACTATACCAAAGATAAGTCCTATAAAACCTGCAAATGACTATACCAAAGATTAATCCTATAAAACCTGCAAATGAATATACCAAAGATAAGTCCTATAAAACCTGTAAATGACAATACCAAAGATAGTATATATATGAGTCCGGTAAATTTGATATTTAATACATTTATAGCCTAAGTCCTATAAAACCTGTGAATTGTTCCATTTCATAAATATTAGTTAAAAAAGGAGAGACTGGTATACAGCAAGGATGTACCACTAACAGATATCCTATGTCTTGTGTTTTAGGTCTCAATGATACTCGCATTAGCTTAGACAGCTTTGTTGACCAGCTGCCAGATGCAGATGTGATGATGAGATGATAAGGCATTCAGTCCACACCACGTTACCCCATAGTGTGGGTCATTTATCCGCCTCAACATAAAACACTGAGTTCAGTACAAGCATGCTACGCACTTTGCGCTTGTTGATAAACTAGATTATGTTACCAATTTTGAAATTAATTTTTCACAGATGCTGTCGGTGTTTGTTGCTTCGTTATTTTCTGAAGATTTCTCATAAACAGATCAA
Source organism: Alitta virens (assembly GCA_932294295.1). NCBI lineage: Eukaryota > Metazoa > Annelida > Polychaeta > Phyllodocida > Nereididae > Alitta > Alitta virens. The sequence goes on along the minus strand of OW028580.1, from coordinate 3,140,096 downwards.
ATTTCCCAGCAGCAACACCATTTTTAATTAATCCAGGTGAAACACCGTTGTCCGCTAATTTCCAAAGGGTTGCCATGGAAACGGATAATCGCATTGCAATATGTAGCAAGATATTGTCATGGCTGTGATGAAAAGATTACAATGATGGAGGACATTAAATTTAAATTATTTTGAAGAAAACACGGATGTAATAGATTGAGTAGATGGCTAGAAAATGTTGAATGTAAATGTCTCAATGCCACTGCGTCTGAAGCTTAGTCACCTGATATGACCAGCTGCCAGAGGCAGATGTAATGAAGATATGATTAGGCTTGGAGCCCCACCGTGTTGCATATCTACCCTATGTGTGGGATCTTTCACGTGCCTCAGAATAGACACTGAGTATAGGCACGAGTGTGCTGGTGCACTTATGTATACTCCAGTTAAACATTACAGTGGACTCAAGTACTTATAGTTGTTCTTACAAGCACGCAAATTCATCATTCATTTGTCTGTACTTTTACTTTGATTCATATTTCCGTAAATTCTTGTATTCATTGAGTACTTTGCTAGTACAATACTTCTTAAGCAAGGCCTTAGCCAGTAATCTTGCTATCTGGATAGGAGAGGGTTAACTATTTTGAATATAGTGAAGATACAAACCAGCTCTGCATTACAACATCGTAATTTAATTATATGAAATTTTACACATTTATATCGTCTACTTTTACAGTAAATTCAGAGAAGCAATTCCCACGATTCTCATTTTTTAGGTCTTAATTGAAAAAGCATGTATAAGTACAGTTGTCTGAGTCTAGTGAATGCTAGTATAATCAGATCTCACTTATAAGTCCACTTATTAGGCAATTTTACTTTTACAGTTCCAAATAGTTAGTTATAAGTGGAGGGGGGGGGGGCGGAGTAAATTAAAGTTTTCCACTGCATATCAGAAAATACTATTGTATACCTCCCATACCTATATATGGTTTTCCTTCACTTGGGAGTAATTTGAAACAAATACCAATATTACTTTTAGCTGTAAGGCGAGCGGCCCAGTTCTCCCGCCGGCCCAATTTTCAACACTTTCCCAACATATACTCCCAGACGACAAATCTTTCAGTCAAATTTTTGAAACCATAGATTACCAAAGGTGTCCTATAATTTTCCTTGTGGGAGTCACATTCCCATTAGGATAGAAACAATGGGGCTTATGTATGATCAGCTGGGTAGTAAAACAATCATTTATATATTATAGGGAGCTGCATGTGGCAATAATTGACACCCTAGAGGCACTAAGGAATTATGGGATAGCTGCGGAAATTAGGGTCATGTGGTGAGCCACTGGTATCTTTAGGACAGTGTATTACTTATTTACAAGGCAAGTCATGAGAACTTGACGTCAAATACTCGCCTGGGTCATGATGACCTTGAGAAGACTGATTTGGTTCTCTCTATCTATCTATCTATCTATCTATCTGTCTATCTATCTATCTATTTATCTATCTATCTATCTATCTATCTGTCTGTCTATCTATTTTAGTATCTTGTTTCATTTTTCTTCTGTTTCTAATCAGTTTTCTTAACGACAATCCAACACATTACAGCAGAATTCATTCACATTGAAACATGACACCATCGCCAGGAATACCATTGGCTGAGATGCTGTCTTGGCCAATCGGAGTCCTTCATTCACGTGATGCCATCTGGAGTTTCTTTTCCATGTTTATCACATTGGTTGTAAGTGGTTGAGTGCTCAATTTAGTTATCACCTTCCATAACTTCTTGCTATAGTTATTCATATAAATGAAGTTTATTCGTACAGACACTTAGACATATACCAGCTTTGCAGACTCTGCAATACCATGTAGCCGGGCAGGGCGGGGGCCTAGCTTAGAGGTAGTACTCTGGGCTTCCAACCACTGGGTCCCGGGTTCGATTCCCAGTCGAGCCTTAGTTGGATGGCTGTTTCATCCTTCATCTCATTGCCATGGTCTCTGCCTGTCCTAATTAGCCCAACTGGTGCAGAAATACAGGATGTAAAGCCCTAATCACACACACACACACACCATGTAGCCTGGCAGCAGTGCTGTCACTTTTTGCAGTATTTTGCAACAGTTTGAATTAACATTGTCTGGACAGAATAAACACATCTGTGTTGACTATCATCATTTCACATCATTGAAAATGAGTAATTAGGTTTGATCGGTGTTGACGCAGTGATTCAGTGATAAAATTTAAAAGATTTGATGAAGCAGAAGTTGCGGATTAAAAATCATCCTTTTGGGAAAATAACAGTATGTCAAGATTAGTAATAGTGTGTGCACTCACAGTTTTTTAGTACAAAATAGATACGGGTAGGCAGGAAGGCTGTGAAACCGCGTGCACATATAATCCCCGGAAAAAATATATAGACAGCTGCATGGCCCTCAATCTGCGAACTCGGACGCGAATGAGGGTCATGCTTGCTTGGCTAAGTACCATGTGGGCGTTCTTCGATCGACAGGTTTTAATGGTTGTGGTCTCAGCTCAGCTACAACAGCCCACCCATATCACCAGAAAGTAAAGTCATGCAATTGCTCCCGGTAAGATCACAGAGGTAATCATAAGTGCATTTGAGATATTTATTTGATAAAGTAAAATTTTTGTTTTTGGTGTCAGTTAGTAAAATTTCCACTATGTATACAAATGTTCCTTGACAAAAACCGATAGAGGATAGATTAGAAATGAACATATTGTTATAATCAGCACAAAATCAGAGTACAATCATGTAACTGTGTAACTGACATGTTGTTCTTGCTATGTGGAAAAATATGGTTGCCATTTCTTTTAAGCAACAGCTTTGGGGAGAACTGGACCACCTAAGGTGGGAAGAACTGGGCCCTTGTCCTAGGCCTCCCTCTGTTAGAAAATACTGTCAAAATTTTTGGTAAAGAAATTATAACCCACTTGGCTTTTTAAATTATGCTTAAACAATAGCTTATGCATAGAAAATCTAAGAAAAACATGATGTGACACAGCTAAGAATAATGTTTTCCTTTCATACAAGCCAATAAAAACTAAGTTACTGGGTAGTTTCTTGGAAGACCTCTTCGAAAAAACACTGTGCTCTTAATATGTAATCAGCTTTAGCAATCACTCTAATTTGAGACAAATTTACAATTTCGTATTCTACAGTCTACATAATTAATGTAATTGTGTTGCCATTGGCAACAAAGTAACTTGAATTACAGGCCTTTAAAAGATACATGACAGTTTAATTGTGGCGTTTTGAACAGACATAAAGACATTTCATTTTTGAAAATGGTTGCAAGATTCTCCACTGAAAATCTGTTTTTGACTTGGTCAGTATGAATACAAGGCATTGACTATGGTTGACTGCTTTCTTGAATAAAGCTGGCTAACTCGTTCGTGAAAATTGTCTAAATTTGTCAAATATTCCAAACAATACAAAATGGAAAATGTCCAAAAGGTTTGCCAGTGTCGAAAATGCCTCTTCTATTCAATTTCCAAGACTCTACTTTCTTTCTCTCTTTCTCTCTTTCTTCCTTTCTTCCTTTCTATCTTTCTTTCGTTCTTTCTCTCTTTCTTTCATTTTTTCTTTCCTCATTCTTTTTTGAATATGCACTTTCCATATTTTTTAACATCACTACTATGTATATTCATACAGTGCCTAAAATCAAAAGTTAATTTAACTAGATGCAAAGTCAACATCTCCTGTATTCATTTATATTGCAAATAAAATGCAGTCCATAAATACATAATATCTTAGATGTGCCTAAAACACTATCTTTAATCAAATAAGAATCAGATGTTAATAACTTCTAGTTACGCTGGAAGTCAGAATTGCTCTTTGCAGCCACATATATGGTTGATTCTGGCAAAATCGTGAAAAGGGGGGGGGGGGGGGGAAATAGCATTTTTTAACACCGTTGGTATATTAAAAATACCGGCTGTGGGGGTCACTTATCTGACATATTTATATGTTTATCTACAATGGAAGTTAGAGTTTTCATGGCATGAAGTTATAGGGATTGCGTTTTCCTATAGTATCCTGTATTCCACTATATAATTATTTGAGAAGCTACAATTTCCAACCTCTTCCATTTACTTCCATATAATTGCAGCTGGGTGGTCTAGTGGTAAGATGCTCGCCTGCTCCTCTGAAGGACCCGGGTTCAATCCCAGCCCCGGGAAACCTTTCATGAGCATCATCCCAGCTAGATGTCGATCGGATGAGACGTTAAATTGGTGGTCCCTTGTACTCAGTGTCTATGCTGAGGCAAGTAAAAGATCCCACCCGTTGGGGAAATGTGTAACATGGGTGGACTCCTCCTCTCTCTCAGAAATAATTTCCGGGTTCGAATCCCGGTCGAGCCTAATTTGGATGGCTGTTTCCTCCATCATCTCATTGCCGTGGTCTTTGCCTGTCCTAATTAGCCCAACTGGTGCAGAAATACAGGATGTATAGACCTAATCACACACACACACACACTCTCAGAGATAGTGGCAAGAGCTTGCCTAAGAGGGCTGCACTTTCCATATTTTTTAACATCACTACCTCATTATTAAGATAATGAACTAATCCTTGGGGATGATATACAACTACTAATATTTTCAATTATGTGAACATTTGATTAATAGTGTAATTTGTCTTTTCAAGAGCAGATGGTGTATATTTCTATAAGGGCAAGATAGTATGAGAAAACGCCAGCTAACATACAGAGCGTAGGTGATTCATGAATAATTTCTCAACAGCATTTTCCAAGACGCTGACTCAAACATTTATGTGTGTTTTTTTTTTTAACCTTTTCATTTTTCAAAGCGATTCATACAGAGCCTCTAAGAGGACAAGGCAGAAAATAAAATAAAAATTTCCGTGCAAGCGAGTAAATAAAAGAAAAAATTATTTTTTTCCCCTGCGCATCAGTTAATTAAAGAAAAAAAAAATTTTTTTCTTGTGCGAATGAGTTAATTAAGTCGTGCGCACTAGAAACATCTGGTGCGCACAAAAATTTTTTGAAACTGCACACGAGAAACATTTTGTGTGCACGAGAAAAACGGGTGCACACTTCTATCACTATCTTTTATCTAGGATAAAAATGCTGTTCCATTCAATGGCCAAGCCATCTGCAGTGAAGTGCACTCAGTGACCCCAGCCAATTAGGTCATATATCAGCAAGTTCAACAGATATATCTTAATTGCAAAAATGTATTGTGTTATATTTCAGCAACTAAAAGTGCAAGAAAGATGGGGTTTTCAATTAAGTACATGAAATTACATGTTCTACTTACATTTGTAATTTTGTTCTGTAAATTCAATAATCATTCACATACATGTTGTCACATATACAAACATCTTCGATAAACATGCATACATACTTATAAGTATACTTATACACACATAGATAGATAGATAGATAGATAGATAGATAGACAGACAGCTAGACAGACGGACAGATTGATAGGTATATAACATCTACACGTGTGATTGATTGATCGATTGATCGATTGATTGATTATTGATCAATTGATACCATATGTGTGATCGTTTGATTTGTTCATTGCAGTTTACTGCAGGGATTATTTTTCATTGCAGGGAACAGCATTTTAAACTAGTGCACAAATGCAGAACTTCCCAGATAGAATTTGTGCACACGAAATGTTTCTCGTGCGCACAACTTAATTAACTCATGCACATTTATTTTATTTCTCTTTAATTTACTCGTGCGCATGGGAAAATTTTATTATTTTCTGCCATGTCCTCTTAGGGGCTGCGTAATTTCCCCTTATTAAAAAAAAAACAAAAAGAAACATTTTCAAAGGCACAAATTTGTATCTGTCAATGAATTTTTCAAAACTGCTAAATCAACAGGCCCTGAGCATGAAGATTGCTTAACCGGTTTCTAGAAATTGTTAAGTGTGAGATTTTTCAATTAATTTCCCACAAACTTCTATTGCCATCGAAATCTATCGCATCAGTATATTCTTATTTCATGACAAATAATTTAAATTTAAATGAAGTGTCCTCAATTCTTGTTATCCTTTCATTGCAGCCATGACAATATCTGGTTTCATTTTGCACTGAGATTATCAGTATCCATGACAACCCTTTGGAAATAAGAAAATGCGGATGTTATAACTAGATTAATTAAAAACGGTGTTGCCTGTAGGGAAATTTGATCCAAAAAGAAACAGAAAAAATGTCACAAACAACAACAGTAACATTCAAATTCAGTCACATAAATTATTAAAAAGCATACGGTGGTTAAAAGAAGTTTGTATACAACGGATACATTTTGCGTCTTCCTAATTGTATTACATTTGTTAAAACTACATGGCCAAATGTGCCACGTGCATTTTCCATGAAAAGGATAAACGCATGGAAAATGCATGGACTTTGCCTCATTGAAATTAGGTGAATCCCATGCATTTTCCATGCGTCTATCCAAACGCATGGAAAATGCACATGTGTAGCACTTTTGGCCATGTTTGCTGAAAAAATACAAGAGCAGTGTAATTGCCAAATTTCCATCAAATTTTAAAGTACCCTGACAATATAGTCCTATCCATAGGTGGGGTAAATGTGTAACATGGGTGGACTCCTCCTTTCTCTCAGAAATAGTGGCAAGAGCTTGCCTTGGAGGGCTGCACTTTCCATATTTTTTAACATCACTACCTCATTATTAAGACCATGTACTAGCCTTATGGATAATATACAGGTACAAATATTTTCTTAATTTAGATAAACTTGCATCTTAACACCAAAATCTAGTTCATTTATAGTGCCCCTACAGCAGAAAAGTGGTTGCATTGGCCAACATGGCAATTTTTTTTGTAAGTCATCAAAAGTGCCTCTGCGATGTCATATTTGTTGTTATTGTTTGCAGATTTAAACCGTTAAATTCCACAGAATACCCCGAGTGTTGTCAAAACACCGCAACTTTTTAGGATAATCTCTCTGTTGGTCAAAACAAATTCAATGGCTCTTGCACAGTTATTTTCACTATTTGAAACAAAATATAGCATATTATTTTCAGTGCTTGCCCAACTCACTGTGTGACCCACTAAATATATGCTAGGCACAATAATGGGTGTTAGAAATTGTTTTCATGACTATGACGTCATCAGATTGAGTGCTGACGTCACATTACGTTGTGCCATGACGTACCGCTTGCTGTCAGGTTGCTATGGACAGTAGCCAACAGCGCTGTTGTGCTGTTGCCAGTATTACTGGCCTTCTGTTGGTGACAGACGCATTGCAATATTGACAACCAAAGGTCCAAGGCCATGTAGACTCAGCATTTTATTTTTTTCTCTCCTTTTCTAGTAATTGTGGACAAAATCTCCTTCCATCTTTTTTCATTCTGCCGAATCGTTGGAATTTGCCCAAGTCTACAGGTCTACGAAGTGTCGACGAGTGGAAGATGGATGTTTGTGTTTTCGGTGTTGCTGAAAATCTGTTCAGCTAAAGTCGGCGATATTTAAGGTGTGTCTAGAATGTAAGCGGTACTCGGTGTCTATGCTGAGGCAAGTAAAAGACACAATACGTGGGGTAATGCACAACGTGGTGTGGACTACAAGGCAGTGCAAGCCTTGTCATCTTGTCATTAGGCCTACGTCTAGACTGCCTCTGGCAGCTGGTCATATGAATATGCTCCCTATAGTAAAGCCATTTTGTCTAATAAGTTATGTTAATTAAAGATGGCTGCCAGTTTCTTCAAAATCGTCTACCTTTACATATAACGTAATAATACTACTTTATTGCAATTTTCCATGTGGCTCTAAATCATATCATGTCATCACGCTTGCCTTTGACAATTTATGACAAAAAAATTAAGACTGAAACATACACACTACAGAAAGGCAATTAACCCCCGCCGCAAACTGGACTCCCAATCATGCTATCTCATCATTACGTCTGCCAAAGCACCTTATCAAATAATACATAGTGTCTTCCAAATCACAGTTATCCCATGAGATTTGTTTGATGCAATGGTAAAGCAACTGTGCCGTTTGATATATACTGAATATTCCTTTCAAGTGGAATTAATCAATGAGGCTGCATATTCTTTGCATCTCCTTAAAGCTGCACTGTCTGTCAAAATTGCAAGCTTCTAAGAATTCATCAAATAGTTTAAAATTGCCTTATAAATCAAGGCACTAAATTTGTATCAGCTAGTCAGTCTATCTGGTGTTAATTACGAAACATAAATATTTATCATCACCCTTTGCTCAGTATTGTGACGTCATCATTAGGTTTATCAGGTAAATTTTTAGAAATAGTAGATTATAGATTGTATATTTAACGCTTTTTATAATTTAGCAATAACGGTATTTCCAACCCTATTATAAAATGCTCAATAGTAGATGTAGACACTAGACTTGTTTTGTTATGTTGTATATTTGTTTGTTTTATAATGTTGTATGACACATGTATCAATTCCTGATATCAGGCTTGTCAATAAAATGATATATATATATCTATTTATATTATTTATTGTAACTTAAAATTAAATTGTTGTGCACAAGTTGGCCTGTAATGGTTAAAAAATAGCATGCAACAAGAAGGTAGACAAGAAGGTAGTATTCGTTAAAATAATTAAATAACATCAAAATAGTTATCAGGATGGGGGCCCCACCATATACCCTTTTCACACTGCAGACATGTTGGCATTTTTGCCTCATTGACCTCTCTTTGCACTCAGATACAGTATTGTGATGTCATCAGTAGACAATGGTCACTCTCTTTGCACTCAGATACAGTATTGTGATGTCATCAGTAGACAATGACCATTGTGAGGTCACAGAGTGCAAGAACGATGGAGAAGTAGTGATGTCATAATATGCAACATAATCAAAATGAGGTCAATGAGGCAAAAATGCCAATATGGCTGCAAGAAAAGGGTGTATTGGAATGAAGATTCATACCAGCACCCGAAGAAACTACCTAGAAGCCTATACCACAAACTCAGATACACAACATTTTCACAGTGAAATTGTATACATTGCAATAGAGCAGTAATATGATAATGCAATGTGCATGAGAGGCCACAGGAGGTGTGATTTACTCAAATTATACTTTGATGTGGGGAATATCACGCAGATCTACTGAATTGTTGCTTATTTTCAGTTTTTTGTTATTATACTCTGTTGAGTTTGCTAACATAAAATCAAGAGTTGGAAAGACTTTGTTGTTCTGGGAGGCCTTGATTGCTAATTATTTGCACTCACTTAATTGACACCTAGGATATTGATACTGACAAATTCAAGCCACTGAACTACAAATTAATTGCAATTCCTATTCATTTGTAAAACCTCAGTTGTATTTAGGCCTGTAGGAATGAGCCAAGAAGTGTCATATGTAAACTTCACATACATGCTCTCATGTGATTTATCCAATAGCAATTACAGTCCAGGCAACCAAAATCCCGATCATTCCGCTTCAGCGAACACATTGTTTTTCAGGGGATATTGCCTTTGACAAGGCATGTTCCCCTGGCCAGCGCCAAAGGCATTCTGTGACGTCATCATTACAAGTTGTTGTGACATTTTGGCTTTTTTTCATCCGTGGTGCGCATCATGACCTCATTATGACCGCGCATTGATTTCTAACGTTCATTTAGTTGGCTAGTTTCGTGGAAAATCACGGCAATGGACATCGCTCACATGGAACATTCAAACCATAGTTCTACTGCTTGTCCAGTCTTGAATCACATAGAAATGATCATTAACAGTGTTCTAACGTGAGTTTCTTCAAATTTGTTGGGTAGATCGTAAGTTAAGAACGATTTTTGTGTAAGTAGGTCATAATAAGTTTGTGCCCATCATGACATAGTTTAATTAGGACAACAAAGTTTCCGATCCGGTCATTTTACAAAAGCTCGTCAGTAGATTCCATTTCTGGCCATAAAAGCTCTATGGGCGGCCCCCTACGAGCTCCTGTGGCCTATTATTACGTTATATGTAAAGGTAAAAATAATTGGTTCCGATTTTTGTCATCAAGCGAGTATTATAATAAGACCCAATGGTTATGTGGTATATTTTTATATTCCCCACGAGTGGACAGATTGGCCAGGATTCACGAGTGGCGTTAGCCACGAGTGAATTCTGAAGCCAATCTGTCCACGAGTGAGGGAATATAAAAATATACCACATATCCACTTGGGTCTTATTTATACCCCACAATTTTCACTTTTAGTTGAGCTGCCTGGCTATGCATTCATGTAGTATAGAAAAAATTCATGAATATCAATTTTTGCCATTGACCAATCAGAGCATTGCATAACTGTCAACAACGTCATCACCTCAAAACTTTCTGGGACATTTTGAGGTTAATAAAAAAATTTACGAATGATATTTACAAACCAGTTGTTAAATATTTCTTGTCAGAATTGTTTTTTATACTAGATTTGGACAGAAAATGTTTTATTGTTCCGTATTATTCGATTGTATTACCGAGGCGATGACGCTCCTGTGACGTTGCCCATAGCAACACAGCCACACAACGGCTTGCATCTGTGAACTGAACAGACCATTGAATTTCTGTTACGTTTTTTGGTCCTGGAATCGTTAATTCTTGTCCGATTTCAAAAATTTTAATTTTTTTAGGGAGCTGACAATTTTATCTTTTGAATGGTGGTAAAGTTGTGACTCCGAATATTGTTTTAAAGCGGCGGCGCTAGTTTAAACGGCGAAGCGCTTAGCTGCAAAAAGAGATTTTTTGTCATTGGCCTGCCATACATAGAAGTATGTGGTATACATTTCCCATCCTTGTAAGGTAAGCCATGTAGTATACACATGTATACCACATAGGCTATACCACATGGCTTTTCTATGTGGTATACAACTGATTGTGGGGTATAAGCAAATTCTGCCATACCATATTTCTCTGTCATAGTTTTAGAAATAGTTTAGTTTGGTCACAAATAAATCTACTCAGCTAGTAGATCAGTTTCACATTATTAAACACCGGTAAAACTTATTTCTGTATCTTCCTGATCATTAAATGGCATTGACGTTTTAATACCTTTGATAAAATCTCTTTACTTCTTTTTAATAGTGAATTTTACTAGATAAATCTGTAACCTTCAATCCACTAAACATGACGTTAAGCACAACGCGAGAGACGCTGTGCCCGACGCAAAATCATGGTTGTACAAATGTTAGCAGAAGGTCTCCTGCTGATATTTGGAGGGCAGAGCAGTGAGCAATTTGTAACAATAAAGCCCAACCTTGGCAGGAATCCCCTGTTGGGCCTTATAATATGCATGTCCCACCAGGCAATATGCAGCTCCACATTTCCTACCTAGTGCTAAGAAAAACAACAAACAAATCACTGCTGGTGTCACAAAAATGTGTGAGGATAAAAGAACTGGTGATGTGTTGAGAAATGGGCATTTTGCCAAGCACAAAAAGGTGTTGAAATGGTGTCGGAATTTTGTGGCATCAAGGATTTGAAGCTGTTACAGATTCAACACCTACTGTTAAAAAAACGACTTTACTGCCGGTGTTACAAAAATGTAAAGAACTGTTGTTGTGTTGAGAAAAGGGCATTTTGCCAGGCACCAAAAGTTGTTGAAATGATGTTGAAATTGAATGAAAAACTAGTAAGTCTTCAGAATTAGTGAACTTTTCATCACTACAGTTAGTTTCATTAAAAACGCGCTTTCAAATTAAACCTAAAAAAAGCTAGACAATTTCTGCTGTACGATTCTACTTGCCACTGAACGGAACCGTTTGGCTATAGCTGGCTACTCAAAGCCGGATCTAAAGTGTGTAGCACTATTTAGTGCATGAATTGCAAATTATGCATATTTGTCATTTCTTGGTTAAAAGATGTATGTCTATTGCACATGCATATTTATGATATATTAGATACATTTCTTACATTTACCAAGGTTCATAATTTTTCAGGGGTGGTAGATGTAAGCCGACTATAAGCTAGGAGTAGAAAAAAGCAGCTAATATTAGCCAGTTGTAGCTGCAGCAAGGAATAGGTCGCTACAGCTGTCTAGAGCCAACCATATTTTATGGAATTAACTGTATCTTGTAAGATGGCACAATAAGACATCTACAATTCCTGGTGTGTTTTTGAGAATCACCAGACCAGACTGTGACAGCGAGACTCAAGAATCAAACAAACTCTCAAGATTACAGTTTGATGGTTCAGTTGATTGATTGATTGATTGATTGATTGATTGATAAAATATATCTATTCAGGGTAACAATTCCGATAAAAATGCTGTTTTACAATTAGCCCTGATAACAATAAAATCAAATATGATATAAATATCACATTTAAAAAGAACATAAATCAAAAATTGGTAAAAACATAATGCTTCAAGTGCAGCTTAAAAGCGAAAAGTGACATGATTTCTTTAAAAATGCTTTGGCATATTGTTCCTTAAACCACTAGCTCGATGCATAAAAGAATTTCAGTTATCAAAGAGGTTAAAGTTCCTCTAATGGTTTTGGGTTTGATTTCCCTCTTGGTTTGTTTGTGGTATTTGATTTTTAGAGGCAAGTAAACAACGAAATTGGCTAGGTAAATATCCGCAATGGTGATGTTGGTATAACCTGTTATATAATAACCCTCATCAGCTCATCATTATATCAGCCTGTCACTTGGTCAAACGATACCAAACAATGAGCCACTCCCTGCAGCGATAACAATATACAATATAGATATACAATACAGGGATAATTTATATTGACATTTCTAGCTTATATATCTATATGAGAATGTCAAAGACTAAAACCCAGAAAAAGTATATTTAGTCTTTAATATTCATTAAATGATACGAAAGAGATAACATTTATCTCATCTTTACATCTGCCTTCACTTCGAGCCAGTCCTGTTTAGACTTGTATACAGCATCTATATAGGCTTATTAACTTAGTGTGATCTATCAAAATGTCATACTCCGAACCAAAACAAAAGTGATTTAGTGGATAATATTCATACGAAAGGAGACTGCAATCTCAGTAAACTGAGAGACTATTTAAGATAAAGCCGCATTAGCAACTTCGCTGCCATAACAGTTTCTGTAGCAGCCCTTACAGAGACAAATGCCACTAGCTACACAATCAGACTTTGCATCAGTAGGAAATATAGAAGAGAGACAAACCTTACCAGGAAACATCAGATTGTTATGCCCCCTTGGCAGCATCCACGGTATAGAGTGTTTCCAGGATGTCGTTCCGATTATCTGTGGGTGACTAAACAGAGGTCCCCATACCACCTCTGTAGCTCCAAGTCATGTCTTAATACCTCCCTCTTTCCTATCAGTTGATACAAACAGGAATGTATCTTTTACTTATAAGGCTTCAGAAGAAGCGAACAAAGTCCATGCGATACTGCGAAAGTTGGGAGATAGTGCAGTAAAAGGTTGTGTCTGTCTGACTTCTGTCAGACTTAATGTTTCCAAAAAAAACACAATGCAAAATATGATAAGTTTATAGCTGCAAAAATATTCTTATATCCTTTGATTTTGTCATGGAATCAAACTTAATCTGAATAATTCCAATAGTCTTTCAGCAGTAGCCACAAACACCTGTTGAGTTTTAGGCGATGTCTTCACTGGAAGTTTGATGGTTCACCAGGCACTGTTTGTACGTTCAAAGCTGCTAATGTTTAACTGAACTGTTCATTGACCATCCTAATGTTGATAACAGTAGTTGTGCGTGTATTCCAATTGTGTGAATTTCATATGAGATATGAATGGTCGCATTGCAGATCCCGGCTCACTCCTCAGTGTTGTGTGCCTGCGATGAGAAATGCTGAAAGCATCGCCTTGCTGTGATATCAACAGCAGCCTAGGGAGGGCCAATCAGGCAGTGTCAGTCACACCTGGCCCTTTTCTCCGTCAGGGAGTGAGAGAGGGAGCTAGGCAGAGAGTTTCTCACTAGGAAGGAGAGAGTGCAGAATGTCCTCTGCTCCCGGTGGCTCTGCACTCTTAAATGCCCGATGCTCGTGGAGCAGCAAGGCTGGGCTGCTGATGCTGCTGATGCTGCTGCTGCTGCTGCTGCTGCTGCTGCTGTGACGACGCCAGATTCTCTACCTCATCACTGCAGTGAACGTCGCAGCCAGCATCATATGCTGTTGCTTGCACGCCCCTGACTTTGCTGTTGTTTCAGATGCTTTGGAACCAGCAGTTAGCAGTGACAACTTGATGTGAGGCATGCAGAGAGTGACAGTGCAGGCAGATAGATAAATAAATAAATAAATATATAGATAGATAGATAGATAGATAGATAGATAGATGCTTTATCATCTCATCATTACATCTGCCGGAAGCTGGTAATATAGGTTGACTAAGCTTCAGGCCCGGGAGTGCTGAGACCAGACAATAAAATTGACCAAGACCTCTAACGGACTACAAAACTCATGCGCAAAAAAGTATGGATGCAAAAACGCACGCGTAAGCACAATAGGTTAAGGAACAGAGCAGAAAAAAGCAAAGAAGAAAAAAATGAGGCGGTTGAGGACAATGAGAGATGTCAGAGACACCTGTCGGAGAGTGACAGGGATGCAGGATTTCCTGGCTCTCTTAGCAGAATACAAAAACATTAGAAGCACAAGAACAGAAAAGAGAATGCTTCAGATAGCACAGTGTACAATAGGTAACGTTTTACTTAACAATACTCAAGTTATCTTTGCTAAAGAATACAAGCTATATATAATGGATCCTATATAACATTACACACAGCTGTTACACAAACAGAACTCCAAAGGCATAGAACACCCGAGGTGTGACACTTTTCCTGGAAGTCCACCATTAGGACTGATGTCATCAATCAAGAGCATGCGACGTCTTTCTCATATGACCACAAAGGATAGAAGGTTTTACCAAGAAAATACTTTTCCAGTGAATTCACCTTTCAAACTAACTGTGTTTTCTTTTAATTTGAGATACACATGATATATGTCTTCTGGAGTTCACTTCTTTTCAATATGAAAATTTTGGACCAACAAAAGTATTCTTGGAATCAGTATGTTTTTGATTTAACATTACCTGTATCAGGTTCAACCAAAAGTAGTATTCTTGGAATCAGTGTTTTTTATTTCATATCACCTGTATCAGGTTCAACCAAAAGTAGTATTCTTGGAATCAGTGTTTTTTATTTCACATCACCTGTATCAGGTTCAACCAAAAGTAGTATTCTTGGAATCAGTGTTTTTTATTTCATATCACCTGTATCAGGTTCAACTACAATAGTATCTGATACAATACTCTACTATTCAATGTATGGATGCCTACCAAGGTATTTCACAACATCAGGCACTTAACTACAAACAAGAACCGATTTTAGAGGGTTGAACCACATACCCCCACTTACCCGTCACATCATTATTACATTCCGGTTAGGGTCAATGACCTCTGATGTTCGTGCACAAGTGATATAAAAGAAAAAAACTAGAAACCCTGAGAATGACTTGAGGCTTCTTAATTTTTTTGCCTCGGTCCTTCCATTACCTGTAACTTAATGTGCGTAGGTTGTAAGAGCGCGTAACACGCTATAGGCCAATTGGGTATTTTGAACCCGGGATCACCTTTCTTTCTATGACCACGGTTAATAGGCAGTGATAGGTCCATGGGCTTCTCAGGTAGAGTATCGTGTCATCCCATAAAGCACTAGCTACATTGCCTTCAGCAGTAAATTCTGATTGATGGAATAGTGAGAATGAGATGTCACCCTCCCAGGCACAGCGACAGGTCTTTGTAAAACGCTACACCATCGAAATGCACATTTGCAGAGCTTCGCCATTGAGCTGCAGGGGTAAGACTCTTAATTGTACATAAGAAGTCCCTATTCCGATGACTGTGCAGAAAAAGTTATGTATTTAGAAGCGTTACAGCCGTTGCTACAGTAAGTTTCATATAAAACGGTTGACTCTAGACAGCCGAAGCGACCTATTCCTATCTGTAGCTATAACTGATTTAAGCCAGCTGCTTCTGTCTACTCCTAGCTTATAGTCGGCATACATCTACCACCACTGAAAAAGTATAAACCTTGGTAAACATAAGAAATTTAAATAATATATCATAAATATTTATTTGCAATAGCCGTTAGATCCGGTTTTGAGTAGCCAGCTATAGCCAGACAGTTCTGTTTCGTAACAGGTAGCATCAAATTGAAGATGTCTAGCTTTGTCTAGGTTTAATTTGATAGGCCATTTTATGAAACTAGCTGTATGTGTGAAGTCCTCATTTTGAAATGTGTCAACATACATACAAGGTCTTTCTTTGAAAGTGTCTCTATCCAAAATAGTTTGAAATATCACTGCCCAATACAGAGAAAACATTTTCTATTTCGATTAAGACAGCATAACAAAAGATGTCCCTATTTTGAAGTTTCTCGAACTACTAAAAATAAGAAATCCCTTTCACATGGTCTCCCAACCCAAATTATATGAACCTATTTTGATTAACAATCAGCGCAAGAAAAATTTCCCTATTTTGAAGTTTCTCGAACTACTAGTATTTTGGTGTGTCAGAACATGAAAAGTGACTGATAAAATTGTCTCTATTTTGACCTATTTTGAAGTTTCTCGTGTGCCCGTGTTTCTACAATATACAGATATACAAGGAGCCATATTTTTATCTATTTTGAAATGTCTGTACAAACTGAGTCCTTCTTCTGAAGTGTCCATGCATATATCTATTTAGATGTGTGGAACGCCATCAAGTTAATGGTTATGTAGTTGTGACCCCAGAGATCTCCCCTGAGCAGAGGAAGCTGTGATCCCCTGTCACTTTACCTTTAAACTTCTATCTCTCTCAGACACGTTTATGAGCTGCACTCCGGTTACTTCCCATATAGAGCAGCAATTTCAGCAAGAAAATTCGTCACGTGGGTGGAGCAAGCTCATACACATCTCTGTCATATTTTGATGTCTAGATATGGCTGCTGATGTTCTCCTGGACGTGCTGTGTTGCATGTGTTGTGTTGGACCCAAATCGCATGAATTTCTGGCCATTCAAATATTAGGATTCACCTATTTTGCCATAACAAGTGAGAGACATGTTGACACTTATGCACTTATGTTGATTGCAGTTTGGTGCACAATGGAAATTTTCTGAATTTTTTAATCTCTGAATTGATTTGTCATTTTCTTGAACCACAGTCTTTTTAAATTTAAGAAGGTGTAGATCGGGGAACCAATAGTGTCTTTTTATTAACTAATTTCAGACTTGGCCCCCAGACTAAATGGGGCCTACATCGGTCCACAGACCGTGATGTTTATTTGACATTCAGCTGTCAGCATTGCGGCTGGGCCAGTTATATTGGGGTAACAGTACTGATGCTAGGCCATTATTTACCTAACAGTACCAATCCTGGTCCAATATTATTCTAACAGTACCAGTTGGAGTCCAGCATTTAGCAAACACCCAGATAGCGTTCCAAATTTTTTCCACATTGACGCGATGTTGGCGATGTTAATACGATGTTTCAACGACAGTGGCCTATATGGAAACAATGCTTGGCCGAATTTAGCTATCTGGGCAGTACCAATGGTAGGCCAGCATTGAGCTAACAGTACCAATGCTGGTCCAGTGTGCAGCTACCTTTATCAATACTAGTCCAACATTTGGTTGACAGCATCATTGCTTGGCCAACATTGACACAATGTTATCCGAGAAAATGGGAAAGTATCATGTCATCTGAGAACTATCTAAACATTTGCTACTTTTGCCGGCAAGAGATTGTGAATATGTAACCAAGGATCAAAAATAAAGGCATCTTAGCAAAAGATGCATCTAAGGAGAGGACATTTATGCTAAAAATACCAGAACCCAGCAAGGGAGGCTGTTCTGCAGAAGATCCTCCCACACAGACTAGATAAGATGCTTATTATATATGGTTGGATACAGCAGTTTTTGAGAGAGCTTCGGTCAGTGGATCATCAGAACACAATCCGGAGACAGACTGAAAGTTTGATAAGGAGGGTAAAATCACAGATCCAAGATTAATGTGGTAACTAATGATTAATGGCCATGTAACAGTCTAGATCTGTCTCCGAACATACATAATGTATTTTTATTATATGAAGATCCAATGAATGTGGCTTTCTGCTGCAAAACATAGTTTTTATAATCAGAAACATATCATGGGGAACCCCCACTTTAAGAACACCTGATAATAGGGAGGAAAAGTACCACAAGAGGTCACTGACACCGTAGCAGATAAGTATTGTTAACTTTGATGACATCATATATATTGTGACATCATCAATGTAACAATTAAGTAGTAACATCATCTTATTGTCTTTACGTCCTGTATTTCTCCACCTGATGGGCTAATTAGGACAGGTAGGGACCATGGCAATGAAATGAAGAATGAAACAGCCATCCAACATAGGCTCGACCAGGAATTGAACCCGGGACCCAGTGGTTGGAAGCCCAGCACGCTACCACTGAGCTATGCCCCCACCCCTGCACCAAGGCGTAAAGCTGGTCTTAAAGGTAAGTGAAAATAGCATGCTTTGAGAAAGAGTTGCTTTATCTTTCAACCAAAATAAAAAATATATAAAACATACATCACCATTATGTGAAATTATTTTATTATCTGCCTACAGTGAATACTCGAGATTGAATTACTCTGCTCTTGGGAGAATCGTGCAAAGGCATTTAAGTGCTATCCATAAAACTCCTTGACACTGCTGCCCTGTAAAACCACAGGCCCTTGGCACTATTTACTTCGGTGTTGTGTGACTTCTGTTACCTTACCTAAGTATTCCCAATTACGTAGATAACATGTGACCAACAAAAAATGAAAACAATATTGAAAAAAGGTTTGATTCAAGGTCACTGGGTTCTACTTTGTCCCTGTAGTGATCTCTAATTCAGGAGTTGCCATTGGATTTTGCATCCATTATTCAGGTATGCTCCATGCTCAAATGTCATTATTTCCACTCAATGACAACTCAGTAGCTGACTTGAAGGTCAGTCGCTTAGCAAATAAGCCATTGCGATGCGCAAAAGATGGAATGCGGACGCCGATTGATTTATTGAATAATGTGGCCCGATTGGTGCGTACAGTTGATGTAACTGATTGAAGCGACTGATTGATGTAATTAACAAAATGATTTATTGTTATCGCTTTAAGGAAAGCGTTTAATGTTAAACGTAAATCTTTCGGGACAGAATAAACATTTGTCTAAATCATCATCTGGGTCTGTGACCAAATGATGCAGCCGATTCCATTAAATGTAATTGATTCATCAGACAGATTGTTGTTGATGATTTATGTAACCGATTTGTCCCAGATGTAATGTCATGCTGGCTCGTTGTTTGTCCAGAATCGCCTAAATATGACCAAGCAAAAACATACCTTTTCGAAAAAATGGAAAATTCATCAATATGCATATGTGTATGTGACATTTTTAAATGGAAAAGCAAACGTAAATTCAAATCAAAAACTGATACTGTCACAACATTAATGTAATTGATTTATAAGACAGATTTTTGTTGATGATTTATGCAACCGATTTGTCCCAGATGTAATGTCATGCCGGCTCGTTGTTGGCCCAAAATCGCCTAAATTTGACCGAGAAAAAACATACCTTTCGAAAAAATGGAAAATTCATCAATATGCAGATCTGAATGTGTCGTTTTAAAATGTAAAAGCAAGCGTAAATTCAAATCCAAAACTGACATTGTCACATCAGAATGGTGCTTATTGATTTAAATGGGTGATTCTATGTAATCAAATAGAAATGTGATGTGATGTGATGTGATATTTGATTGATGGATTGATTGATTGATTGATGTGACTTAAAACCCAAACAATTTATATAATATTATGCAATTGATTGAGGTAGCTGATAGAAATGACTAGTTGATGTAACAAATTACTATAACCGATTGACGATACTATCGAGAAACTGAAATGACAATGGTCGTGTTGGCCGCTTGTGACTGAACCATTACGCATTATGTTTAGTACACCATGTGTGAAAGGTATTGATTACATTGATTTCAACTTTACTGCCTTTGTTTGCCTTTCTGGTTGTGTGATGGGTCATTGAGCACATACAATAAATGTATTCTAGTTTATGTTATTGTTGCTTTAAAGCTCCTATTTTTGGACTTAAATCAATCAGCTTACACATACTACAATTTTCTCTGAGTACAATTTAAGTCAAAGCAACTAACTTTTAAAAAGTCGAGCAAATGTTTTTGTTATTTTTCACTAACTTTAGATGTAGCGACTGTGTCTAGAATGCCACCGATAGCCACTTCTGAGTCAATGTGTAATACATGTAGATATATAGATACTTTCTTTTGCTGGAATGGTATAAAAATTATTATACAGTAGGACATTTACATTATGTTAACTATGAATTTTAATCTGTTATAAATATAGGTCCATCAGGAAACCACCTGAGCATTAGCTGTAATGGTGGCACCTTCAATAAAAAGAAAGAAAATTAGACATCAGTATAACGATGCATTTCTTAGTAAAAATCCTGTCTTTACATAATATTGACTGGAAATGACTAACCTAGTCAAGGACAGGTATGAGGGGGGGGGGCAGTTAATAAGAACACAGTCAAAATTTATAAAATCTTATAAAGGCATACTGAGATGGTAAGTCTCCATATAGCATGATAAGTCTCCATATAGCATGATAAGTCTCCATATAGCATGAGGGATTGGGACAACATTATCTAGATATTGACCATCATCGGCTGAGCTCATACCGATGGCGAGAACATCTAGCATGTTCCCAGATAGCATTCCAAATCGTGTCGGCGCGATGTCGGCGACGTCAAAACGACGTAGAAACGACGCTTGTCCGATTTGGAATGCTATCGGGTTGTCCTACCATGTTTTAGATTTATTCTATAACCGGGGTCCAATTGACATTAGAAGTCAAACAGCATCATTAGCTATGCCATGGAAGCTTCAAGGGAGAAAAACAACACAGATCCAACTGCTTCTTTGGCTTAATTTAGCATTAATGACAGACCATGTTATTCTGCGGAGCCATCACAAGCAATGGCAGAACAGAAGTGGGGGTCTTTAACTTTTCCGCGTCTTGTAACATTATCACAACATCCACCGACCACAGGAACTTCTGAGGGAATCTAAGATGCCAGGGAGGTTTCCATGAAACTTCAGCTCCTTTTGAGACTAATGGTCTAATAGCTTCCACAAAAGGCTCATTACTTAAAAGTAATTTTAAAAGCCATCTGAGAATTGCTTAAAAACTTGACAGTCATCAGAAACTGTCAGGGACAAGCCTCAAGTGACGTGCTGAATAATTGCAGCCCTTCCTGTCAGTTTTGATTTACATTCACATGAGAAAAGTTGGTGTTTCTGGGAAATATTTAGCACATTTCTGGTATTTTATTCATATAATGATAAAAAAAGACTAAAACTGTAATAATTGCATTTTGCAGCAAAAGCTGCTCAGGACACGTTTAGAAGTTATTGGAACCATCTGAAAGTGTTTGTTCTTCACAGAGGGTATAGTTTACATTGGAGTTAATTATGAATGAAATACAAAGCATTATTTCTAGAGGAAAGGCGTTTAACTGTCTGTTGTCCCTGAGATTGTGCTTCGTGCTAAATATGTTAATTGTGACAATATGGTGAATTGGTAAGGCATTATTTAACTTTTTCAATGTTACAGATTCGAAGCATGCATTCATTTCACCAGCAAGTTGTATAAAGGACATGCACAGAATAATGATTTTTTTTTTAATGTTTTTATGATATTATTAAATAGAAAGATTCTGATTCTAAGACACACTGAAACTTGAAAACCAAGCTTCAGATCAGTCACACTGCAATACATCACAGTGTCAGTACAATACCCTCAACATAGCCTTCCACATATCCATTATGCTTCCCACAAATTCGACCTTGCATTGATTGGGCATTGTGTTTTGATACAAAGGCATGACAAAAAAACGAAAAACACATTGCGCGAATTGCTTCGCACGATTCGCAGAAAGTCGTCAACAAATACCAGTGGAAAATAAGTTCTCAAAGAAGAAGATCATGGTTTCATTAACACCAGTTCTGAAGCTAATAACTGCGAGTTATCTTTCCATTTTCCTGTTACTGTGGCAACATGTTAGCTGCCGCATTGCCAGAACACATGTTTGCGACATGTCCCTTTGTCGCCATCCCAAAATTCCTTCTTCTCTCCCACTCAACTCTGCGATAACTACCGCTAAGGGATGTGAGGCAGGAAGACTCCATGTGGCTTGAAAATCAGTGAGGAAAATTACACTAACTCAAACTGACAGCTGCAGAAGAAAGACCAGCTGCAGCTTAGTGCTTCCTGGTTCTTGAGAGAACATTCACTTTGGGACTTTTTGGGAACCACAACATCTTTGTAGTTGATTCATCCATTCCATCAACTGAGTGTTTACAACATAACAGGATTGCTGAGCTCCTTGCAAGACATGGCAACAAGTTCCCAAAAGAGTTGTGCTTCTCTGTGATGGATTCTATGTAATGCAATTCAAGTAACTTTTGAATAAACAACGACTGAGCTGTCTACTAAGTACATTCAATTCTTTTTGACCAGCAAGATGGTGAAAGTTAGTAGATATTTAGACTATTTATAACAAGGCTTAGAATGACTGCTACGCACAATGATTCTTCTTTAAAGGTGCCCTAAATGAAGCTTTTTCGGTTTTGTGATTCATGTGAAACAATATACCCTAAAATACAAATTCCCAGAATCCTAGGTTTATTGGGCAAGTTTGAGCCCTAAAAAATTGACTTAAGCCCCGTTCCCACATAGCCGAGTTACTCGTAGTCAACTCGTAGTATTACGTAACACGCCTCTCGGGCCCAACTCTTACTAAACTCTGCGATAACTCCTCGCACTCGAGAGATGTTCGGCGAGAAACTCCTCTGACTCGTAGCGAACTCGTGAGATTTGGAGCCGAGAATGCCGAGTATCCCGAGTATGCCGCGCTGCACGGCACACTCGGCGAATTATCCAGGAGTCCAGAAACTCGGCCATGACTCGCCGAGTTACTCCTCGAACTCGCCGAGTTACTCCTCGAACTCGCCGAGTTACTCCTCGAACTCGCCGAGTTACTCGGCGCTATTTTCACTCGTATTACACTCGGGGGGATGTTCAGGAGTGCGAGGAGTAACTCGGCGAGTTGTAGGAGTAACTCACCGAGTTGTAGGAGTAACTCGCCGAGTAACTCGTCGAGTTCTACCTTTAGTACATGCATCATCAGCGTAGGGGGTCGTATATAATATAAAAGGCCGCTGCTCCTATAATATTAGTCCGATTTTCGTCAAATAAAGATTGTTTTGTAGTATATTTTCGGATTGACAATAGACCAAATATTAAGCGAGATATTCGTCTGAGAAGGCGGTTGTCTGGCGGCGGCTGCTGCTCCATTTATATTATTCTGATTTTCGTCAAATAAATATTGTTTTGTAGTATAATTCATAGTGACTCCATAGGTATTTTCGGATTGAAAATAGACCAAATATTAAGCGAGATATTCGTCTGAGAATGTAGCTAGGTTGGCAGAGGCAAACAGTGGTGCTCTCGCAGACGTCCGCGCCCGGACTGTATCAATGCAGGTAAGGCTGAGCGCTACTTTAAAAGACTGCTGCTCCCCTAATATTAGTCCGATTCTCGTCAAATAAGACTGCATTTTAGTATAGTTCACACTGATTCCATACGTGTTTTCGGATCGAAAATATACCAAATATTAAGCGAGATATTCGTCTGAGAAGGCGGTTGTCTGGCGGCGGCTGCTGCTCCATTTATATTATTCCGATTTTCGTCAAATAAATATTGAATTATAGTCGAGTTCATACTTATTCCACACAGATTTTCAGATTGAAAATAGACCAAATATTAAGCGAGATATTCGTCTGAGAAGGCAGGTAGTCTGGCGGCGGCAAGGTGCTCTGTGTATGGCCCTGACTTGAATGGTGTAGTCAATATTTTTGACCTTTTTATATACATTGTTTGGATGAGCTTTATTGCAATTCATTTCTACTCATTCTGCCAACTGCCATGACTGTTATGTCAATTGCTATTAGCATTTTGAATGATACAAAGAATGGGTGTAGAGCATACAGCAAATTCAATACATGTGTCAATTGCCTAATTGCCTAAATTGGGGTTCTTTGACCTGTCATTTCATGGTTTGTTCAAAGATGACACAGTAATTGCTATTAGCATTTTGAATGATACAAAGAATTGGTGTAGAGCATACAGCAAATTCAATACATGTGTCAATTGCCTAATTGCCTAAATTGGGGTTCTTTGACCTGTCATTTCATGGTTTGTTCAAAGATGACACAGTAATATGACATTGTCTTGATTGTCATTCACAATTACAAAAATATGTAATTGCTTTCATTAATTAAAAGCAATATATTTAATTGTAATTACCAGGCAATGATTATATTTGTATAACTTTCTTATCTTTTTGTGTTAATTTGAATCTTATTGTGATATTATGATCAGTATAAATTTGTGTATATTTTGTAAAATTTAAATCTAATATTGATATTGTAATTAGTATTTGTGATTTGATCTGTGATTTTATTTGCTATATTTAATTTACTTTAATAACCCTGATGAGTATCATGAGTATAGCTCGTCGACTTTACGAGTTACTCCTGGTACTCGGCGAGTTACTCCTGGTACTCGGCGAGTTACTCCTGGTACTCGGCGAGTTACTCCTGGTACTCGGCGATTTACTCCTCTAACTCGCCGACACTCTCCTCGAAATCGTTCACTAATTGGCTGCAACTTGGCGAGTCACTCCTGGTACTCGGCGAGTCGCTCGCTGAACCCGCCGAGTAACTCGGTGAGTAATTCGGTGAGTAATTCGGCGAGTCACTCCTGGTCACTTTTTCCGCAAAAATTCGTCGCCAACTCCTCGAATTTTGGGTGTTACGTAATTTTTGTTATTACTACGAGTTGACTACGAGTAACTCGGCTATGTGGGAACGGGGCTTTAAAGTTGACATTCTCCAATTAATGAGAGTTACTGCAGTTGAAGAAGTAGCTCATTACATACGCAGGACGTCACATCAGGAATTAATTGCCCTGACCAGGGGTCAAGTGCCTGGGAATCACTGAGGTGTGACCAAGATGGCATCACAGCTCACCTGTTGTTTATTGGCTGGCTGCTGCTTAATGTAATTATGGGATATCCTGATGTGACGTCACTGGCTCACCAGAAGGCACTGTGGCATGACCAAAATTTTAAGCAGGAGATTCACTCCAAGTTTGCAATTTTTAGTGTTTAATAATCAGTTTGTTTGCAATATAAATTCCAACACCAAAAAAAAATGTTTAAATCAATTTTAGGGCATCTTTAACAACTCAGCCATCTTAGCCTTAACTGGGTGTCAATTAAATACAATGCACATATTATTTGAAAGTGTCAACTATGACTGCGTCTCACTCATTTTAGGGCGGCTAAGCTACATTTACATGCACAGGCATATGGAATCAGATCAATGTACGATAGAAAATATAAACATAAATTTATATTTTTAACATTACATGCACAATAGGGTGGGGGCCTAGCTCAGAGGTACCGCTCTGGGCTTCCAACCGCTGGGTCCTGGGTTCGATTCTCGGTCGAGCCTAAGTTGGATGGCTGTTTCATCGTTCATCTCATTGCCATGGTCTCTGCCTGTCCTAATTAGCCCAACTGGTGCAAAAATACAGGACATAAAGCCCTAATCACACACACACAACGTTACATGCATACGCGTCACTGCCATTAAAAAACAGATCTATGTAACGCAGTTTCATCCTTTGTTTCTTGCACTGTCTCATTTTCTTTTTTTTTTGATTTATGCAAAGCAGGATCAACCAAGAGGAAATCGTAAAAAGATTATGACTCCCATGAAATGAGATCAATACCAAAAAATGTCAACTGGAAATGAAGAAAAAACGAGACCTACTTAACACGTAATTGACTTGACCTTGACTGAAGAGTTTTACCATAAAGAGGTGGCCTATGGCCATGGGTGGTATACATGGCAGCATTCTCATTTGCCGGGTGGCCATATTTGTCGAGTGGGACACTTCCAGCACTTCCAGCACTTCCAGCACTTCCGGTAGTCCGCGTTACGCTCTCAGGGATAGTTGGTGAACCAATCGTGGCGTCCTGTTTGTTTCGACAGGAAAAAATGTATAACGGAAAAGAAAGGAAAAATTTGGTCAACAAATAACCGCGATGTCTGCACGCGACAGGATCAAACACCATGAAAACAGTCCCATGTCATGATTTTTTCTAAGAAAGCGGATGCCCAGAGTAAATGAAGAAGGTGACTGTCAACCAGAAAAGAAGCATTGACAATGCTGCTTTTATGCCCTATTGTCAGAGCCCAGTCAGGTTGTCTCTTTACAATGAAACGTAGGATTGCAGGCTGGTATAAGGTCATAAACATTTTCTTGGTGAACCGAAAGTAAAGTCAAAACATCCAATGAAGCTAATGAACTAAGAAAATTCAGAAAATCTGATGTTACACATTATGATAACAAGAACGTTTCGAAAGTAAGGCAAGGCATTTTAACCAGGGCAATCCAAATCTTCATTAAAAATTCATTTCATAATTAGAGAAACCAAATTCAATAATTTCAGGAAATAATTTTAATCTCACTTTTTATATCAACATGGGTTATGTTAATTGATTAGGAAAATTGCATTTGTTTTTGTAATGGAAATATTAAGTGTATTTGACAGTTCTTGACATTAGTTTGATTAGATGGATACATAGACAATAATGATAAAAGCGAAAAACATCATATTCATAATTGCTATGTAATGGCCATCTAATTGATCACATTTTAAGCCATTATTAACGCATTTTATCATTGCGAAAACCCATAATTTCAAAATTGAATACTTTAGCATTCAAATTATCCTGAGAAAAATTGATTAAAATGAGGAAGGTAAAACTCACATCAGAGTTTTTCTTCTTATTTTTTTCAGATAACAAGGTTTCCAAATATAGTATTTACATCTCCTACATTGGCATTTATGGCATTGCAACATCTTTTATTTTACATAACATGTACTGGATGAGAGTAAGAGAATAAAAATAAGTATTCAGTTTAGCTTATTGCATAAAAAACTCAAGCATCAGTTTGGCTCCTAGCATACCAAAGTCAAGACTCAGTTTGGCTCCTAGCGTACCAAAGTCAAGACTCAGTTTGGCTCCTAGCATACCAAAGACAAGACTCAGTTTGGCTCCTAGCATACCAAACTCAACATTCCGTTTTTTTCATTGTATGCCAAAATTGAGATTAAGTTTAGCTAACTACATACCAAAAGCTTCCAATTATGACCGCAATGGGTACAAAATCAACAGTTTTGTCAAATTTAGGTAGATTATATATGTAACCAATATAAACAAGCACAGCGCAAAGCGTTCATAGTCACATCATTTCGGTGATTTTGTTCCACAAGATCCTTGATCCATCCGATAAGTCCAAAAGCTTACGGAGTCGCGACACGGCTAAAAATTTGTGTAAATCGAGAGATGTTTTTTTTCATTCAACACAGCTCAAAGGATCCATTAGTACACACGGTGCTACATTTTCTATCATAACAGCATATGCTCAATGCCATAACACATTTAGATGTCATGTTGAATCTGACAGCACCGGATTCTTCACCATAATAATGGCCTTGAGAAGACAAGAATTTCCTGTGCAAGGGACATAGGATTATGCAGTACTATGAGGATCTTGTGATTGCATTAACAACTTAGTTGTACTTATTGGTGCCTGTGGCTGAAAGAGCTACCCGAGCTACCTTTACTGGTTGGTTGATAAGTTCGGTGCCTGTGGCTGAAAGAAATAAAAGCTGGGATTACCTTTACTGGTTGGTTGATAATTTCGGTGCCTGTGGCTGAAAGAAATGAAAGCTGAGATACCTTTACTGGTTGGTTGATAAGTTCGGTGCCTGTGGCTGAAAGAAATAAAAGCTGAGCTACCTTTACTGGTTGGTTGATAATTTCGGTGCCTGTGGCTGAAAGAAATGAAAGCTGAGATACCTTTACTGGTTGGTTGATAAGTTCATTCAGACAATTGGATAAATGTTGTTTAACTTCGCTTCAAAACGATACTCAGTCTATATAAATTGCACGATGGCAGTTACTGTGCAAACACCTCAGCTGTGGTAGGGTGGGGGCCTAGCTCAGTGGTAGTGCACTTAGCTTCCAACCACTGGGTCCCGGGTTCAATTCCTTGTCGAGCCTATGTTGGATGGCTGTTTCATCCTTCATGGTCCCTGCCTGTCCTAATTAGCCCAATAGGTGCAGAAATACAGGACGTAAAGCCCTAATTCACCCACTGATGTCTGTGGTTAAAAGAAATAAATGTTAAACTACCTTTGCAATATATAACTGGGTGCTATTAAGCTATTAAAAATTCACATCGTACAAAATTTACAATATTAGTATTTTAAATGTTTTGTAATATTGTACAGTTTTATAATTTAATAAAGTTAACAATTTGGTAAATGTCTATTATTTTTGTTTGAGAAGTCACTAAAAATTAATTTAGCGGTCAAAATAAATAAAAGTCTGCAGCGAATAGCATCTTACTATACTCAAAGAAGTTGACCAACAAACATACCATGAATACAAAGAATGTTGATAAAAAAATATATGATTAATATTTCATCCACCTCCCCATGTCTGCAGGGCCTTTCCGGTGAATATGTCACACTCTTGACATGCACGTGCAGAAGGCTTTATTGCGGAAAAACATGAGTTAACAGAAATCCTTTCTCAAAATAGCTCTCATACGAAATACAACATGGCGTTTTTATCGAGATTAAAATTACCTTCATACAGCTTTAGTTGAAAAAAAAATGAAAAAACTCAAGTTCCATTATTCAATAATAATGACACCTTCCCACCCAAAGAATAAAATGAAATTATTAAATGAGCCAATCCCTCAGTCCCATTATAAAGAAGAAGAAAAACCTTCACA
This sequence comes from Alitta virens, assembly GCA_932294295.1. NCBI lineage: Eukaryota > Metazoa > Annelida > Polychaeta > Phyllodocida > Nereididae > Alitta > Alitta virens. The sequence continues at coordinate 3,111,146 of OW028580.1, read as the reverse complement.
TTCAAACATCTATAGCGCCAATGAATCCCCCTGAAAAACACACAATTTTTGTAATTAATTTCTGCAAGGGTTCTTAAAATCGAAAAAGCAAAGCAATGTCATGAAATGAATCTATACGAAATATTCCGGTTTCCTTGGATCATGATACATTGATTAAAGCCGTGGATTTTGATAAACAATCACCTTCTAGATGATTTTTTATTTGGGGTGGGGGGGGGGGGGGAGTGTCACGACACTTTACCCCCCCCCCCCACCTCCAAGCTTCATTGTTATTCGTTGCGCCCCCCCCCCCCTCTCCATCCACCTAAATGTCAACGGGAAACCTTCCATATGAAAATATCAACAATATCCGATGTGGGTAAATTGTATTTCCTAACACAGAAAGCTACTCCTGATAGTTTTGTATTAAAAGGATATGGATTGACTTACCATTAATACTGGTGGCCCATGCAAAATCACATATTTACCTCATCGATGGGTCTTTAACTTGCCCCAGGATAGGCATCAAGTACAAAGCATCCCCTTTACCTGTCAAACGAGTCAATATTAATTATTTCTCTGCATTTTTGCTGCAGAATATCTGAGATATACTAGTAGGTATTTTGTGACCTCTACATTTCTATTAAATGTATGCATTCACATTCGGTCATAGACCTATTCCCAAAAATTCAGCTGTAAAAAGTGGTTAAGGCATTTTCAAGTTGAGTAGTCGGCACTTTTATCAGATTCCCCATGTCTACATGGGCGATTTTGTCAGCCATTTTGTTTCTGGGAAAGAAATAACTTGAAGTTTGCTATATTCACCATTGTAATTTCTGCTGCTTCTTTGTGACCACAGCAAATGGCTAAAATGATGACAAATTGACATAAAATTATCATTGATAGAGATAGGCAATTTTAAGTCAATTTGTACAGAGAGGCGTTTCTTTGACCTTTTGTAACATTTCTATCTATTGTGTGCATCCTTGTGACACATATGTTGGACTAAAAAACAAGTGGAAATTTATTATGGAATACACTATAAGTGATTGACACCGAGTTCATGTACCTAGCAAATAGTCTTTGTTAAACTGTCTGTTGCAATTATCTGAAATACAGTACAGGATACATTCTGTAAATATTATAGATATACATTGATATGTCCTGTAATTATATAAATATGGTACTGTGTAAGTGCCCTTCAGATTGATGATTATGACAATTATGTAGACAGTTTGCATATTTACCTTGAAACTTTGATCAGGATGTGCATTTGGATGGCATGGCAACTGATGTTGAAATGTAACTCTGCAAATGATAAAATTTGAATTAATACGTGTGGCTTTCTCGAATGTTTTCAACTTTGCACTTTGCACGTTGGATCATTTTAGACACCGATAACATATCAAAGCGTATTTTCTTTAATTTTTTCTTACTTTCTTTTCTCTTTTCATTTCCCTTTTTCCTTTGATATACCTCTTGGACCAACAAATATCTATAACTCTTCGTATTTAGGTGGACATTTGGATACAAAAACGTGTTCAACCCAATCAATAAACCCTCATCTAAGATCGCCTTCAGTTTGTGCGATTAACATTCCTTTGCTTTGCCAGAAGTGCGTTCCAGTGGAGCACCCTGTAGTACTCCGTGATGCAATGGAAGCAGCCCCATTGGCATGTGCTGTCAATGTGTTATTTTACGACACTTTTGGGGCAATTATGCACACAGCCCAATCCAGTTGGTTTTGTGGAGTAATTGAACAGTGGATTGCCGGAGGTGAGTCGACTTAATTGCTGGACACCACTAACCCACAATTACCATCGATTCCCACGCGCTCGTAACTGTCAACTGCGCATGCGTAAATGTCATGCAGAGCTTCCGGTGAAGTGACGCTGTCGTGTCATGTCGTTATTAGGTGGAAATAAGTTCACTGCTTGCTCTCTCTCGCTCTCTCTATTCTCCCTCCTGTCTCTTCCTGACACTGATTCAAGGAATGATTGTATTGAGTACATACCTAATAGCGTTCCAAATCGTATAGACGTCGGCGCGATGTCGGCGATGTCAAAATGGTATAGAAACGACGCTGGCTATTGTGCAAGAAACAGTGTGTTTGTTTACACATACTGATATAATAATGAGACATAATGATGAGATGATAAGGCTTGGCATGTTACAAATTTATAACCCCATGGGTGGGGGTTTCACTTGCCTCAGCATAGACACCGCGTACAAGGCATCTCCAATTTAACCTCTCACGCGATCAACATCCATGTTAAATTGTAGGGTGCCTTAACCATATGGGCACCCAGGTGCTTATACTTTATAAAATGTAGTCACTTTAAATATGAGAAGTTGTTAGTTTTGTAAAGTCTGTTTGCCGATTGTAAAGAAAATAAAAAATTTCAAAAAATTTAGTAATCGCTTTTCCCATCCACTAATTTCATTTTTATTAATACTTTGGAGTAGTGACATTGTTAAAATAATTGCATTTCATTGCATTGTATTGCATTGTATTGAATTGTATTGTATTGTACTGTATTATAATGTATTGTACAGTATTGTATTGTATTGTACTGTATTGTACTGTATTGCATTGTACCATATTGTATTTTATTGTACTATATTGTACTGTATTATAATGTATTGTACAGTATTGTATTGTATTGTAGTGTACTGTATTGCAACCAGCTGCTAGAGAAAGACATGACCACGAGATGATGCTTGGAGTCCACACCATATACGCATCTACTACGTCTGCTAGAGAAAGACATGACCACGAGATGATGCTTGGAGTCCACACCATATACGCATCTACTACGTATTTATTCGACAAAGCTGTGCAAGATGCTAAAAAATTTATTCTGGCAACCAGCTATAGAAAATTCAATATTCAACGAAAAAACCTTGCACAGAATTGTGATTTATTCCAAAATTCAATTAGAATCATACAAGCAAACAAACTATGCCATAATCAACATTGCTTGTAGAATAAACTTTACCCGTTCAAATACCATTTTGTTACTATTGCGTTTTACATATTGTTACTTTAAATTAATCTCGTGGCCTTGAGCACACCAAGTTAAACAGCCCCAGTTGGGTAATTGGTATTTGCGCACATGTTTGAACTACGCCTCTGAAAGGTTTGTCCAAATATTAACAATTGGTAGGGGCAAAAATGTTGAACAAATATTCGTCTTCAGCAATAAAAAGGCCAAGAAATATTTCTAACAGCATATTGCCAATTTCGTCATTCAGAACAATTCAGCCATAATGAAACATCGCCATGGAGACCACAATTTGTGCAATATGGATTTGATAGCAATAATAAAAATTTTGATATATTACATATATTCAATCTAAACTAATTGGTTGTTAGTTTAAGCATTGAACGACCATTGGATATCACCAGCCACCTTAGAGTGTTTAACGCTATAAAACACAGTAATCAACAATTTAGGATGATGACAGTTGTGTCACTGCTTTCAAACAAAACAAAACGAGGATCTACTTCACATGACTACTTTATTTAGTTATTTTCAGTGCTTGTCCAACTCACTGTGTAACCACTAATATGCTAGGCACTCTGAGGGATGACGCAAAGAAAGTAATAGATTTTTCATACTTTGGCTATGAATGTTCAAATTCGAATCAATATAGTAATACAATATATATTATATTTATTCGCGTAGAAAAAAAAGGATATGATAATTACATACATGTAACACTTGTAAAAATGTTGATATATATTTTTTCTTTTTTGAAAATGGACATACAGAGTATAACACATTTGCAACCCCCCCCCCCCCCCGCAAAAAGATCGGCATTTTCACACAAACACAAAAAAAAACCTCCATATGACACCATGTTGGTGGGTGGGTGATTAGGGCTTTACGTCCTGTATTTCTGCATCTGATGGGCTAACTAGGACAGGCAGAGGCCATGGCAATAAGATGATGGATGAAACAGCCTTCTAACTTAGGCTCGACTGGGAATCGAACCCGGGACCCAGTGGTTGGAAGCCCAGAGCTCTACCTCTGCACTAGGCCCCCGTCCATGACACCGTGTTAACGTGAAATAAGATTTGGTGGTCTTAAATGTGAGGTGGTCCTGATAGCGAGGTGGTCCTGATAGCAGTGTTGCATTGTAGAATAAACAACGACTAAAAGCCAGTTGTGTCTGCGGACCATTTTTCTGAATTCTATCTCCCTCTCTTTTTTTGCAAACATTGAGAGTGAATACTACGACCACTTTGCTTCTTTGATTTCACATTGATCGGTGGACAATTGAGTTGTTAACAGGGCGAGAATGGACACTGGATTAGCATTGATTGGTTCCCAGCAAGAGTGATTAGGTCACACCACTAGAATGATTGGCTCATCTTACCAGCAGGTGCCTGGGTGTGGTCCAAATGAAATTGTGAGGATTTTGTGTGAAGAGTGGCCTGTGTTAGGATTTAGGAATGTCCTGTATAACAGGGCAACTCCAGGATAGATAGATAGATAGAGATAGATAGATAGATAGGTAGATAGATAGATAGATAGATAGATGGATGGATAGATGGATGGATAGATGGATGGATGGATGGATAGATAGATAGATAGAAAGATATAGATTGAAAGATAGATAGATGGAAAGTTAGATGGATAGACAGATAGATGGATAGACAGATAGATAAATAGATAGATAGATGGATAGACAAATAGATAAATAATAAATAGATAGATAGATTGATAGATTGATAGATTGATAGATGGATAGATGGATGGACAGATAATAGATAGATAGATAGATAGATAGATAGATAAATAGATAGATAGACAGATAGACAGACAGACAGATAGATAGATAGATAGACAGATAGATATACAGATAGATATACAGATAGATAGATAGATAGATAGATTGATAGTGTAGCTCTGCAAGGCAAGTTCTTGCCACTAGTGAGGATTAATTGATGAGGTGAGAGAGTCCACCCGTGTTACACATTTACCCAAAGGTGGGGTATTTACTTGCCTCAGCACAGGCACTGAGTACAAGGGACCATCAATTTAACGTCTCATCCGAACGATATCCAACCGGGATGCTGCTCATAAAGGGTGACCGGACAAGGGATTGAACTTGGGTCGTCAGAAGAGTAGGTGAGCGTCTTACCATTAGACCTCCCAGCTGCTTGCAGAAAGAGGGAACTCCAAAGTTTGTTTCGTGCGGCATATTATTGCTTGTATTTATGTCAGTGTCAATGCCAATGTTTTAATGCTACTGGGTCTGAAGCTCTGACTCAGTTTATATGACATGATCAGATGATAAGGTCTGGAGTCCACACCATGTTACACATTTACCTCATGAGCGGGGTCTTTTGCTTGACTCAGCATAGACACCGAGTACGAGGCACCTCCGATTTAACGTCTCATGCGATCGACATCCAGCTGCTGGGATGTAGCTCATGAAGAGCGCCAACTGTTGTATCCAAGATAGCATTCCAAATCATGTATTTGTCAGCGCGATGTCGGCGATGTTAATACGATGTTGTAATGACAGTGGCCTATATGGAAACGATGCTGGGCCGATTTGGAATGCTATCTTGGATACAACAGTTGGCGCTCTTCATGAGCTACATCCCAGCAGATTTGGAATGCTATCTTGGATTTGATGTTGTTTTGTACTAAAAATTACAATATGCATGGGTTTTGAAGGAAATTTTGGGCTAACAGCGGACCAACGTGCCATGGTATCTGGTAATAGTGGATTTTCACGGAAGGTTCTCCGTACTTCCACCAGTTGGCTAAAACAGAATACTGAAATTCTATTGGCTGAAAAAATTCCCGCCCTTGACTGTGATTGGCTGATACAAAGTGCATCCAAGCAGCAGTATTTTTAGTGCATTTTAATGTATATTTGACACTTTATCATTTTGTTGATTTTTGTTATTTTTCTGAGAAAGTTATATTTCAGGAATCAGTTAGTTATTACCTACTGTGTCTGAAAAGCAAAATGAGTAATAAGAGGAGAGGAAAGACTTATGTCTTGCTGAATTCATGGCTGTTTAGTAAAGACTCTATTGTGGTCTACCTCAGCAATACAATACACATGGTTGTTATTATTATATGGTATGTGGGTACATCAATTCAGTTATATTCCTCATCTGTAAATAGCTGTCAAAACACTTTGATAAGTGACCTATGGATAACAAATGGCTTTCAATATATATAGCAGAAGGTGATAAGGGACTAATGCATAGCATAGAGCAATATAATGCAGACCAGTTGGTCAAAATAAAGTGACCAGTGGCAGTTAATGCAGTATTTTCTTGATTAGGACCCATTGTCCATATTATTTGGCATTGTAATAATAATTCTATAATAATAATAATATAATGATAATATCTTTATACACACTGTACATGCACAATGATAAAAGAGAGCAAATTAAAAACAGTTGAAACAAGTAAAAACAAAAATATGTAAAAGATCAGATTAAATTGCTAGGAGACACACAGGTCAAATATAATACATGTATTGGCATTCAAATTTGCAATTTTCTAAGACGCTATCAAACAGTTGAAAATTACCTTTATTAATCAAGGCACACTAAATTTGTGTGATCGAATGATTTTATAAGACATTAATTAAAAATAAATTATACATTGAGAGAAAATCCAGACCAAAATATTGGAAACACAATGGAAATGACATCATCACCATTGATTAGTATTGTGACATCATCACTATGATTTTTTTTTACATATTGAGTTTTTGATGGCATGAAAAACTAATATTTATATTATTTATTGAAAATTAAAACTAAATTGTTGTGCTAAAATGGGTATGTAATGGTGAAAAAAATCATGAGACAAGAAGGCAGTATTGATTTATATCATTACTTTTATGTGCAAATTTGACAGACAGTGCACCTTTAATTCAATATGGATATCACCTTATTATTGTTTATTATTGTTGTCATTTTTATTGAATAAAGCCATAAGGCATAACTAATTCCTTTCTTTTCATTTAGCATCACAAAATATATCACGTTTACGTCATTCCAAAAAAAGTAGATTTGGTGTACAGTCAATAATGAATCTAATTACATTTAATAACTTGCACTAATTAAAGGCACTAATCATAATGATAGCATTCATATAGAGGGCAATACACCCTAATATATCATTTTGAAGACCCTTACTTCTTTCTAAACATACCGAATGATATCTATAATCTTGAATAGTGGGTTATTCACTGGATGCTGTAGTGTTCCGGTGAATGACAAGGGGGGCCCACTGGGATAATTTCACAATGAAGTCTTAGATAGCCTGTCATAGGTGGCAGAGATTGATGGTCTTAGTGATTGATAGAGTGCAAATTGATTGAACGGAGAATTTGCCACGAGGATAACTCCTATGCACCCCTATTGCCTAATCACTGAGTTGAATCAATCAGCTAGCTCACACCATCCTGTGCATGGACAGATTAATCTGCCAAAAGACTGCATCACAATTCGTGCGAGGGCTCAAATGCTTATCATGAAATTACACAAAGCTGTACATCACAGCTCTACAGTTGCATAACCGCATTCACACAGAACTTTCAGCTTCATCTAGGTACAACCATGGAGTCACTAGAAATGGTAGAACTCTCTGGGCTAAAACCAGCCAAACCTGGCCATACTACTGAATCCCAAATTTAGCATAACATATTAATAACTTCTTAATTATACATATAACTTGTGGTTTTCAATTAAATATTCTTCACGAAATTATTGTTTTTAGATTGCGCTTATGTTATTTAGCTTGTAAAACACTGAACAATCGTGTTTCTTCAAATACTTAAAGAGTTGTATTTGGTCAGTCTTGTAGAATGACGTGAAATGGTGTACCTCGAGGAGCGGTTGTTTTTCCTAGCAATATTGATTCAAGATATCTTCGATAAAGAAAACGTTACCAAAAAGAGAAGAGATGTTCCTATTTCGGTCCATTTAAAACTTCTGACACCCAATTTTGGATTTAGAGTATTAATTCTAAAGTATGTAACAACAATAAATTGAATAATTAGTTCAATATCATATTGATATAAAGAAGTACTTTTGTTTTTATTTGTATGAAGAATCACAAAAAATGCAAGGCAGAAAGCACACAAGATGAAGATTAAACAGCTAGGGCAATTCGTATTATAGTATCATGCCTTTGTGAAATTCTGAATATTCTAAGACAAATAATATTGAAATAAAAATAATGATTATTTTTAAATTTGAACACAGGTTATTACATAATATGATAATTTAAACCTACAAAGCTGAAGCAGTCTCTTAATGCTTAAGACTTGCATCAAGACCCCAACCCCCACTAGTACCAACTCCTCCCCCCAAAAGCTCCCCAAAAGCTCCACCCCTTTCTCCTCTGCATCCAACTCCCCCTTCCCCCACCCCTTCCCCCACCCCCAATGATCCTGCATCACTCCTTTCATCCCTCGGCCCCAATTGAGTGAGCTTTCTGCCCCACTGACCCACATATTGTATCACTGGGGCATCTTACTGCATATTTCATCAAGCTGTGATTAATCCCTGCAGTCAAAGATTCTACTGACAAGTGCCATCAATTTTGTTTAACCCTGTTTCCTCTATGCTTTGATTGCTCAGTGAGTTGGTAGGCTGCCAGGAAAATGTGATAAAAGGCAATTTAAGAATGCTCAGAGCAGGTGTACACAGGCAAACAGGTTTTTCGTAAATATGAAAAATGTAAAGTGTCAGATTTGCTGATTTTATCATAATATTAGTCAATTATGTTTTTTACTATCTATAATTATTTACTGTGAATTTATGTACTTATTTTCTTATTCATTTGTCTATTGAATACTTTACACTTGCTTGCTTACTTATATATGATATCCCTCTTTCTTTCTTTCTTCTTTGTATTTTTTTTCTTGTTTTTCTTACTTTCTTATTATATATCCCATGATGTTTATTTATGTTTTTAGTAATCTTAAAGGCAAGAAACTGCCAATGGAAGTATGGTTTATTTTCCGGTTTGGTTGCAGACTCCCTTATGCAACGAGCGTCTTCTTTCTCTTGTCCTTGGGACTTCCAAGGTCATGGCACATGTTTATCTCATCCACTCGTATGGATTCATCCTCTTACCTGAAGGTCATGCAGATCAGCTGAGAGGCTTCATTTCCTGTGTATTTTTTACCTTTTTATCCAATACTGACATATTTCCAAGGGGATGGTGCAGTTGTTACCACGACAGTCGTCACGTGACACCAATGGAATGTTTTTAAAGGTCACACGACCTCCCGTGTCACAAAGTTGGGCTTCTATGTTCATATTATGTGGAATTAACTGCCAAATACAGAATACCACCAAAGAGAACAAGAACTCTCCTACAGTTTCCTGTTTTATTTATCTTTAAGTTAATTCAATAGCTATTGTTACTTTCAGAAACTGTGTTATATGAACAGGTTTTGAACCCAATGTAGCCATATTTTTCAGGCACTGCATTCTATGAAGGTGAATATATGGCAGCACTACATTGAAATTGTAATTCATCTTTGGGTGACAAACCATATTGTTTCAGTAACTGCATTCTATGAAGGTGAATAACTATATGCAAAAAATAAATAAATAAATAAAATTATTAACTATTTACACCTCCCCCTAACTCAACAAAAACATTATTTGTAAATTTACATACATACATACAGAAGATGTTAATTAAATAGAAAATATCTTCATATGCCCGCACACGCACATTCATAATTCAGCCATCCTATATTGCTCATCATCATATATCATCATAAAATTTGTTCTTCTTCTCTATCTCTTTTTTTGTAAGCCTTGAGAATTAGTTTATTATTATTATGCTTTTTACTATGTACTGATTAAATTATAAATCCATAGCAATATAACTGATACACAGAACCACAAGGGGGCGTGATGATAGCGTTGTTACCACAACTTAGTCACTGCCTCCTTAACCATATAGTATATAATAATTTATATATAGTTGTACTAAAATAAAATATTCTTGAGTCTTGTATCTTTAGGTGAGAAAAAAAAATCTATTCACGTAATATGTTCATAGGATTTACCCAAAACATCTAATAAAAAGCATCATCAAAGCAACTGTTATGGACATTTACTTTGTTGAATGAGTTACTACCACTGACTAATTCAGTATTCATCTCACAGCTGGGCAGGTCAACATACACCTGGTAAATCTAGAGAAGCCCAACTGCAAGTCAAATCAAATCAGACCCAACCTGTTTACAAGCTTATATATTCATCTAGAACTTTCCCTGGGCTCACATTAACTTCTGTGTTGAATAAGCAAAGTTTTAATGAGATATTGACCAGTTTGATTATAAACCAAAATGTTGAGGAGTACAATATGGAAAAAGCAATTTATGCAACAGCTTGCTGAGCCACACCAAAGCTCATTCACTGATAAAGACATTAGATTGAAATGACACGGCCATTAATCAAACGTCAATTGAAAATTGCAATGGTGTTTATAGCTATAATGACTTTCGAAAGTTGTAAAATAATTTAATTTCATAATCTCAACGCATAGATATTGATCCAAACTGGTGTACAACTGTGTGTATCATGAACTTATAGAAATATAAATAGTTACTAAATACGTGTACCCACACATTTTAAAACAGCATATGTGATCTAGAGCTGTCAAAAATGGTCTTGTATAAATTAAAATATTAGAATGAATGGATATATCTGTCTGAGTGGTTCCACGTTTATGGACCTGACCATCTGAACCCTGGATTCGAATTCTGTCCTGGGCACTATTCATGAGCTACATCTCAGCTAGAAGAATGCTGGGGCAAGTCAAAGACCCCACCGAAGACTACACATTATTTTAAACGGCTAAGATCGTAGTCAATCAATAGTTTCTTTGATCAGTGCAGCTGAAAGTGCAGATAGATAAGTAGATACGTATAATTGATTATTAATTACATTCACGTAATATCATGAGACATAACAATGGCACGAAACAAACAACTGCCTTACAATATTCAATATAAAACCAAAAAAAAAAAGAAAACACAGTTGCAAAAAAAAAAAAAAAAAAAAAAAAAAAAAAAAAAAATATATATATAATATATTTTCAGTAGGCACGTGCGAAAACCTCATGTGCATATTTTGAAATCAATCAGAATGGACTCTATCCACTATTTCAAACAGCTCCACAACTTTGCAGCGAACTTTAAAGAGTATATTCACTCAGTGAAACTTAACACCAACTCCATAGAAAAAAAAAAAAAAAACCATCCACAACTTTTAGATGATGAATTGGCTCAGGCTGTGACACAGAGAAAGGCAAAGAAATTGATATCAGCAAATATTTAATATCGGAAACACTTTATCTTGCAAACTTACGATATATGTCTGATGGATTTATTCCGTGCTGCTGCACCTGCAAAGTCTTCGTACCATATGACGAATGATTAAAAACAATCCCTCTTTTGCGTGACTCAATCAATCAGTAGAATTGACTCAATCAATCAGGATTGTGCGAAGACCATGAAGGAAAAAAAATATTTCTGCATACAGATTTTTATAATTCGGATCTTTTTTACGGAATATATGTATTTTCATTGCATTGGATCTAATAACTTAATTAGCCTTTTAGTCAATGTCATGTAAGATGAGATGTTAATTACTTAGAATTTAGTCATTGTGTCTAATGATATACGCATAGGTATTTTCATTGCATTGTCAATAATGACTAATCGCCATAGTTATTTTGACTAACAAGCTGGTCAGTTTTTTATCTAACAACTTAAATAGCCTTTTAGTCAATGTCATATAAGGTGAGACGTTAATTACTTAGAATTTAGTCATTGTGTCTCACGATATACAAAATATTGATTAAACTTAATCACTAAGTTGGTAATGTCTCAGTTTTCGACCAAAGCCTGCAACCGTAACAGTAATGACTAAAACTGACTAATTTATCAGACAAAAATGGCTAGGGTATATAAGACTACACTATCACAATGTCTATATTGTCAAAATGTAAAAAAAAAATGTTAGTCAAAATGTATAACGAGTTAGTAATTTTGACTAACATTCTACTCAAAGAGTATGCTTTGCCAGTTAACCATTTATAAAGTTTGAAGCCCTTACTCTCTTGATTTATTTACTGAATTTTAGTTTACTTCCAGCGTATTTTCCCTGTGGTTTATTATACTATCAAAATGTATCTGAAAGTGCAGCATGAAAGTGCAACTGAAAGTGCAACTAAAAGTACATTATGTGGTTTATGATACTGTTTATCTGTTTTCACTGATTTCTCTGTAATGCAAGGACTTTTATTGTGTATAACTTTGTTCTTTAACTGCGCCTGTTAAATTTGTTAAGTAACTTTAGCATTGTTCTGTAACTGCACATGCTTTTGTAATGTAACTTAAGCATTGCTCTGTAACTGTGTGTGCTTTTGTTATGTAACTTTAGCATTGTTCTGTAACTGCATGTGCTTTGTTATGTAACTTTGGCATTGTTCTGTAACTGCACATGCTTTTGTTATGTAACTTAAGCATTGCTCTGTAACTGTGTGTGCTTTTGTTATGTAACTTTGGCATTGTTCTGTAACTGCACATGCTTTTGTTATGTAACTTAAGCATTGCTCTGTAACTGTGTGTGCTTTTGTTATGTAACTTTGGCATTGTTCTGTAACTGCACATGCTTTTGTTATGTAACTTAAGCATTGCTCTGTAACTGTGTGTGCTTTTGTTATGTAACTTTGGCATTGTTCTGTAACTGCACATGCTTTTGTTATGTAACTTAAGCATTGCTCTGTAACTGTGTGTGCTTTTGTTATGTAACTTTGGCATTGTTCTGTAACTGCACATGCTTTTGTTATATAACTTAAGCATTGCTCTGTAACTGTGTGTGCTTTTGTTATGTAACTTTGGCATTGTTCTGTAACTGCACATGCTTTTGTTATGTAACTTAAGCATTGCTCTGTAACTGTGTGTGCTTTTGTTATGTAACTTTGGCATTGTTCTGTAACTGCACATGCTTTTGTTATGTAACTTAAGCATTGCTCTGTAACTGTGTGTGCTTTTGTTATGTAACTTAAGCATTGCTCTGTAACTGTGTGTGCTTTTGTTATGTAACTTTGGCATTGTTCTGTAACTGCACATGCTTTTGTTATGTAACTTAAGCATTGCTCTGTAACTGTGTGTGCTTTTGTTATGTAACTTTGGCATTGTTCTGTAACTGCACATGCTTTTGTTATGTAACTTAAGCATTGCTCTGTAACTGTGTGTGCTTTTGTTATGTAACTTTGGCATTGTTCTGTAACTGCACATGCTTTTGTTATGTAACTTACGCATTGCTCTGTAACTGTGTGTGCTTTTGTTATGTAACTTTGGCATTGTTCTGTAACTGCACATGCTTTTGTTATGTAACTTAAGCATTGCTCTGTAACTGTGTGTGCTTTTGTTATGTAACTTAAGCATTGCTCTGTAACTGTGTGTGCTTTTGTTATGTAACTTTGGCATTGTTCTGTAACTGCACATGCTTTTGTTATGTAACTTAAGCATTGCTCTGTAACTGTGTGTGCTTTTGTTATGTAACTTTGGCATTGTTCTGTAACTGCACATGCTTTTGTTATGTAACTTAAGCATTGCTCTGTAACTGTGTGTGCTTTTGTTATGTAACTTTGGCATTGTTCTGTAACTGCACATGCTTTTGTTATGTAACTTAAGCATTGCTCTGTAACTGTGTGTGCTTTTGTTATGTAACTTTGGCATTGTTCTGTAACTGCACATGCTTTTGTTATGTAACTTAAGCATTGCTCTGTAACTGTGTGTGCTTTTGTTATGTAACTTTGGCATTGTTCTGTAACTGCACATGCTTTTGTTATGTAACTTAAGCATTGCTCTGTAACTGTGTGTGCTTTTGTTATGTAACTTTGGCATTGTTCTGTAACTGCACATGCTTTTGTTATGTAACTTAAGCATTGCTCTGTAACTGTGTGTGCTTTTGTTATGTAACTTTGGCATTGTTCTGTAACTGCACATGCTTTTGTTATGTAACTTAAGCATTGCTCTGTAACTGTGTGTGCTTTTGTTATGTAACTTAAGCATTGCTCTGTAACTGTGTGTGCTTTTGTTATGTAACTTTGGCATTGTTCTGTAACTGCACATGCTTTTGTTATGTAACTTAAGCATTGCTCTGTAACTGTGTGTGCTTTTGTTATGTAACTTTGGCATTGTTCTGTAACTGCACATGCTTTTGTTATGTAACTTAAGCATTGCTCTGTAACTGTGTGTGCTTTTGTTATGTAACTTTGGCATTGTTCTGTAACTGCACATGCTTTTGTTATGTAACTTAAGCATTGCTCTGTAACTGTGTGTGCTTTTGTTATGTAACTTTGGCATTGTTCTGTAACTGCACATGCTTTTGTTATGTAACTTAAGCATTGCTCTGTAACTGTGTGTGCTTTTGTTATGTAACTTAAGCATTGCTCTGTAACTGTGTGTGCTTTTGTTATGTAACTTTGGCATTGTTCTGTAACTGCACATGCTTTTGTTATGTAACTTAAGCATTGCTCTGTAACTGTGTGTGCTTTTGTTATGTAACTTTGGCATTGTTCTGTAACTGCACATGCTTTTGTTATGTAACTTAAGCATTGCTCTGTAACTGTGTGTGCTTTTGTTATGTAACTTTGGCATTGTTCTGTAACTGCACATGCTTTTGTTATGTAACTTAAGCATTGCTCTGTAACTGTGTGTGCTTTTGTTATGTAACTTTGGCATTGTTCTGTAACTGCACATGCTTTTGTTATGTAACTTAAGCATTGCTCTGTAACGGTGTGTGCTTTTGTTATGTAACTTTGGCATTGTTCTGTAACTGCACATGCTTTTGTTATGTAACTTAAGCATTGCTCTGTAACTGTGTGTGCTTTTGTTATGTAACTTTGGCATTGTTCTGTAACTGCACATGCTTTTGTTATGTAACTTAAGCATTGCTCTGTAACTGTGTGTGCTTTTGTTATGTAACTTTGGCATTGTTCTGTAACTGCACATGCTTTTGTTATGTAACTTACGCATTGCTCTGTAACTGTGTGTGCTTTTGTTATGTAACTTTGGCATTGTTCTGTAACTGCACATGCTTTTGTTATGTAACTTAAGCATTGCTCTGTAACTGTGTGTGCTTTTGTTATGTAACTTAAGCATTGCTCTGTAACTGTGTGTGCTTTTGTTATGTAACTTTGGCATTGTTCTGTAACTGCACATGCTTTTGTTATGTAACTTAAGCATTGCTCTGTAACTGTGTGTGCTTTTGTTATGTAACTTTGGCATTGTTCTGTAACTGCACATGCTTTTGTTATGTAACTTAAGCATTGCTCTGTAACTGTGTGTGCTTTTGTTATGTAACTTTGGCATTGTTCTGTAACTGCACATGCTTTTGTTATGTAACTTAAGCATTGCTCTGTAACTGTGTGTGCTTTTGTTATGTAACTTTGGCATTGTTCTGTAACTGCACATGCTTTTGTTATGTAACTTAAGCATTGCTCTGTAACTGTGTGTGCTTTTGTTATGTAACTTTGGCATTGTTCTGTAACTGCACATGCTTTTGTTATGTAACTTAAGCATTGCTCTGTAACTGTGTGTGCTTTTGTTATGTAACTTTGGCATTGTTCTGTAACTGCACATGCTTTTGTTATGTAACTTAAGCATTGCTCTGTAACTGTGTGTGCTTTTGTTATGTAACTTTGGCATTGTTCTGTAACTGCACATGCTTTTGTTATGTAACTTAAGCATTGCTCTGTAACTGTGTGTGCTTTTGTTATGTAACTTAAGCATTGCTCTGTAACTGTGTGTGCTTTTGTTATGTAACTTTGGCATTGTTCTGTAACTGCACATGCTTTTGTTATGTAACTTAAGCATTGCTCTGTAACTGTGTGTGCTTTTGTTATGTAACTTTGGCATTGTTCTGTAACTGCACATGCTTTTGTTATGTAACTTAAGCATTGCTCTGTAACTGTGTGTGCTTTTGTTATGTAACTTTGGCATTGTTCTGTAACTGCACATGCTTTTGTTATGTAACTTAAGCATTGCTCTGTAACTGTGTGTGCTTTTGTTATGTAACTTTGGCATTGTTCTGTAACTGCACATGCTTTTGTTATGTAACTTAAGCATTGCTCTGTAACTGTGTGTGCTTTTGTTATGTAACTTAAGCATTGCTCTGTAACTGTGTGTGCTTTTGTTATGTAACTTTGGCATTGTTCTGTAACTGCACATGCTTTTGTTATGTAACTTAAGCATTGCTCTGTAACTGTGTGTGCTTTTGTTATGTAACTTTGGCATTGTTCTGTAACTGCACATGCTTTTGTTATGTAACTTAAGCATTGCTCTGTAACTGTGTGTGCTTTTGTTATGTAACTTTGGCATTGTTCTGTAACTGCACATGCTTTTGTTATGTAACTTAAGCATTGCTCTGTAACTGTGTGTGCTTTTGTTATGTAACTTTGGCATTGTTCTGTAACTGCACATGCTTTTGTTATGTAACTTAAGCATTGCTCTGTAACGGTGTGTGCTTTTGTTATGTAACTTTGGCATTGTTCTGTAACTGCACATGCTTTTGTTATGTAACTTAAGCATTGCTCTGTAACTGTGTGTGCTTTTGTTATGTAACTTTGGCATTGTTCTGTAACTGCACATGCTTTTGTTATGTAACTTAAGCATTGCTCTGTAACTGTGTGTGCTTTTGTTATGTAACTTAAGCATTGCTCTGTAACTGTGTGTGCTTTTGTTATGTAACTTTGGCATTGTTCTGTAACTGCACATGCTTTTGTTATGTAACTTAAGCATTGCTCTGTAACTGTGTGTGCTTTTGTTATGTAACTTTGGCATTGTTCTGTAACTGCACATGCTTTTGTTATGTAACTTAAGCATTGCTCTGTAACTGTGTGTGCTTTTGTTATGTAACTTTGGCATTGTTCTGTAACTGCACATGCTTTTGTTATGTAACTTAAGCATTGCTCTGTAACTGTGTGTGCTTTTGTTATGTAACTTTGGCATTGTTCTGTAACTGCACATGCTTTTGTTATGTAACTTAAGCATTGCTCTGTAACTGTGTGTGCTTTTGTTATGTAACTTAAGCATTGCTCTGTAACTGTGTGTGCTTTTGTTATGTAACTTTGGCATTGTTCTGTAACTGCACATGCTTTTGTTATGTAACTTAAGCATTGCTCTGTAACTGTGTGTGCTTTTGTTATGTAACTTTGGCATTGTTCTGTAACTGCACATGCTTTTGCTATGTAACTTTAGCATTGTTCTGTAACTGCACATGCCTTTGCTATGTAATTTTGGCATTGTTCTGTAACGGCAAAACCTTATTAAATCCGCACAAGTTACGCAATAAAAGTCTAAACAAGTTTTGTTTCCAGTGCTTTAAGTAGCGCACAGAAATTAGCATTTTCAATTAACAGAGGCTTAACATGAACAGGACGAAGTGACGTTTTGTTTTAAAAATATACATGAGACCCAATTTATCAAGCTCTGGAGCACATAGTTGTCACTTGTGCTCAATAAATCACAAAGAATTGTGGCCAGATAGGGGCCTTTGTTCTCTTTGTTGTTGTTATTAAAAATGTACCACAATCTCTTAAAAATGTACAGCTCAATTTTAAATATATATTTTGTTCTCCAATCCGATCTCTTTATTCATTCATACCAAGTGACTGTTTAATATTAGATTGCAAAGTTATATTAGAAAGAAAAAGTTATATTAGAAAGAGAAAGTTATATTAGACAGAAAAACGTTATGTTCGATCCCTTTTCATGTCCAATCAGAGGAATTTGTTGTGGAAACTATTATACTATTATGTTTTTTTTTAATATGCAACATTTCATTGCAGGATATAACAAATGGTGGAGAAAAAGTCATCCAATATAGAGTTTTATTGGATCAAGAAAAGCACTGTTAAATTAGCCTGAAGCCTCATCAGATATGGCAATTATTGGTCCAATTAAGTGTCCTTGCCATACACCATTGCAAAATATTGTAATTGTATACAGCGGGTTAACTTCATCCACATTTACTGGGCTTAAAGTTGCACTGTCTGTCAAATTTGCAATTTTCTAAGATGCTATCAAACAGTTGAAAGTTACCTTTATTAATCAAGGCACACTAAATTTGTGTGAATTAATGATTTATAAGACATTAATTACTTAAAAATAATTTATACATTGAGCAAAAATCCAGACCAAAACATTGGAAACACAATGGAAATAACATCATCACCATTGTTTAGTATTGTGACGTCATCACTGGGTTTGTTTACATATTGAGTTTTTGATGGCATGAAAAACTAATATTTATATTATTTATTGAAAATTAAAACTGAATTGTTGTGCAAAAGTGGGTATGTAATGGTAAAAAATATCATGAGACAAGAAGGCAGTATTGATTTATATCATTATTTTAATGTGCATATTTGACAGACAGCGCACCTTTAACATTGAAGTGAGCCTGAAGGTACCTAGTACATAATAATGCAAAAATATGGCTAAAATATTGTCTTATTGTGCGGTGAAGGGATCGTAATAGTGAGGTAGTCTCTATACTGTACAGATAGACAATTTTCCAGCACATGTGATGTATATAATGTTTTTGTTGTTATTGAACATGTTATTAAACAAAAATAGAGAAAAACACAAAAAAATGACACAAGAGGGACAAATAAAACGACCTTGACACCCAAATGACCCCAACACGACCTAGTTATTTGGAGATTGTCGCGCACACCTGATGCCAATGAATTACTCCACGAAAGGGGAATGTTCATTTGGGTGCAAGGTTATAATGGAAGCGCTACGGTCCTGACTCCCTTCTGACGTCTACATGCGCCTTATAAATGGATACACAGCTACACCCATGCACAAAAATAGTGCTTAAAGAAATCATATGGAGTTATACACCCATGCATAAAAGTATTGAGGTGCTACACCCATTCTTGAATATTTTGCTAATAAAGGATCTCATAGTTGATTTTCACGGAAGGTTCTTTGTATTTCCACCAGGTGGCTAAACCAGAATACTGCTATTCTATTGGCTGAAAAAGTTCCCAGCCTTGACTGTGATTGGCTGAAGCAAAGTGCATCCTAGCAGCAGTATTTTTAGTGCATTTTGATGTATATTTGACACCTTATCATTCAGTTGATTTTTGTTATTTTTCTGAGAAAGTTATATTTATTGAATAAGTCAGTGATTATCTTCTATGTCTGAAAAGCAAAATGAGTAATAAGAGGAGAAGAAAGACTTGTGTCTTGCTGATTTCAGGGCTGCTCTGTGAAAAGACTCAATTGTTCACAAATTAACTTTGTATAATCTTGAAAATCAAGGATCCAATGAACTCTTTCACTAATTGATCAACTTGAAGTCTATTTTCACCTCATTTTTTAATTAAAAAAAAAATATTTATGGAATCAGTTAGTTATGACCTACTTTGTCTGAAAAGCAAAATGAGTAATAAGAGGAGAGAAAAGACTTATGTCTTGCTGAATTCAGGGCTGTTCAATGAAAAGATTCTATTGGTAACCTACTGCACCCACACACAAAAATAGTGCTGACTGAATTTGCATAGATAGCGTATGTGTTAAATAGGTGTAGTAAGGTACTACACCCACAAACAAAAATAGTGCTCAAAGAAATCTTGGATATGATTGTACACCCAATCACTAAAGTATTGCTTGAGGAACTTCGTATGGTAAATTGGTGAGGTAGTGCACCCATGCACAAATATTTTGCTAATATTCTCTAAAGTAACACACTGCACCCTCACACAAAATTTGTAGTAATAGTGTAATGAATGGGCGCACAGCTACACCCACACACAAAAATATAAAATGACCAATCTTTTTAGCAACTAGTACTCTCAAATTATTTTCACTGATTTCCCACTGAGCACTCCAAGGATCAGCCACAACATGTTTTAGTCAGAGAAATAAATTTCCAGTATGATATAAATGTTTTTCTGACTCTATGTAATTCATTTCTAGGAATAATTCTATGACAAAAAGCTTGTTTTTCTACTTTTCACCAATTTTCCTCTTAAATATTACACATTTCGCTTTCTGTAGCTCCACTAACAGCCCGTCTGGGCGTCTTAAATCATCATTAGCAGGCCGTACAATTGCTTGAAGCAATGGAAAATTTCATCACTTCCATATTTTAACGATTTCCGTAATGGCAAGCCCCATAGCGTAAGAGGAAATGTAACAGGAGCTTCTTGTTGCTATGGTAACAGTTTTCTGATTTAATTTAGTTGCAGAAGAAATATATAACATGGCAGGTCTTCCGTATGGATATCTTGGGTACCTAAGAGCCATGACGAAAGAAGTACAGTGAACCTTAATATTGAGACCAGAATGATATCACAGCCTTAAGATATCACAGCCTTAAGAAATCACAGCCTTAAGAAATCACAGCCTTAAGAAATCACAGCCTTAAGAAATCATAGCCTTAAGAAATCACAGCCTTAAGAAATCAGCCTTAAGAAATCACAGCCTTAAGATATATCACAGCCTTAAGAAATCACAGCCTTTAGAAATCACAGCCTTAAGAAATCACAGCCTTAAGAAATCACAGCCTTAAGAAATCAGCCTTAAGAAATCACAGCCTTAAGAAATCACAGCCTTAAGATATATCACAGCCTTAAGAAATCACAGCCTTTAGAAATCACAGCCTTAAGAAATCACAGCCTTAAGAAATCACAGCCTTAAGAAATCACAGCCTTAAGATATATCACAGCCTTAAGAAATCACAGTATTAAAATATGTCCCAGCTTTAGGACATATCACAGCATTAAGATATATCACAGCCTTAAGATATATCACAGCCTTAAGACAAATCACAGCCTTAAGACATATCACAGCCTTAAGATATCATGCTGCCAGTTTCAATGTTCAATGTCTCCAAAACTCTCCATGCCACGTGGTCCCAAGTTAAATCAGCTTATTTGACCACCTGGCAGAGGCAGACGTAATGATGAGATGATAAGGATTGGTGTCCACACCACGTTACACATTTACCCCATGGGTTGGGTATTTTATTTGCCTCAGCATAGACACAGAGTATGAGGCACCTCAACATCTGATGCGACTTACATCCAGCTGTGATGTAGCTCTTGAAGACTGCACCTATTATATATAGTTCCTAAAATAGACAATATAACTGGATATAACATCTGTACATATGTAAATACCCACTCCTGCTGCTTATTTGTATTCAGTATAATCTTCTATGGTGCATTGATTCCTGCTAATTGCCCTGATGGTGCCTTGTTTTATTCATATGCTTACAGTTGTACATAATTATCATATAGATGTTTTTAATATGTAACTAAATTATGTTCATGTAGATTGTTGTTTTATTTTACTTAATCATTATATATATGTAAATTTTTATTTTTATCCTTGTTTTTATTTTTTATGACACATGTATCTATTCGATGCCCTGCGGTCAATAAAATACTATTTATATTAGGGTGGTCTGAATAACGGAACATGTCAGCATTTTTATGAATAGAGAAAGGTCTTAATTGTGGACTCCGCTGTATATAAACTTCATGTAGGCCATGTTGTCATTTTGTGATGTTTATGAAAAAAAAGAAATATGAAGAGAAATAATTCGTTTTTATGCTTAATTGTGCATCTGACATTTACATTTCAAATTTCATGAAATTATGACAGAATACTCTGGAAAATAGGACCGCAACAACATTTTAATGACTAAAAGCATGAAATATACAACGCGGTAAATTAATTTCAGACATGGAAACTGTTATAATGTCACAGCTGGAAATGTTCTTCAAAATCATAATGAAATCGTGACATTTTACACAAATATGTCTCAGTTTTCTTTTAGTATCTTTTAATAGTATTTTATGTCATGAGAATTCTAAAGTGATGGAATAATATATTTTGTGCAGGGCACACCCATGGAATGAGCAAGATTTTTGTGTAATAAGATAGTTTCTGATATAAGTACAGTTTTCTAGTAAATATGAACTATTTTGCCAGTGTACTTGATAATTTCGATGGAAACTTTGCCAGTTAGACTGCAGCTCTTGATTGTCTCAGCATTAGTATTATTTACATAAATAAAGATATTATATATAAATTCAATACTATTGGGAAAAAACAATAGAAATGTTAGTTGAGGGTGCACATTTTTAATTTATTTTTTCACCACTGTACATTGTCAAGTTAATTTGTAATACACAACCATGCTCTTAAGATCACCTCGGTAAAGATGGCAATACGTGTTACTTATACCCCTCATAGTTGAGATATAACCAACAAAAATGTTAGCTAACTCCCGACTATGAGGGAAATCACTTACTTATACTCCATTAGCCTAAGGCATATTTACTAATCTGTTTGTTTTCATGCCTCTATTACGCAAAACAAGTTCAGTCTGCACTCAGAAGGGAATTAACTTACATTTTCATTGGTTATTGCCCACTCAGAACAGTAGGAAAACAGTCTAAGTGGAGTATAAATATATTTTGCCAACGTTGATGCTTTAGAAAATAAACGTATTCATTACTAACAAGAATTTTCTTTTACAAAAAAAGAATAGATACCTGGCGTTGTGTGTAGAATGTCAGCAGCACTAAGCCTAAAATGTAAACATTTTACTTAACTAGCGCGTTTGTATTACGATTCTAATGGTGTGCAATTTACAGCTGTACCCCCCAAAAGTTTTGGCAGAATTTCCCTATTATGTGAAACCGCACTATCCCCCTCCCTCCCTACGCTGCCTACGCTGCCTACGCTGCTGCTGCGTTGACCCATATATTTTCAGCCCTCAGAGAGTTCGTTCACATATACCTGGTCTGTCATAGAACATAGTATGATAGTTCAATACTTGCTGAAGGCCTAGGCCCAGGTATAAAAAATGTGTGATCACTGTAATACTGATAAGAGTTTCACTTACACTTCTTGGATACTGCACACTGCAATTATGATGTTTGAATGCACAAGAAAATCACTAATAAATATCAATAAAGCAATAATGTCAGTAGCATTTTCTCCACCACACAAATGTCTTTATGGCACTCAACTTAGTCTTTGAGTTCTACTGCTGTAGGCCTTGCTTTGAGAGCTTATGAAAAAATATTCATAATTACATTAATCATAGTCATGTGTTTTATGCTTTCTGACTGTGTATTGTGTGCCTACAGCTCACTGTTCAAATAATGAATGATTTCTGACTGTTTTTATTAATTTGGTAGGAAGTAGATGGGAGTTTTATTTCGTCCGAAGGACTGATAACTTTTTTCGCATTGCGTAAATGTGATTTACAACCCGCAATAAGCGAAATATTAATTGCAGCTTTTGGACTTTACCTTCTGGTAGCCATAACAAGGACAAAGGCTTTTACTTAAACTCTTATGCTTCACACAAATATATATACATACAACTTTTTGATTATAACTCAATAGAAAGACGCTACTCCACATTCGACTGCTATCAATATTACTGGAAACAAAGTTTAGCTTTCCGTCAGTTAACTGGACAAATACAGGTGATTTTGACCCATTTTGATGAAGAGTATTGCAAACTTACCAAATTTGAACTTCTCGCATACATGCATTACTCAAAATTCTGATGTGACAGAGAAATGTCGACTAAACATTTGGAAGCAGCACTCCCGAATCGGTCAAAATCCTGTTTTGACCCGACCAATAAATCAAAATCCCCTGTTTATGTCCACTGAATAAGTAAAAATCCCCAGTTTTTGCCCAAAAAACGTTGTTGTGGCGTTAACCATTATACGCAGTAATTGATCAGCAGCACTAAGCCTAAAATGTAAACATTTTACTTAACTAGTGCGTTTGTATTACGATTCTAATGGTGTGCAATTTACAGCTGTACCCCCAAAGGTTTTGGCAGAATTTCCCTATTATGTGAAACCGCACTATCCCCCTCCCTGCCTACACTGTCTACACTGCTGCTGCATTGACCCATATATTTTCAGCCCTCAGAGAGTTCGTTCGCATATACCTGGTCTGTCATAGAACATAGTATGATAGTTCTATACTTGCTAAAGGCCTAGGCCCAGGTATAAAAAATGTGTGATCACTGTAATACTGATAAGAGTTTCACTTACACTTCTTGGATACTGCACACTGTAATTATGATGTTTGAATGCACTAGAAAATCACTAATAAATATCAATACAGCAATAATGTCAGCAGCATTTTCTCCACCACACAAATGTCTTTATGGCACTCGACTTAGTCTTTGAGTTCTACTGCTATAGGCCTTGCTTTGAGAGCTTATGAAAAAATATTTATAATTACATTAATCTTAGTCATGTGTTTTATGCTGTATTGTGTGCCTACAGCTCACTGTTCAAATAATGAATGATTTCTGACTGTTTTTATTAATTTGGTAGGAAGTAGATGGGAGTTTTATTTCGTCCGAAGGTCAGATAACTTTTTTCGCATTGCGTAAATGTGATTTACAACCCGCAATAAGCGAAATATTAATTGCAGCTTTTGGACTTTACCTTCTGGTAGCCATAACAAGGACAAAGGCTTTTACTTAAACTCTTATGCTTCACACAAATATATATACATACAACTTTTTGATTATCACTCAATAGAAAGACGCTACTCCACATTCGACTGCTATCAATATTACTGGAAACAAAGTTTAGCTTTCCGTCAGTTAACTGGACAAATACAGGTGATTTTGACCCATTTTGATGAAGAGTATTGCAAACTTACCAAATTTGAACTTCTCGCATACATGCATTACTCAAAATTCTGATGTGACAGAGAAATGTCGACTAAACATTTGGAAGCAGCACTCCCGAATCGGTCAAAATCCTGTTTTTGCCCAAACAATAAATCAAAATCCCGCCGTTTTTGCCCAACGAATAAGTAAAAATCCCCAGTTTTTGCCCAAAAAACGTTTTTGTGGCGTTAACCATTATACGCAGTAATGCGTCCAAGATCTAATTACTGGCTGTGGGTCCTTTGATAGTTTATTTTTTCCTTCGAAGATCAGGTAATTTTTGTAATTTATAAAGGTTATTTACAACCCACAGGAAGCTAAATGTTAATTGAGACTTTTATGATTTTTTTTACCTGTGCATCTCATATTCCATAAAAACACATTTTAATGATCATCTCCTTTTGAAACAACTCATATTATAATACCTATATTTTACCATTTATTACCTATATTTTACCATTTATTATACTTATATTGTTCCTATATTATACCTATATCATACCTACATCATGCCTATATCATACCTATAATATACCTATATAAGCTTCACTTACAGATGACAGCCAATGAACTACTATTTACCAATAGAGGGAGCTCTCAGTAACTGCACCCAAACAATTGTTGATGACGTAATCAAACAATGGGGTCATTGAGTGCAGTTAATGATGTCATATTAAGATGACGTCATTAAACAATGATTTGGGCGCAGTTACTGATAGCTCCCTCTTTTGGTAAATAGTAGTCCATTAATCAGACACAGATTTTCCCATTGACTTAAAGAGCTTTTCGGACTAGCCCTGGACAACTGTGTGGCTGTGAGGTATAAAAGAGAGGTGTAGGGGGATAAGTGGCATCCATGACTATATTAAATAGCTTCAGACTATCAAAGAGATTCACACAGAGAGGTGGTCCTACAGAGGTGTCAAGCTGGTGGGGGGGGGGGGGGGGAGTAGTTTCACATCAAAGGACCAGTCCCATGGACAGCTCTCCTAACTCTTTGATCTCCAGGATTAACTCATAATACTTCCATCCTATGCCACCATCAGACTCCCAGCTTCACAGAACTGTGTGACACCTGTGGTTAAGCCATTAAGCAAAAGTGTGTGTCCTTGACAATTGTAAGATTCTAATAAATGTCCACATATTCATCTATTTTTGTGTCATGCAGTGGTCATGCAGCGGTGTAAGTAAAGTTTCAGCACACCATATATATTTTGTATCCTCCTTATTTTATCAAATTTGTTTGAATGACAAAAATGTCTAATTGGCGAAGTTGACATTGTCCTTATTTTATTATCAATAGACAAGAACTACGCTCTATTAAAATAATCTACAAATTTACACATTTTTGATATAAACACATTTTGATACTATAGTTTCTTTCATGGAATAAATATCAAATTGAGAAAAATATTGAAACATTGAGTTTCTTACAGCTCGCCCAACAGTTTGGATTCAACAGTTGCAGATTCAGAAATCGAATCAAGAGGTTTTCAGTTGGCGTTATTATAAAGAAAAACTCAACACATAATATCATGTGCTAATTAAGCACTCAGAATACAACACACTGCTAGAAATGCTGTCAATTTGGCACGTCATACAATACAGACTCTCTTATACCTTTAGTACCAAACTCAAGAGTTACTTCTATCATGCAAAAGACATGCTCAACAAGCAAGAAGCTATCTACAGGGCTACACACGCCATGGAAAGGCTTACAATTCCATGTAGACCTAAGATAACAGGCTTAATCAGCTCCTAGCGGGCAGAGATTGTCTAGTAACAGAATTTTTATGCTCTGTATCTGACAACTCGATTACAGTAGAAGTTCATGATTAAGACCACCAATAAATTATAAGACTACTTCGTTTTTACAACCATTTTGTTTTTGTCCACTGGGAATGACCAGAAGATAGGTTGTTTTGATGGCAGCTGGGTGGTCTAGTGGTTAGACGCTCGCCTGCCCCTCTGAAGGACCCGGGTTCAATCCAGGGCCCGGGCAACCTTCATGAGCAACATTCCAGCAGCTGGATGTCGTTTGAAATGAGACATTAAGTTGGAGGTTCCTTGTACTCGGTGTAGATGCTGAGGCAAGTAAAAGACCCCAAAATGTGTAACATGGGTGGACTCCCCCTCTGTCTCACCTCATCAATCAACCCTCGATAGTGGCAAGAACTTGCCTAATTAAAGGGGGCTGCACTTTCCATATCTATCTATCTATCTATGTGTGTATCTATCTATCTATCTATCTATCTATCTATCTATCTATCTGTCTATCTATCTTTCTATCTATCTATCTATTATCACGGTTAGTAGTGACTACCAAAATGATGGTGTTATTTGTGATACTAAATATATATTTGTATAGTTCATATTCAAGTAATTGTGGCCTACACAAAACGTATTTGATGGCATATAACCCAATATGATCAATATTTATGTGGTCAACGTTGAGGTCATTGCACAGGAAATTTGGAGTCCACATGCAGAGGTTATTGAATGTCAGTGTTCAATAATTAATGGAACAAAACATGTTTTTAATTCAGTAATTGAACAAAAATGTCACATGTTTCATTGGATTTGTGTTAATTAGTGTGATTCTTGAAATATCCATATTGTTCTTTGGTAATTAAAAAATTTCCACAATTATTTTGAAACGTTTCCAATTTTTGTAGTAATAATTTTTTTCAACTAGTGCCACATAGTTACCACTATGCACCATATTTCTATTATTTTTAATGCAGTCCATGTCGAAAAAGAGGCCGATATCGTTTAGTGATTGGATACAGTTACACTGAGGTAGATGTAATGATGAAATGATAAGGCTCACAGTCCACATCATTAATCCTTCAGTCGGGTACATGGCCAAATGTGCCATGTGCGTTTTCCATGAGTTTGGATAAATGCATGGAAAACGCATGGTTTTTGCCTCATTATAATTAGCTAAAAACCATGCGTTTTCCTTTATCCTTCTCATGGAAAACGTAGTGGCACATTTAGTCATATACTTGCCTCAGCATGGACACCGAGTAAAAGGCACCTCCAATTTAACGTCTCATGCGATCAACATCCAGCTGCTGGGATGTAGCTCTTGGAGAGTGCCCTTGGCAGGGATACCTGCAGCCAAGCTGGTCAATTTGGAATTGGCAGATGCCTTAGTAGGTTTAAATCTTAAATGCATGTAATCTTCTTTTTTTAAACTCTCGAAAGACTTTCTGTTTATCGATAACACCACAGCTTGCAATCAGAAAAATTCAGTAATAACAATTTCGATAATTGGGACTATTGTCTTTGACCATTAGAATTTACTTAACCTGTCAATTTAGATAGTAAGTGGAAATAAAATAAAATAATGGAAAATGCTAGAAATATGAAATCTTCAACAGCTGAACTAAAAAAAAAAGCATTGAGAACTCCCCATCAGTAAGACACTATCAAATTAAAGCCGCAGTCATTTCAACCTATCTCTAAAGAATACTGAAACAACGTTGATTTTATTATGTATGGGCAGTCTTATAAGATAACCTCCACTGTGATAATTTGTCAAATTAATAATTTAACAGACATTTTTGAGAGCAAGCTATTTAACAAGTGCTGACCAAATCAAAATTGACACGAAAGTTATTGCATCAGTTTTACTGAGATCTCATTGAAACTGCCAATCAACTTTAATCACCCACTTGCTGCAGTCACTTCTTGCTCAATTGGCTGAAGCAACTGCAGTCCATTCATCAAGCAAATTTAAAGCCATTAAGGCAACAAAATTTTTAAAAGGTTTTGAGGTTATTCAGTGCAAAACTAGTCTATTGCATTATATGGAATTTCACTGTGAAGACATTTCATCTTAAATGTGAGAGACTATATACAATGAGAGACTATATAATGCATGAGAGACTATATAATGCATGAGAGACTATATAATGCATGAGAGACTATATAATGCATGAGTGACTATATAATGCATGAGAGACTATATAATGCATGAGAGACTATATAATGCATGAGAGACTATATAATGCATGAGAGACTATATAATGCATGAGTGACTATATAATGCATGAGAGACTATATAATGCATGAGTGACTATATAATGCATGAGAGACTATATAATGCATGAGAGACTATATAATGCATGAGAGACTATATAATGCATGAGAGACTATATAATGCATGAGAGACTATATAATGCAGTAGACTGGTTTGCACATCTGAAGGAATCATGCAAGTATGATTATTGTGAATATCTTTTGAGTGGATTGTGCAAATGATTACATAATCAGTTCATATAGTGCTTTTTCTTCAGTTCTATTATTATTATTACCATCTTTATTCTTGCTTATTAATACACATTTGAATAGAAATCGGGGTATATATACATATGTGCGAAAAATTTAAAAAAAATTATAAAGAATATTGATGAAATATATATTGGATAATTCATTTATTTTTTTTCTAGGTGGAAAAAAGATTCCTAAATGGTTATAAATCTGGCACAGGCTTTCACAATTTTGGCTATTTAGACAATAAAACATGCCTTGCATAATATCAGACTTCCTTTGCAGGGCCAAAAATGACTGCAAACTTGGAGAAGGTATTCTCTCTGGCAGGTGTTTGATATGTTTGATCATCGAATGATTTGGATCCAATCAGCTGATATTCACAATAATCATATTTGTGCAATAACTTCAGACCTACTGTAGAGCTTCTGATCAAAACCACATTAGGTAAGAAGCTACAAGATTGTGTCATTCTAACAATCACAAACACAAACTGATTGTCACAATCATGCCACCAAATTTAACTTAATAATATATTGTCCAAAAAAATCAACATGTTTGTTTGTTTGTATGTTTATTTACCAGAAGAAGCATATATACTTATCGAGCTGGTACAAATTAAAGATAGAGAATATACAACAATACATTGTGATATTGAGATAATAATTACATGTATATTAAAATGATATTTAAACAGAGTGAATAAAGTATTAATTTGTATGCTATAAAATGTACATCATAATTCTGAAGGTCATATTAAAGCAGTTTGCTATGTCATGTTTAATTTGAGTAAAGTTCATTGCATATTGAGACAATCATAAACCCACCGGTCCTCGATGAAAAACAATTTTGGCTTGTCGAGCCTCACTTTTTGAAAAAGTACTCTGTAGTTTGATACTTTTGAAGGCCACGATATTGACTCCCTAAATACATTGGATGAACTTCAAATGAGCTCTTTCCTTTCATTTCCAACTCCATTCACAACCACACGCACTCGGTCCAACGGACTTGAGTGCATCATGTCGTATGGTGATGTTGTATGGATGCGCAGTCGGTCCTGCGGCACGTGCTTGCCATATTCTTGCGATTTCTCATGCACCAGGGGAACTGAAGCAATTGACATGTCATTCTCGCGAGATTTCAGGTACATCTGGCTCAGGAGATATTTTGCTACCCAATCATCCACAACCCCTTTTAACATATACAGACCCTTGCCCCTGTTTTTGCAAACCCTTTGCTCCTAATTGTTTACCGTTGTCCGAATCATTCAATTCAAACAGACCGCAGCCTTAGAATTCCTGTGATACTAACCGAATGCTTAGGCAGCAAAAGCCTAACCAAATTACAACTGAAATGGCATTCCCAGATAACATTCCAACATCGTATCTACGTCGCCGACGTCATGCCGATGTTGTACCAATTTGGAATGCTGTCTGGGTGCCATTCTGGATTGTATCCCAGATCGGGTCGACATAGTTCTAATGTTGGCCGTTGGCAGCAGACATAAGACCGATGTCGATGTTACCTGGGACATTGACTCAACATCGGTAAGGGTTTGCCAGAATTAGATCGACCTTGGGCCAACGTTGGGTCGATCGACTTTTGATGCCAGGAACTAACTTCCTCAGCAACATCTCAAATTAAGATCACCAAATGTAATGTATTTTACCGTGGTATTAGCTTAGGACCACCTCGCCACTGAAACAGTTAATTTTTACATCAAAGATGATCATAATGTTGAGGCGACACCAGATTAAAAACATGCCACACCATACAGTCAGTTTTATTAAAAACGGCCTGTAAAATTGAACCTAGAAAAAGCTAGATACTTTTGCTATACGATGCTATTAGCTGGCAACTCAAGGCCGGATCTAAAAGTACATTTACCACAATCTTGTGCATACGTTGAGAGTCACGCTGCATATTCGTAATTTCTTGTTGAAAAGATGTTTATTCTACAAACATATTTATGATATATTAGATACATTTCTTGCATTTACCAAGGATTATAGGTGATAGCCGACTGTAAGTTAGGAGTAGACAGAAGCAGCTAGCTTTAGCCAGTTATAGCTAGAGCCATGAATAGGTTGCTACAGCTGTCTAGAGCGACCGTGTTTAATGAAACTAACTGTATGTCCTTTGGATGGCTTAGCCTCTCCCCACATATCAAGATGCCCTCTGGTGATAAAACTAAGCAAAGACTGTGGCGAATGAAGAATGAATGAATTTTCCAAAATGTAGAGGGTACAATTAAGAAAATCATGCAAAGTTAAAAAAATAAATGGTCCTAAAACCTTTGATAGAAATTTAAAGCAAACTGAATGTAAGGAATGGCGAATATCATTTATTTAAGAGAACAGATGTGGAAGTAACAATAATTTAATGTATTCGGCTTGTGTTTATACCGAGTAAATCTTGTTTCTAGTGGATATACACAAAGATGGCAGCAGGAGCAATTCAGCAACAGGTAGAGCAGTTATAGAGCGAGCATGGACAGTTGCATCCTCAGAACGATTTTTCAGACTGATTGAAACATTTGATAAGAACGATATAATCACCCCGACATCTGGGCAATAAACTTGTTTTCACCTATTTTGACCAAAGTTCACCCCTTTTCTGTACAGTTGTAATGCTATTTCTGTATTCTTCTCCACTATTGGCCTGTAGACTCAGTATGGCCAGGGAGTCACTAGAGACTCCATGGTATGGCACAGACGAGCATTTTATGACAAGGACATTAGGAATGGGCTAGAAATGTTGGTCAACTGGTCAATTACTTTATAATCTTTCTGATCCGTCTCTTTCACCCCTGAACTGTCCATGCTAGCTCTAAAACCGCTGTATCGGTAGTCCGCTGAGTGTAGCTCCTGACTTACGAGCCAGTCTCAAAATGTTTCGCTGCAGAATGCAAACAGTTTGCCAGTGAATTTGGTGACAAATGTAAAAACCCAGAAAATGGGCCTCTGCAACAAACAAGACATAAAAACGCTGCCAATAAAGTGGGCGTTTTAAGCCTTGAAGATGCTTCATTGTCGGCTGACACATCTTAATCTGATCTTGCAGGTGTTTCCACAAATTGCACACAAAATCAAAATTGACTTTAGTACGTGACAAGGAAGGAAAATTACTCCCGGGTGAGATGATTCTCAAAATCTGATGATATATATGTAGGTGATCTACTTTAAAAAATGGGCACTCTGGGCTTCTAACCGCTGGGTCCCGGGTTCGTTTCTCGGTCGAGCCTAAGTTGGATGGCTGTTTCATCCTTCGTCTCATTGCCATTGTCTCTGTCTGTCCTAATTAGCCCAACTGGTGCAGAAATACAGGACGTAAAGCCCTAATCACACACACACACACTTTCAAAAATGTAGTGTTGTTGCTTTTATGAAATTCTGTTGTTTTTAGTTTTCTTTCTTTTTACTATAGAAGGCCAATTTTTAGTCTTAAGTCTGGAAATTACTTTTCTTGATGGTCACATATTCTGAATTATGGGGCACCATTCAAAAAGCTAGTTCAGGCCAACAGAGTCTTTTCACTGAACAGCCCTGAATTCAGCAGGACATAAGTCTTTCCTCTCCTCTTCTTACTCATTTTCTTTTCAGACACAGTTGGTAATAACTAACTGATTCAATAAATATTACTTTCTCAGAAAAATAACAAACATCAACTAAATGATAAAGTGTCAAATATACATTAAAATGCACTATAAATACTGCTGCTTGGATGCACTTTGCTTCAGCCAATCACAGCCAAGGGAGGGAACTTTTTCAGCCAATAGAATTGCAGTATTCGGTTTTAGCCACCTGGTGGAAATACAGAGAACCTTCCGTGAAAATCCACTATTTTCAATGATCTTAATGGGGAGATAGAGCACCAGGGGTTGCTGACACCAAGGAGAGGTTCTACTAAGTGTCTCCTCTACGCTTTAAATTTGCTCCACTATTATGACATATTCTTCCGCTAATCTTGCTTCACATTGATCACAAAAATATTTGCACCAATAGCTTTCATTGACTGCATTGAAAACGTTGATTACATCAGGTTTGACATTAAAAACATAAATTTTGTCACATAAATTTTGACCTATCAAAAACATCTGCAACATCAGGTTCGGCTGTGTAAGAAACCATTTGTTAGCCCATGCTTCAGTTTATCTTTACAATAAGCTTCTTAAATAGGTTTGTAAATGGTGAACAGTCCATCATATTAGCAGTGGCTTCGAGACGAACTAAGATGTTTATCAGAGTTCAGTTCCATCACCAGCACGTTGTTTATACAGTGAAACGATGTATTAAGACCACCTCCCTATAAAGACGACTTCACTTTAAAGACCACCTCACCATGAAGACCACCTCACCATCACCATGTTGTTTATGCCGTGAAACAATGTATTAAGACCACTTTCCTATAATGACCACCTCACCATGAAGACCACTTCACCATCACCATGTTGTTTATGCAGTGAAATAATGTATTTAAGACCACTTTCCTATAATGACCACCTCACCATGAAGACCACTTCACCATCACCATGTTGTTTATGCAGTGAAACAATGTATTAAGACCACTTTCCTATAATGACCACATCACCATGAAGACCACTTCACCATCACCATGTTGTTTATACAGTGAAGCAATGTATTAAGACCACTTCCCTATAAAGACCACCTCACCAAGAAGACCACCTCACTAAGAAGACCACCTCATCAGAAGACCACCTCACTAGAAGACCATCTCACCATAAGACAATACAACTTCAAAGATGTCATCAGCATCATTGTGTCGTGACCTCTTTACTAAGAAAACCAGGAATAAACACACAGAATATAATGCCTGATTGGCTTAAAATTGGATTCAACCGCTTCACAATGAAGACCACAAAACTTGGTAAATGCTATTATAATGCTTGCATCAGTGTTTTCAAGGACAAAATTATCACACCTAGACTTATATGGAAGAATGTGATCTTCCAAATTGCTAACCATGTTAGCCTGATACAGATCAAATTATTTGTCATTCTAGTTTCCAACATGTCTACCTGATGCATTTTCTTATATTTATTTGTGGTATACGTTATTGTCTTTGTTTTATATTTGTAACTGTAAACAATAAACAATATTATACATGCATTTTACCTCTTTGAGGAAACATCTCCTTGTAGCAGAACCTGCATCGTTTTGTACCAACTGGCCTTAACAGTGAGGTCATAAAGTAGTGAAGCTGAGGAAACATCTCCTTGTAGCAATCCCTGCATCCCTTCAGCATCTCTGGAATGGCTTCAGATGCTCTCGAGTAATGAAGCATGAGTGAGATAGGGCAACTAGCTTCAGCACTTAACATACAGTATTACTACACTGTCAAGACCGTATTGTACACGTTTTATGGTCTTAATAGTGAAGCCATCTTAATTGTGGGGTGAACTGCTGTGGCGGCAATAAAGAAGGGATTAAAAAATCCAGTGGTCTTAATGGTGAAGAGGTCTTAATGGTGAGGTGGTCTTTAAATCGAAGTTTGACTGTTCTTGAATTGGGTGGTGATGGAGTGAAGATTCTGGCCTTGGCAAAGTAAAGGGTTATAAACAATAATAAAGAAGTATTTTTCAATTACAAGTACATGACTTTTTTAAAAATCTATAATCAGGATAATTATTAATAACATGGATGAGATGGGAATGAAGGGCTCCTGTTTTGAAAAATGAAGAACATTGCAATACAAGAAACTGTTACTGCTCTTTCAATTAAACTGGCTACACTGTGTCCAACCAACCCACCACAACTGACCATGTGGCGGATGCAAGTTTCGGCTCAAAGCAGGCTGGGTACATGCGGGTGGGGATGGGGCCACCAAATTAAAAGGGTGGGGGCCTAGCTCAGTGGTAGCGCACTAGGCTTCCAACTACTGGGTCCCGGGTTCAATTCCCTGTCTAGCCTATGTTGGATGGCTGTTTCATCCTTTGTCTCATTGCCATGGTCCCTACCTGTCCTAATTAGCCCATCAGGTACATAAATACAGGATGTAAAGCCCTGATTAACCACCACCCCCACTAAATTAAAACAGTCAGACCCTCCCTGGAATCAACAAATATTTGAGCAAACAACAAACTTAGGGATTGGCTAGAGCTCCTTTTAGTGAAATGTAATCAGTTTGATTGAATGCTCTATAACTTGAGGAACCACACCAATTAAGGGCAGATATTTTAATTAATGTGTCAAAGCACGAATCAACCCCGACATCTTGAATATGAAGTTGTGCAGAAAAATAGACATTTCCGGTGCCACCAAGTAAAAAATAATCGCATTTATATTGATGTACTATTACGTCAATTGTGCAATGTTCTCATGCAAGAATAAATCTCTGAAATATAAACATAAGAGTAAAGTCGACATTACCGACACCTCATAATTATAAATTTAGGACCTCGTTTAGTACTTATTTGTTAATCTATGGTTTAACATAATGACCAGAATTTGTGCATAGGCCTTATGATGAAGCATTGTGTTCATTGGAATACCCCATAAAAATTATGTTTTTGGCGTCAAAATTACAATGTTATTCAGTAGAAAATTGTGATGATGGGAAGGTGGGTCGATAAGGGCTTTACATCCTATATGTTTGCACCTGATGGACTAATTAGGACAGGCAGGGACCATGGCAATGAGATTATGGATGAAACAGCCATCCAACTTAGGTTCAACCAGGAATCCAGTGGTTGGAAGCCCAGCACGCTACCACGGAGCTAGGCCCCTACCCCCAGAAAATTGTGATGAATAGTAAAAATGAAATAAACGCATATGTGAGAGTTTATTCTGTTTCCCGATAACAATTTAACAGACCAAAAATGGGCCGATAGTTGCCGAGTGGGTCGACATTGTGCAGACAGTGCTTAACAAATTGTTTTCTAAAACACTGATTTATAGTTTTGTATTATTAACTGGATAATAACTGAAAAAGGCAAAACGTAGCAAGTCCATAAAAAACAAATTGCATTATTTCAAAGCTTTGCTCTTTGTTAAAGCTTCCCCTCAAGAAACCGTATCGTCCAACAGACAAAAGGTCCACTGATCAAAATGGCCACAGACAAAGCGGCCATGGGGAAACAAGCTTATTACAAAACAGCCCAGAGTATTTCAGTATTCAATAACTTGACAGTCCAGATCTCACATAATTTGCTTCAGTGGCCATTTGACAGCTGATGGGTCCTGACTGAAACGCTCTTCACCAAATTTAGTTTGAATGAAAACCGAATTGATGAAATGTTGACCCAAGTCACACATTTGGTGCGAGTAAACACTGTAGAGTGACTGATGCTGTGAAGTGAAACTAATAGAAATTTATTATTATTCCTGGAATGTCAATCTTGGTGCAGTTCTATTTCTGTTTTCATCCACTCAAATGTAGACACAAGTGTTCAAATTACGTATCAATGATCCCACAAAATTGTAGATTCAAGCCAATTTTGATGAAGAAGTAAATTTTAATGCAGTATTACCCTGACATTTGCAATCTGCGCAAAATGAACACAGGGTCATTCAGTACAATTTAATTTAATTTTTAGCTTAGAAAGGGTGTGGATCGACATTAAGTGATAATTGTGTGCTTGGTGGTGCACGTGGTGGTGGATTAGGGCTTTACGTCTTGTATTTTTGCACCTGATGGGCTTATTAGGACAGGCAGGTACCATGGCAATGAGATAATGGATGAAACAGCCATCCAACTTAGGCCCGACCAGGAATTGAACCCGGGACCCAGTGGTTGGAAGCCCAGCGCGCTACCATTGAGTTCTTGGTGGTGCACCAGGCCAAATTGAGCACTACGGAATGCATACCAAGAGCAAAAATTCAGGCTTGACTTGTTTTCATGGAATTGATACTACATGTATCTTAAAATTTTGTTTTAATTTCCAATTTCACTGAAAACAGTGTGACGTTAGCAGATGCATTATTTTGAGCTGAGTGAATCAGCTGAGTGTAATCAATACTTGTTGTGACGTAACATTGTCTTACATATGAGATTGTACCCCTTTTCATGATTATTTCACTACCAAGATAACCTAGCCATTAAGGCCAGCGAATACTGCACCATCTCAATGATGATACATTGCAACTTCTCATCACCCCATCTGCGAGTGCAATTTGCATCAAGGAGTTATCAAGGGTGATCCACTGGGTCCTTTAATTAGTGCTTTAATCTTTGGTTTTCATTGATGCATGGTCCAGTTGCGAGGAGAAAGCGCGTGAGGCACAGATTAAAGTGATGCACAAAACCACGTGCTGATCATGTGACCACATATTGGTCATGTGATCACTCATGAATGTTGACCTTCCAGTCCAATAGAGGTCGTTTCTGTTTACTAGTGATTCGTTAAAACACCTATAATGACCAGATATATTTGCAAAGTTTGTTTTTGCTATTTATATCAAAACAATGAAGTAAATTTGGTGGTAAGGGATCAATCAAATATTTTGAGTTAGAGCTCCAGAACCTCAGTACTTCAGACTGAGCCAGACTCCTTCTGACTTAGCTAAAATGCTTTAATGTTTATAAAGAATATCACAACAATATCACACTATGGTGATGATGATATTTTAATCACAATATCATGTAGATTCCTTTCATCGTGTAACAGGTTAATGTACTTGGATATTGTGAAAGACTTAATGAAATATTTCTAAGTCAATTCGCATAAACATATGCAATTGCGAACTTATGTAAGAAACACACTCATAAATGTGAAGTAAAAATATGACATTGTATTATCAGCAGCACATTTTCAATTATATCAAGACATTAAAACCAAAAATATTTGCACCAATGGTGGTCTTTGTGGCATGTTTCTAATTGGTTTTCTTGGAATATAACTAGATTTGGGATGTGAAAAACAAACTTAGCCATAAATTTCAGCTGTAGTTCTTTTTAACCAAGCCAATATTTATCAAGCTTTGCACATACACCCAGGTGTGAAAGTGACTGCAGCCAGTGGATGTAAGAACTAAGATTAATGGACTAATTTATCTGGAATCTTGACGCTTAAAAGCCTGAAAAATGTCCACCAGAGAAGCTCCATTCAGTGTGAAAACAAGTGGCCATGTTGACCCAGTAAAAGATTAGTAGAGAAGACTCCATCTTGTATAGCCTCTAGGGATTGTATGTAATTGTGCCAAGAGTACACTATATCTAGGTCCTGAATACTAATTAGTAAGCAAACTGATTTGCTATTCCATTAGAGTTAAGGGAGTCATTTGACCAGGCACTAGCCTCCCTTAAATTTAGCCTCACATGATAAATAGCTTTCGTTATATCCATTTATAGCATAGGTAGAGAGTATCCAATTAGTCTAAGTGATTGAACAGCTTTTTAATGTGTGGTAATCAGCATTAATTAAAGTTTAAGTATTAAATATAAACTTGAGTAAGATTGGATATTTTTGGAGCTTGTTTATTAATTGATTTGAGTGAAAACCACGAATTCCAGTTCGATATAACTCTATTTCTGTCAGTTAAAGAGAACAATGCTTCAAACCAAATTATGTCATACAATGGTAAAATAGTAACCAAGGAAAGAAACATTTACTGAAAATTTTGGAAATGGTCATTAGGGTGTACTTAATTTGGTTGTAGTTTTAAGGCTATAGGCTAACATTTCCATCAGTAAAATTACACAACAGCATTGCATAAGTTCAATCAGACGTTCTGAATATTTGTTGATGACTCCAAGCCTAAATGAGAGATATGTAGGTCCCCTGTAAGGCCAGTGTTTCTTTTTAAAATGAAAATACACAATAACCCAACCCTGTAGGCAAAGCAATTCTCCATCTTTGTGTGTGATAATTAGAGGTTGAAAGTTGCCAAGGTCAAACAGTGCCCCGAAATATCAACAGAGAAATGAATTGGAACAAATGACTTCACAAGCAATCATGCATTCTTTGAGGATATGTTAATCACCCAACCTGAATGTAGTGTTCTTACATTCCAAGCAAGTAAAGTCATTTAGTCTTAATGATCACAAACCTTAAAAGCAAAACGTCGTTCTGTTTCAAGTAGATCTCTCCAAAGCCAAATGGATACTTTAGGCATGAGGAGGCAGGGGGCATTTCCTACTTAAGTGTAGAGAGCCTGAAGAAAAAAAAGAAAATAGCCGAGAAAAGAGGAGAGCAAACAATGTGGTAACTGAAGACATATATATAGGGTTAAATATTGCAACGAGATATAATTTACACGGTGATGATAAAGTGAGAAAATGAGCATATTATGTCGCTGCCAATATATTTTAGTGATGCCAAATTTCTATCACAATCTGTTTATAGCAACTAACACATCGCCAGATAATCTGATCGAAAAAAAAAATGCTACTTTTCCTTTAGTGCCCCAGTCACCTACATTTCAGTGCAAATTATCGCCCAGAAATGCTCATGTGACCTCACTTTTGAGTGGTGCCTCATACTGCTCGCTAAATTGCTCCATATGACCTTGATTTAGTGTGTTTTACGAGGACGGCCAGGATGGCCACCATCTTTTACCTGTAACCAGATCGTCTATAAAAACATTATGAGTTTCCCGTGGGCTGGAGGGCCTTTATAAATCTCCGCGAGGTGCAGGCTGAATGGCAAAGTGCTTATACAGAGGAGAGTGGTAGCAACACAAAATGCCTCCAGTGTCTACACCATGGTGTCTTTGCGTGATGCAGCAGCTTAATAAAAAAGTCCTGTCGCAGTCACATTCTATATTGGATACATATCACAACTTCAGTTACAGTGCCAATATGTTTGATAAGAACGTTGCAGTAACAAGCCTAAGGTTGTTATCTATTTACAGTTTGATAGAAAAGTATTCACTTGATGAGAGGCGAGCAGGAACAATCCGTATTATATAAACAGAAAAATCAATAAGTATGTTGTAAAGCACAGAAATTTCTGTGGAGTACTTATTTAGTTGTGCTCCAGGTGTCAAGCACTGTCAAACTGAACCAAAGAATAATAAGTATCAAGAACCCACACTCTCGTAAGTAGGACGTGCCATGCCTACATGGAAAAGGAGGCGCATTGTTAACCGAGCTGATTACGTCATAAACAGAAAACTATCGGCGACTATTGAGTGACATCATACTGACCGATTAATGACGTCATTTGACATGATAAGCCTACGTAGCATTCAGATCTTATGCTTGTAACATTGTGTAAATTATGGCATATATGTTGCTACATTCGCTCATTAAGGCACTGCAATTGGGGTAATGATAGATCTTATTTATTTTAAACATCAAATAGACGGTGGTAAAGAACTCTGGCACGCTATGCATGCTGGGAAAAGGAGGCGCAGATGTTTACAATGTAAAGTATAGCAAGTGGCGTTTCTTGGTAGCTGGCATTTAGTTTTGGTCAGAGACGATGCTGCAGCAAGAAATCCAGGGATAATGTGTAACTTAGATTGGACTCTAGGCATATCATCTCAGCTTTATGTCTGCCTCTAGCAGCGGGTGACATACAGATAACTGAGCTTGAGAGATTTACTCAAAAGCCTAGAACATCTAATCTAAAAAAAAAGTTATCATAATAATTATAATTACATCGACTTCTTGGGTATACCTACAAGCATGGGCGGAGGCCTAGCTCAGAGGTAGCGCTCTGAGCTTCCAACCGCTGGGTCCCGGGTTCGATTCCCGGTCGAGCCTAAGTTGGATGGCTGTTTCATCCTTCGTCTCATTGCCATGGTCTCTGCCTGTCCTAATTAGCCCAATTGGTGCAGAAATACAGGACGTAAAGCCCTAATAACCCACCCACTGCCTACAAGCATGTATAAAGGAAAAATGTCTAAAAGTCGACTTATAACTTCATGGCCCAACGTCAGAATTGTACTACAGTGTAATCTGACAAACCATGCAATTCTAGACAAAAACATTCCATCTGAAATATGCAGAGGCACTATCTCCCTAAGCCAAACTAAGACTGGACTAAGCCTCAAACATGATGAGGCATAGGACCTTCTTCACTCTAAAAGTATGTTTCAACAAAACAAGTAAAGCGAAAAGTTTTAGTATGAGATAAATGCTCTTGGGATTACCAAGTGTGACCTACTGCAACAAGTCACTGCTTTTCGCTATGGTTGACTGATGAGGGTGAGCAAGGCAAAACCACACTGAAGTCTTTTTGAGTTGACGATAAATGTAAGCAGCTTACGTTTTCGACTTATAACTACATGGTAAAATGTGCATGGAGAACGCATGGTTTTTGCTTATTTATAATGGGGCGAAAACCATGCGTTTTCCATGCGTTTATCCAAACGCATGGAAAACGCTTGTGGCACATTTGGCCATGTGTAACTTTTAGACATTTTTCCTTTGGACATTCTGAACGTTTCGAGAATAACTGATCCACATATAAATAGTTATTACTTTTTTTTTTTTATATATTTTAATATTTTATATGCCTAGAGCATAAATAAAGATGTTAATAATAGCAATTGTTGCCTGACAGTTTGGTCAGCTTTATCTAACATATGGGGAGAAGAAGTACCACAAGGGGTCACACTGACACCATAGCGCATAAGTATCTGATCTAATGTCAATTATTTCCTTATATTACAGGCAACCCATGCAGCACCCCTGAAAACCCATTCCCCTGCAAGTCCACTCCCACACACTGTTTGATGACGTCACCTATTATGTGACCTCTTGCTTTGTAACAATTATGTAATGACGTCATCCTATTGTCTTTTCATCAATTATGGTCGTAATGCCCCTGTAGGCTCTGTTATTTACTTTAAATTCTCCCCATTAGTCAGCTTTGGTCAATGGCATGCATGTCTATTAAGCTTTTGCATAAATCTTTCCTTTTCATCCAGCTTTGCTCTGCCCGAAGATACCTTTGTTGCCTCTCAAATAAATTCTAAATAAAGACATGACTGACTTTGGGGTCAGAAAAAGTTCACTAATTTGTCATTGAAAATCTCCATGGGGTGAGTCAATCTAAGCGTAATTTAAAATTTCAAACATCTCAGCAAAATTAGTTTCATTGCAAGCTGAAAACAGCTTCTTTGAATTTTAACTCTGACCTTTCCATAACTGTTTACAATAAGACGTTACTCTCACTCATTGCTTTATTTCAACAAAGTGCGCCTTACATGAGTGACATTCTCCCAATAACCTGCTGACCCACCTGTCGTTACAAATAATCACCCAGAAATTCTCATGTGACCTCACTTTTGAGTGTTTCCTCCATACCGCTTCTACATTGCTCCATATGACCTTGATTTAGTGTGTTTTACGAGGACGGCCAGGATGGCCACCATCTTTTACCTGTAACCAGATCGACTATGAAAACATTATTGGTTTCATTAGGGCTGGAGGGCCCTCATAAATCTCCACGAGGTGCAGGCTGAATGGCAAAATGCTTATACAGAGGAGAGTGGTAGCAAGACAAAAATGCTTATACAGAGGAGAGTGGTAGCAAGACAAAAATGCTTATACAGAGGAGAGTGGTAGCAAGACAAAAATGCTTATACAGAGGAGAGTGGTAGCAAGACAAAAATGCTTATACAGAGGAGAGTGGTAGCAAGACAAAAATGCTTATACAGAGGAGAGTGGTAGCAAGACAAAAATGCTTATACAGAGGAGAGTGGTAGCAAGACAAAAATGCTTATACAGAGGAGAGTGGTAGCAAGACAAAAATGCTTATACAGAGGAGAGTGGTAGCAAGACAAAAATCCTTCCATTGTCAACACCACTCTGTCTCTTTTCACTTGACAGCTTATATTACTAAAATGCCCTGTAGCAGCGAGATACCGCATCAATTGTACTTCTCGCAACTTCAGATCTTTAGATGCAGCATACAAAGTATTGGTAACCTGGTAGTTGATAAAAGAGATAGTCCAGGCACCAAAGGTGTTATCTAAATGTAATCTTATTGGATTCATATATGCTACCTTCTCTACCAGCTGTGACTTACTGATAGGATCTTCATTGAATAGTAGAGCAAGGAAGTGGTGGAACTTCAAAATCATAACAAAGCCCACAGCAAAAGTTAAAGCAGTTTACAGAGCACAAAATTGTCATATCAATCATAAACCTAACAACCAACTACACAACACACCAACCATCTATCCATTCACACATCCATCCATCCATCCATCTATCTATCCATTTGTCCATCTATATGTCTGTCTGTCTATCTATCTATCTATCCATTGTTCTATTGATCGATCGATCTATCTGTTTATCTATCTATCTATCTATCTATCTATCTATCCATCTATCCATCTATCTATCTATCTATCTATCTATCTATCTGTTTATCTATCTATCTATCCATCTATCCATCTATCTATCTATCTATCTATCTATCTATCTGTTTATCTATCTATCTATCCATCTATCCATCTATCCATCTATACATCCATCCATCTATCTATCTATCTATCTATCTACCTATCTTTCTACCTATCTACTTACCTATCGACCTACCTATATACCTACCTGTCTACCTACCTACCTACCTACCTACCTACCTACCTACCTACCTACCTATCTATCTATCTATCTATCTATCTATCTATCTATATTGTTGAGCAGGCTATTTCTTGAGCAGGCCCCCTGGTGGTCGCCTCTGACACTAGAGCTGCTGCATCTGACACTTAGGTCACGTGATCTGCTGAGTAGCATCACTCATTATCGCCCAAATGCTCTAGTCCTTTTTCCATCCCTACACGGATGATTATTTCCTACATTCACAGCTACTCATACAATGGTCAGGTATTTGCTTACCTGACATTGGACCAATACTGAATCAAAACGGGCAGCAACAGCTCAACGACGAGTTATTGCGGGGGTTGTCTAGCTCATGTCTTATAGAGCATTCAATCAAACTGACTACTTCTCACATGTGAGATTCACTGTACGAAAGGTTAGGCGGGGGCCTAGCTCAGAGGTAGCGCTCTGGGCTTCCAACCGCTGGGTTCCGGGTTCGATTCCGGTTGAGCCTAAGTTGGATGGCTGTTTCCTCCTTCGTATCATTGCCATGGTCTCTGCCTGTCCTAATTAGCCCAACTGGTGCAGAAATACAGGATGTAACGCCCTAATCACACACACACACATACACTGTACGAAAGGTTGATGTTCTTATGAGAAGCTCTGGCTAATCCTCAAGTTTGATGTTTGCTCAAATAATTGTTGAAGATACGTCACATGGTTAGTTGTGGTGGGCTGCTAGGACTCAGT
The DNA here is from genome assembly GCA_932294295.1 of Alitta virens. Classification (NCBI taxonomy): domain Eukaryota; kingdom Metazoa; phylum Annelida; class Polychaeta; order Phyllodocida; family Nereididae; genus Alitta; species Alitta virens. The sequence goes on along the minus strand of OW028580.1, from coordinate 3,066,909 downwards.
GTAGTCAGTTTGACAAACAATAATATGATAAGCCTTTCCATAAATATGTTATATGAAAAAAAAACTTAATCAACTAGTTTGGGCACCGTCCGCCACCTTTCACATATGGTTGTGTAACTACTGCTCAAATTTTAATTTCATATAAATATTTTAAAATAATTGTTTTTGAGTCAAGTGACTCAGTTACCTCACTCTCCCCTACAGTTAGTTTAATTAAAAACGGCCCATCAAATTGAGGCTAGCCAAAGCTGTTATTGCTGGCTACTCAAAACCGGATCTAAAAGTAAATATTTATGATATATTACATTAATTTCTTACATTTGCCAATGTTTACACTTTTCTGGTGATAAATGTAAGCCGTCTATTAGCTATAGAAGTGTACAGAAGCAGCTGCAATTAGCATTTTTAGATCACAGTCAGGTATACGTCGCTACCGCCATCTAGCGTCATTCGCTTTTTATGAAACTAACTGTATTTCAGCTGAAAACCAAAAATGTGAAAGACATACGAGTAAAAAGTACACACTGCTCAAATCTTCAAAGTCCAAAAATTGCTCGATAAACAACAGACAAAGCCAGACCTCTCTCCACAATGATGTACTGTTTCAATAAAGGCAATTCTTATGAATAATGAGGTTGTGTTATTAAAACAACCGACTATATCAGGGCAAGGAAAAATACTTTTGTGTGGTAAAAATACTGAATTAACTTTGTCATATGATGAACGTCATGCTTTTTTCCTTTTTCTTCCTTAATCGGAATACGGTGTGGCTGTAATAACTTACTCGCTAAAGATATGCGCAGTTGAAATACCCATTTACACCACCCATGAAAAGTAATCTCATCGTGCCCATTAAACATTGACATGATATTTTACCAAGTACATGAAATCCTTAAATTAGCTGACGATTAACAGTTAACATGTCACTTTCCACCCCATGGTAGATTGGGGGCAGGGGCCTAGCTCAGAGGTAGCGCTCTGGGCTTCCAACCGCTGGGTCCCGGGTTCGATTCCCAGTCGAGCCTAAGTTGGATGGCTGTTTCATCCTTCGTCTCATTGTCATGGTCCCTGCCAGTCCTAATTAGCCCAACTGGTGCAGAACTACAGGACGTAAAGCCCTAATCACCCACCCATCCCATGGTAGATTGTTTCTTACAATGGCTCTTAACTACAAATGCTGCTGCTATTCCAAATGTGTCCAACCCATTAATCTAACTGAGAGTGATAATGCAGCAAGTGAAACCAGAAATCAAAGCAAAAAAGATGACCATATCATTATCTGGTTCTAAAGCTTCGTCTAATGCATTATGCAATATGACAAAGATCCATTATAGGGAAATATACCACACAGAGCATCTAAGCATTTTCTATCATCCTCTCATACATCATAATGTTATTACAGCTAAAAGACTTTATATTAATGGGGGATAGCTCTCGGATAATGGATTATTTCTCAGCATAGATTTCTCATCCTGATGCACTTTGCCTTGGTGTATATGGTACTAGGTGCAAAGCTGTTCTATTACAGCAGTAAGAAAGTATCTATACTATTTTTGCTTAATCTATGATTGTATATGTTGAGTTGTGAGGACTGCTTCTTTCAGCACCAATACATAGAGTGTTTGAAAAAAATGTTTTGCTCACCAGATACATAACTATCCCCCTAATCGACGACGTTGAGACAATGTTTTACCGTCGACGTCACACCAATGTTGATACAATTTTGAATGCTATCTGGGTAAACCTGAGTATCAAGGAATCTAACTGTAAAAGAGTCTCTGTCACCATTCAGCAAAATGCATAATAATTTTTGGAAACTGATATGGCTGAGGCTGCCTGTCTACTGTTACACAAAGTTAGCCTCTGTGTCCAAATCTCTCATGGCATAGCAAAGCAGTATGATATATCATATCCTTTGCTAATGAAGCAAAATCAATGAGGGAACTAACTCTGCTGAAGTTTCATAATGCCTATTAATAACCCCAGGGATAAAGCAAGGAGATCCTATCTCTCTATGGTACTATTCATATGAGGTTCATTGTACTATGTAATGAGGTACATTGTACAATATTCACTATCTACGGATTAATACCAAAGTTTATGGACAGATATTAACCCGATGGGTTTACCGTATATTGATAAAAATGATTTTATACATTGTACAAGAGATTTAATACAGAAAATATGGTAATACATTTAGGAGCCAGGAATGATTATGGGAACTACACCACTGAGCGCGTACATAATTTTTTTTATTAGTCGTTGGGATTGATGAAGACAGCACAGCCATTAAAAAGCAAGTTTTAAAGGCAATTAAGAGAAAGAAGGGATATGCATGACGAGTTACATATTTACCTCATGGGTGAGATCTTTTACTTGCCTCTGACCAGATATCAAAAGTAAGAGAGGGATGGGATATGCATGACGAGTTACACATTTACTTGATGGGTGGGATCTTTTACTTGCCTCTGACCAGATATCAAAAGTAAGAGAGTGATGGGATATGCATGACGAGTTACACATTTACCTCATGGGTGGGTTCTTTTGCTTGCCCCTGACCAGACATCAAAAGTAAGAGAGGGATGGGATATGCATGACGAGTTACACATTTACTTGATGGGTGGGATCTTTTACTTGCCTCTGACCAGAAATCAAAGTAAGAGAGAGAGGATGTGCATGTCGAGTTACATATTTACCTCATGGGTGGGATCTTTTACTTGCCTCTGACCAGAAATCAAAGTAAGAGAGAGATGGGATGTGCATGTCGAGTTACATATTTACCTCATGGGTGGGATCTTTTACTTGCCTCTGACCAGAAATCAAAGTAAGAGAGAGATGGGATATCCATGACGAGTTACATATTTACCTCATGGGTGAGATCTTTTACTTGCCTCTGACCAGAAATCAAAGTAAGAGAGAGATGGGATATACATGACGAGTTACATATTTACCTCATGGGTGAGATCTTTTACTTGCCTCTGACCAGAAATCAAAGTAAGAGAGAGATGGGATATACATGACGAGTTACATATTTACCTCATGGGTGAGATCTTTTACTTGCCTCTGACCAGATATCAAAGTAAGAGAGAGATGGGATATCCATGAAGAGTTACATATTTACCTCATGGGTGAGATCTTTTACTTGCCTCTGACCAGAAATCAAAGTAAGAGAGAGATGGGATATCCATGACGAGTTACATATTTACCTCATGGGTGAGATCTTTTACTTGCCTCTGACCAGAAATCAAAGTAAGAGAGTGATGGGATATGCATGACGAGTTACACATTTACCTCATGGGTGGGATCTTTTACTTGCCTCTGACCAGAAATCAAAGTAAGAGAGAGATGGGATATCCATGACGAGTTACATATTTACCTCATGGGTGAGATCTTTTACTTGCCTCTGACCAGAAATCAAAGTAAGAGAGAGATGGGATATCCATGACGAGTTACATATTTACCTCATGGGTGAGATCTTTTACTTGCCTCTGACCAGAAATCAAAGTAAGAGAGAGATGGGATATCCATGACGAGTTACATATTTACCTCATGGGTGAGATCTTTTACTTGCCTCTGACCAGAAATCAAAGTAAGAGAGAGATGGGATATCCATGACGAGTTACATATTTACCTAATGGGTGGGATCTTTTACTTGCCTCTGACCAGAAATCAAAGTAAAAGAGAGATGGGATATCCATGACGAGTTACTTATTTACCTCATGGGTGGGATCTTTTACTTGCCTCTGACCAGAAATCAAAGTAAGAGAGTGATGGGATATGCATGACGAGTTACATATTTACCTAATGGGTGGTATCTTTTACTTGCCTCTGACCAGAAATCAAAGTAAGAGAGAGATGGGATATCCATGACGAGTTACTTATTTACCTCATGGGTGGGATCTTTTACTTGCCTCTGACCAGAAATCAAAGTAAGAGAGAGATGGGATATCCATGACGAGTTACATATTTACCTCATGGGTGAGATCTTTTACTTGCCTCTGACCAGAAATCAAAGTAAGAGAGAGATGGGATATACATGACGAGTTACATATTTACCTCATGGGTGAGATCTTTTACTTGCCTCTGACCAGAAATCAAAGTAAGAGAGAGATGGGATATCCATGACGAGTTACATATTTACCTCATGGGTGAGATCTTTTACTTGCCTCTGACCAGAAATCAAAGTAAGAGAGAGATGGGATATCCATGACGAGTTACATATTTACCTCATGGGTGAGATCTTTTACTTGCCTCTGACCAGAAATCAAAGTAAGAGAGAGATGGGATATCCATGACGAGTTACATATTTACCTCATGGGTGAGATCTTTTACTTGCCTCTGACTAGAAATCAAAGTAAGAGAGAGATGGGATATCCATGACGAGTTACATATTTACCTCATGGGTGAGATCTTTTACTTGCCTCTGACCAGAAATCAAAGTAAGAGAGAGATGGGATATCCATGACGAGTTACATATTTACCTCATGGGTGAGATCTTTTACTTGCCTCTGACCAGATATCAAAAGTAAGAGAGAGAAGGGATATGCACGTTGCGTTACACATTTACCTCATGGATAAATACTTGCCTAGGAAGTGGCTATGTTTGTAAATAATTCTGTATTCTGGTATCTGGGAAGATATATCTACAGGTCACGAATTCTGGTTTGGAAACTGTTTATGAGTAAAATTCCTTAGGTGTGTGTCATCCTAATTTAGCGAAAAATAATTAGTGGTGTCCATTATTTTGTAACTGGATAAGTAAAGCATCCACGAAGAAGCTTTGACACTTGATCTAAAATGACAGACAGGAGTTTGAGCCAGGTCAGCATTAATCAGCAAGCAAAATTGTCACATTCTGTACTAATCGTCTCAATAATATCGATATTAAATATATATATATTTTTTTGTATTCTTTATACCGAGGAAAGGAGTGGAAATTCGTGTAGATTACTTGTGCCAAAAGCCCTGACATGGCAATGTAATGCATCAACAAAATATTAGCCAAGAAAAAGTCCACTTATTATTGGGTGTCACAATTGTGACTAATCTGCAGTAAATGTAGAAGAGGGTTGTTGATCATTGTGTTGTTATTGTGCCATTTCAAAATGTGAGAAGTTACAAAATGACATTGAGTAGCATATTTTGCACACCCTTGTACACTGAAATATTATATTATTCATCAAGCTATAATAACATTTGTGGTATCATTGATCCTTGTGTGACACCATGCATCAATGTTTCAGAAGGTAAGAATGAAGAGACCCTGATTCAAGCTCCTTCTTAAAGTACCCCTCACAAGAGATGCACCCTACAACAGCATCAATCAAGTTGCCCAAGAATCCTCAATTACCCCCGGGGTTTTGACTCAGGGCTCTGAATTACCCCCTACCCCAGGGACCTGAACATGTAGTAGCAAAATGTTGTAGTTCAAGGTCTTTTGGTAATGCAATAGCACTGCTTCTTATTAGCTTGTTACTTGTCCATTTCTGAAGCCATTTTAGTATTAGGTATTGTTATGTATTGCATTACTCAACATTATTGCAACAATTTCATTAGTTATGGGGCATATGGGCTATACCACACGGAAAATCTCCTTGATGTATTTTAAAAATACCTTTTCTGACGTTTTTATTTATTTTATTTTTTTGTGTTTTCACCAACTTTACCTTACAGGTAAACCAGCATTTGTAAATGTCCTGTATGTATCTAGTCATAATGACTACCTTCCTGGTCAAAAACTTGTCACTTTATATGACCTTGACTACAGCTGACTAACTTCTAAAATAAAGCCGACTAACATGTTAGTCAAAATGGCTATGGGGGTTTGTCAGTTATTCTTGACACAGTCAAGATGTCTACATATAAATTATATTAAAAATGCATCAAGTGTAATAATAACAAGTATGCTTGCCCATGTCACAGATTGCTGGAAAATATTCCGACAATAAAATTCTCAGTAACACAATATTAACATCTGATACAGGCCATAATATGAACCTTTCATTGAGCATCATGCGATGTAAGATATAATCATGGGTACAATGCAACATTTTATGGCATTGCATGTCAACATGACAACATCAAACTGTCCTTAGTGGTCCAGGCCAACAATTTCAGGAGTTGTGCTACTCTGAATATGCTGCCCTGGAAAATGTCTGTCTAAGTTCTTTGCAGGAAAATGCTTGGTATATATAGCATGTGAATTTCATACTAGAGTTGTTGATGGTCTCATCCCTGCATAAATGTTTTGTTGTAGGAAAGGTTTCACTGGGAGATGTCTTTCCAACTAATGACTTTCTTGGCAGGAAAATGCTTGGTATACAAGGCATGTGAATTTCATATTAGAGTTTTTGGTGATTTTGTCTCTACATTAAAGGTGCTAGTGTTGAAATGTCTGTCTAAGTTCTTTGCTGGTAAATGCTTGGTATATATAGCTTTCATACTACAGTTCTTGGTGGTCTTATTTTCAAACAAACGCGTAATTGTTGGATATTTTTGCAAGAGGATGTTATTACTTGAATTGTCTTTCTAATTCTTTAGCAGGAAAATGCTTAGTATACATAATGTGCCTAGCATGTGACACTCATACTTAAATTATTAATATTCTTACCTTCAAATAACAATGCAACTGTACCTTAGGCATCATAACTATCATCATCATCTTCATTAATCATTTGAAAGAGGTTTATCATACATAAATAACTATTATCATTCCAATGATCACATAATCATTTGCTGAGGTCTCTCCGGAACCTACGTGGAACCTAGGTAGGCAATCGCTAGTGTTACCCTCTGGTTTCTTAAGAGTGCTCCCCTGATCTGCCCATACATAATATGTACATTTCTGAATATTTGTTTAATATTAATTGTATATGAAATATGTATTGCAATGTGCAGCAAATAAAGTGTCCTGAGTCTTGTTTGATTTTAGACCAGGCTTGAGTATCGTAATTTATTTATATGGCTCGTCAGAAATGATCGCAACAAAACATGGTCAGTTCACTTTGCTCAGTATGTTTGCAAAATGGTATTTTTCTTAAATTATTAATTCAGGGCCACACGCGTGACGATGCTCTTTTATTTAAAACCAATTTATAAGCAATAATTAATTGGCCAATTAGCACTGTTTGCATATAATATAATTTGTTATCTTGTCCTTAATTTGACTTTAAGAATCACTCAAAAAATATAAAATGTGATACTACGAGAAAAATGTTTGATTCAGAATTGGATTTGGCTGCATTTAATTGCTTTTGACAGTAATTTTCAAGCATTCAGTGGCTCGGAAACTATCATTAATGATTTAGGGTGGGGGCCTAGCTCAGAGGTAGGGCTCTGGGCTTCCAACCGCTGGGTCCCGGGTTCGATTCCCGGTCGAGCCTAAGTTGGATCTCTGTTTCATCCTTCATCTCATTGCCATGGTCTCTGCCTGTCCTAATTAGCCCAACTGGTGCAGAAATACAGGACGTAAAGCCCTAATCACACACACATCATTAATAATTTGACCAGTTACTAGCATTACACCCAGATTACTTGCTATATCGGATCAACATCGGTGCGATGTCGGCTCGACGTTTAGGTGTCGACGCGATGTTGCTCCAACAGCGGCCAATATTGAAACAGAAGTTGGCCCGATCTGGAATGCTATCTGGGTTGTTTGTGTCATTGGTGAGGTCTCAACAATGTTGTTGAAATCTTTCTTATATGGGCTTGAGCTATAAATAACTCTAAAGCTATGACACTATTTCAATAAATTCATCTAAAATACATTCCGTTATTTTCACAGGAGTGTATATAGTTTTGAAAGCAACTGTATTTATAAAAACAAGGTCAATACACCTCGCATGACCTTCGGCTGTCTTGTCAACACCAAACAAAATGGTTTATGCAGCAAAATAACAGCTAAGCTGTGTCATGAAAAAGTGTTATGAATGAACTGATGACAGAGAGCCTTACCCATGAGCCTCATACACGTGTGCCGTTGTAACGTCTTGGCAATGACAGCGGCAGATTTACTAAGTCACGTGGAATCCCCAGAGGCCTAGTGGGGTGTCAGAGCTGTCACTGACGTATGCAGATGACGTCACACTGCACAGCTTCCGTTTCCTGTCTGCAGCAACTTGTGGGATTCCAAGACACCATTTTGCCCAGTCATGTGATCCTCACGTGATGGGTATTGTAAATCACTCTGAACAGTGAAGCAGAACTGGCGAAAACAGCAGCGGACATCATGCACCTAGGTGAGCATAGGCACCGCAGTGCATAAGAACTACATTAAAATGTACAGAGACAAACAGCAGCAAAATATAAGGTATGGTGAAATGCCAATCTAAACCTTGCCATTAGGACCACCGAGAGAAAACACCACACCGGCATGAAGTCGGCCTTGCATCGGCCACATCGGTCCTTTGTCAGCCCAACGTCCGCGAGCTGCCAAAAATAAAGGTGAGCATAGGCACCGCAGTGCATAAGAACTATATTAAAATGTACAGAGACAAACAGAAGCAAAATATAAGGTATGGTGAAATGCCAATCTAAACCTTGCCATTAGGACCACCGAGAGAAAACCCCACACCGGCATGAAGTCGGCCTTGCATCGGCCACATCGGTCCTTTGTCAGCCCAACGTCCGCGAGCTGCCAAAAATAAAGGTGAGCATAGGCACCGCAGTGCATAAGAACTATATTAAAATGTACAGAGACAAACAGAAGCAAAATATAAGGTATGGTGAAATGCCAATCTAAACCTTGCCATTAGGACCACCGAGAGAAAACCCCACACCGGCATGAAGTCGGCCTTGCATCGGCCACATCGGTCCTTTGTCAGCCCAACGTCCGCGAGCTGCCAAAAATAAAGTAGTTGTGTTTAGTATAACAATTTAGTGATAAGTACCATGCGCGTGTAACTACTCAAAACTATTTTATTCGGAGTCAGGGTTATTTTTTTAGACACAGGCAAAAGAGCTAATATACACAAAAAAGAGACTAAAACAATTCAATGGAATCTCATCTTAGGTAAAAAATTTCAAAAATATATATTCAAAAATGAATATCATTTATCAAATTAATTGAGAGGAGAAAATTTCTTGTGCATTTTGACAAAAGAGAAACGAAATCATTAGCTTCAAACATGATCATTAGCTTCAAGAAAAATCATCGCATCCAAAACAGAAGACTGCTTCAATGGCCAAATGATGGCAAAAAAAACACTGAAAGTCTCTAGTGATTCATTTGTCAGAGCACAGCCATTGTGGTGGATCTAATTAGTAAAAGGCCATTACCCCGCTACTTAAGTGCATGTCATTGTTCTTTCAACGAATAAATCTGAACTTAATATACATTAAAGTCTCTACATTAAAGACCTCCTTAAATTAGTGCTGAACTTACTGGTCTTAATGATGAGGTGGACTTTATTATCAAATTTAATTTTTATTTTTTATTGTTTTCATTGTCTAGGTGCCTCTAGTCTGAAGGTTATTCAGCTTATATGACGAAATATCAGGAGCAGATGTAATGATGAGATGCTAAGGCCCTTATTCCATACAAACTTACTGGTCTTACCGGTTATACAAATTTACCTCAAAGATGAGCATTAATCATTGTGTGGTCGTATTAGTGACATAGTCTTAAATTGTGACTCCAATGAATTGGTTGGATAAAATAGGGTCATTTATATATTTCACGTACTGCCATTTCACTACGTCATGTTATAACTTCCTTTGATTATTAGTTATCAATATAACAACAATATAACAACAATATAACAACATGTTTTCATGCTTGATTAAACAAAATTATTTATATATTAATTACCATGAAGCATTTGACAAGTAAAATATTTATTAATCACCAGGAACCGAAATCCAAGTCCTCAAGGGCTTGATGATGAGTTAAACTGTCTAATGTAATGCTCAATTGCTTATTGAGGCTGCACTGTCTGGCTTTATTTGCTGTTCTAGTCAATAAAGTGACTGCTCTTAACAATCCATTTAAATATTGGTAACTAATGTTACTTGGTATTGAACCCTTTTGTCAAGTTTTGAACCTTTGGTGTGTGATTGAACCGTATGGTTCTTATATTGAACCTTTAAGAATCATTCGGAACCTTTACATGTACTATGGAACCTTTAGGTTCCATATGGAACCCCTGGGTTCAATATTGAAACTTTAAGAACCTTTTTTTCTTAGAGTGTATCAAACAGTTCAACGGGCATAATTATGCAAATTTATGTGGCTGACGTACATAAGAGTGCTCTACCAATTACAGCAGGATATTTTTATTACGTAAAATCCTGAATATGAGAGAAGAACATCTGTGTATGTGGTTAAAGAAATGGCAGTAAATCGTTTTAAAATGTCTGTTGCTTTGCGTGTGCTACAGAGAAAGTTCAGTACATGCGATTTAAAGGAAAAAGTCGACCACATGTGCGCAGTAGAATTTAAATTACTGTCTCGAAGGTGAGGTGTTCCTAACAGTATGGTAAAATGTGATAGTCATTATTTTAATAAATAAATACATGGCCAATTATGCCACGTGCGTTTTCCATGCTTTTGGATAAACGCATGGAAAACGCATGGTTTTCACCTCATGATAATTAGGCAAAAACCATGCGTTTTCCATGCATTTATCCTTTTCATGGCAAACGCACGTGGCACATTTGGCTATGTAGTTATAGTTATTAAGGTGCAATGGTGTTAAGGTTGCATTGTACATATATATGATACTATTTTTAAGAGCTGCTATACCTATTTATAGTATACAGCAGCCCCAATCTATTCTAGGTACCCACTGTCTGCTGGGTGGACAATAGCAATGAGGACTGGACTAAGTGGCTTGCTAACACCGAAAGTCCAGCAGGCGAGGTTCGAACACAGTCCCTTGGGGTCGGGAGTCAAGCGCTCTACCACCAGACTATCTTCTCCTTGATAGTCCAAGAACTGGTAGGTGGTTTTTTGTTGTTGTTTTTGTTAGGTATGATTCTTTATTATTATTATTGACAAATACAAGTTATTTACAACAATAATGATGACTAGTGGTCTCGGAACTTAATTCAAAGTTATTTTGAGACCACTAGTTATATGAAAAATGTTGAGGAATGAGATGCATGAGATGAAGGTCAGAAAAAAATTATATTTATAAAGAGAGCAACTGATGGAATAACAATGTATGTTATTTTTAGTTCATTTCATTCTTTCAGATGAAATTCACATGCTCTTACAACTAAGCATTTTCTGTTATGCATTTGAGAGCTAGATGAAATTCACATGCTGATAAAACTTAGCATTTTCTGTAATGCATAGGAGAGCAGAGACACCACACTTTAGTAAATTTTTAGGAGCCATGGTTGTTTTTTTAATGCCAGTACTATTTTGAATCATGAGACAAAATGACATTTTTATTGCCCAACTTAAAGTTTGTTGTCCCAAGACACAACTTTTGCCATTTCACTACCCACGCACACACATGTTAATTTTATTTCAGTCTAATTGACATGGCATGTCATGTTTTAATTTATTTGAGAGGTTTAGGATTAATCTGGTACAGTGTACTCACAACTAAAATTTGACGGTTTAAGCTTTCGCCTGACATCCTCTAGGCTTCTTCAGCAAATGATAAATTTGGATGGTGCGGTCAGTCATGTGAGGAGGTGTTATGATGTTTTAACTTAAAATTGTTGGCTATTAACGGATAGAGTTAGTTTCATAAAATACAGTCGACTCTAGCTGTCTGTAGCGACCTGTACCTGGCTGTGGTCTAAAAATGCTAAAGCCAGCTGCTCCTGTCCACTTCTATAGCTAATAATCGGCTTACATCTATCACCAGATAAATATAAACCTTTGTAAATGTAAGAAATTAATCTAATATATCATAAATATGTACGTTTAGATCCGGTTTTTAGTAGCCAGCTATGACAGCTTTGTCTAGTTTCAATTTGACGGGCCGTTGTCATGTCCTCACTTAATTGGACGAAGTTGTGGCTGATTAGGTGTCTGGTCGGCAGCTTAATTTTGATTAGAGTTACAAACAACTTATATTAACATATGCAAATTCACCAATCTGATGTACTGAAGTGGTCTCCACTAATAATATAAACTGATTTGCCTCCGTATCTACCAGGATCTGAGTAAAATTCAGCAAAGAAAGATCTGTGTAGGTAGTAAGTGAAATGGCTTTAAAGCTTCTCAAACTTGATATCATTCCAAATCGGGCCAGTGTCGTTTCTACATCATTTTGACGTCCCCGACTGGAATGCTATCTGGGAATGACAGAAAACATGCCACATTGGTCAAAAGTACTTTTACCCGACGTCAATCATCAATCAGAGGGATGCGATAACGACGCGTTGACACATTATTTGAGTTCGATTTGAACCGAACTGAATTAATGGAAATAGGAAGAAATGCAATGTACAATGCGTGTATAGTGGTCACTCTAGTTTCATAATAGTTTTTCTTGACTTTGTAATTTAGATTCATAATAGTTTTTTCTTGACTTTGTAATTTAGATTCATAATAGTTTTTTCTTGACTTGGTAATTTAGATTCATAATAGTTTTTTCTTGACTTGGTAATTTAGTTTCATAATAGTTTTTCTTGACTTGGTAATTTAGTTTCATAATAGTTTTTCTTGACTTGGTAATTTAGATTCATAATAGTTTTTTCTTGTCTTGGTAATTTAGTTTCATAATAGTTTTTCTTGACTTGGTAATTTAGTTTCATAATAGTTTTTCTTGACTTGGTAATTTAGCAGCTTGGTGGGAGTACATGTTAATTAAATTAAATACCCCTGTGTCATTAATCATGTCAATTTCTTTACAAAAGCTAGGGGATGAAGGAAATTGTCTTTGTCTGAACTTGTAAAATTGCTACAAGGAACAAAATTGCAAAAAGGCTTAAACCTAATTGTCGATATATCATTGCGGTGGGCGAAAAGAAAAAAAATTTAAGCTGTTCATTCATCCGCCTACATATCAGCGATAAACGGATGAGCATGACGATCCACACTTTCAAGAATATCGCTGAATTGCCTTAATACATAGATCTGAAACTTCTAAAACTCGCTTCGATTAGAAACGTCCTGACCTCAAATTTCCTTCTTCCAATCAAGTTGTGGATGAGGCGTTAATGTCGAACGACACGACACAAATGTCATCTTTAAAAGGCGGAATGAAAGATCTCGCTCGACAATAATACGATGGAATTATGAGAATAATTCAGTTCACAAGGAATAAGTGTCTCCAGACACAGCAATTCCTACTTAATTGAAACCTACGAGAGCCTTAATTGTGGCCGATCCATTACTGGTGTTGAGCGAAACAGATTTTAAGTCGGGTTTTGGTAGAACACCAACATAACCTAATAAAGGTGCCAACAAGATGTAATTCAGTGTTACTCTAGGATGATTCTGCACTTAATGATTACCTATGTCTTCGCTGAAAAATTGTAGATATCATGCAAGCCGTTACTTCATCAAACTAAACTCGCAACGTCTGCATCAAAAACTTCTTTGACTTTTATCCTACTTTGCTCAAAATGATTATCGCTGACACGGTTATAAAGACAAAGCAAGATATTTTATGAAATGGTGGCATTATTTCTCAACATTTATGTCATATTTCACTTAGGAATTCGAATGATAATTGTAAGCCTCATTTTCTTTGACATGAAAATTGGTGCAATGATGAAGACTGTGTTTCTCGATATCTGTAACCTGTGAATATAAATCAGTTTGAGTGATAAATCTGGAAAGAAAAAATGTGTACCTGAGAAACCTTGAGAAATTAACTTTGGTGCCCATTGATACATGGCCAAATGTGCCACGTGCGTTTTCCATGAGAAGGATAGATGCATAAAAACCCATGGGTTTTAGCTGATTATAATGAGACAAAAACCATGCATTAACCATTCATTTATCCTTCTCATGGAAAACGCATGTGGCACAATTGGCCATGTACGTATTACAGCTGGGTGGTCAAGAAGTTTAAGGCTCGACTGAAGGTCTAGGTATGAACCCCAGCTTGGGCACTCTTTTCTTCTCTTTTACTTGATGCATTATACAATATGTATGCTGGGGTAAGTAAAAGACACCACCTATGAGGAGAAAGACATGATGTGGACTCCAAGCCTTATCATCTCAATGCAATGTATGCCTGGAGCTGGCCATATGAGTTTCAGTCTAACAGCATTCAGAATACACTCACCAACATCACTGTGATGTAACTTCAGCGATTGAAAGACCCCTCTGAATGATCTCCTCAAGAAAAAATTTAAAAAATCAGAACCTTTGTGAGGCAATTTACCCTTCATCTATTAGTGCTTTTTCTCAAATCCCTGTCATGCAAAATCGTTGCACTTGGACAACTCCATTTGCTAAATTAAACAGTGTTAACTCATTTCCTCTGATGCAGGTAATGACGGCTATTAAGAGTAGGTGAGGTTAATTGCCATGTTAGGTGCATGGACATAATCAAGCCCTACTCTTGCATTTCCATTAAGTGTCATGATGAGATGCTTGGAGTACAACCAATGTACTCAAGTAACTACACATATGGATAAGATAAGATAAGATGAGATAAGATGAGATGAGATGAGATGAGATGAGATGAGATGAGAAGAAAAGATAAGATAAGATAAGAGAAGAGAAGATAAGAAAGGAGAAGACAAGACAAGACAAGACAAGATAAGATAGCACTTGGAAATTTGCTTTACACCTTACAGAAACACATGTAAATCAACAATTCCTATTGAAAGTCCAATGCTGTAGGGCACAAATGCATTTTTACTTTTTTTGTTTTCGCTATAGCTTAGTTTGTTAAACCACAGTCTAGGCTAGTCTAGTCTAGTCTTTGTCTTGTCTGTCTTGTTTTGTCTTGTCTTGTCTAGTCTAGTCTCTTTTAGTACCATGCCTATGAGACACGCTTATCACTGCTTATATAGTCCTGCTTCCTAAAGATATTGTATTGTATTACATTATATTATATTGCATTACATTCTTATCTATTCTGTTCTATGTTCTTGTATTGTATTGTATTGTATTTCAGCTTATTTTAATGTGCTGCAGTTCACTCCCATGTTCAGTGTAAGTCTAGACAAGTCTGGTCTAGTCTAGACTTTTGTCGTCTGATGTCTGATCGCCACTAGTTTCAATGAACTATTTTACAATAACTAACGTTGGCAAACGTAATGATGAAATAGTATTGCCTGAGTTTGGCACCATAACTATCATCATTGTATCCATTCCATTGACACAACCGTCGCAAAAGTATTTAATGTGGGACCAGCTTGCCGCGGCCATTGCTATCGATAAATGGCAATGTTCCAAAACTAAACATACTTTACAGAAGTTCCTTGAAAATTGCATTCCAAGAAATGTTCATGCAGACATACGTTCGGACAATGACCCATTCAAAAGTGCCTCTCAGAGGTGACGTATTTTCTTGCTGCACGCTATTCCAGAACTTCCACAAGTCTTGGTAATGTTCATTCTGACAGCTGCAAGAAAATTTGCAATCTCTTGTTGTGACGTGCTCTCCGTTTTTCGTCTTTAATTTCTCATTTTCTGTAATTTGTTTTTGCTGAAAATCCCTCCACAGCTGCAGCTTGGCATGTAAATTGCATTTGAGTGTCGGGGGAGTTGTTTTTTTCTCTATTTTTCATATTTTAATGGCATACCTTTGGAAGGAAATCTCAATTTGTTTATTTTTCTTTCTTAGTTTTCAAAGAAACCTACACTCCCTGCTGAAATTAACACAAGCACGCATCAGCAAAATGTGTTTTTAATGTAATTTTAGCCTAAATGTTATGCTGTTAATTTATCATTTTACAGATTGTCAAAGGATATGACATGCTATGTTCAGAATGGTAAAAAACGGTTAACCTTTTATTTTATTTATTTTCGTATCATCTAAAGTCATCTAAAGTCATTGTCATGTCATTGTCATGTCATTGTCATGTCATTGTCATGTCATTGTCATGTCATTGTCATGTCATTTTAACGTGTCATGTCAAGTAATGTTATGTAATGTTATGTTATATTGTGTAATGTTATATTATATCATATATTATATTATATTATGTTATACTATGGTATGCTGTGTTATGTTATCATATCATATGTTATGTTTTGTTTTGTTATCTTATCTTATCTTATCTTATCTTTTCCAACTTTCCATACAAAATAGACTTTGGAATATGTATATCCAGACAACTCAGCTGAGATAGTGGTTCAAAATTAAACAGGGACCTAATTCAGTCTCATCACCTACCCCATAACAGAATTGTGAAGTGTTCTTAACAGCCAGGGTGGTATTAAAACTGTTCCCAGTCCCTGCAGTGAGGCACTTCTGCGATTCACGGCTAGCTATTGAGTGGTTATTTTCGTTCCCCTCAACTTAATAAGGCCTGATCGAAGAATTGTCGATAAAGCCTGCTACAAAAAGGTCGCCAACGTTCCGTGACACGGAAGTAATTGCCAAGGACGTTCAAAGGTCAAGGTCATTCAAGGGCATTCTTAATTAGGGCCTTTCTATCCAATTGCCGGCCCTTTGGTGCCCTATGTAGGACCTTGTCAGGACCTTTGAATAGCTAAGAGAAGGTCACTGCATGCAAGTGCCCTCCGACCTCAAAAGACTCCCCGTTATCCTGTCGCTTTGTTCACCTATTGTGACTTCATAGTTATTTCAAAACATGATTACATATTGTCATATTAACAACTAGTTACTTTAACCCACCTGGGACAAATTTATTTATTGATTAGGCGAATCTACAATATTATTAGGTGATGACAAAAATATTTAAATCGGATCATCAATTGCTGCTTCTAATGCAGTATATGAATATCATTATTTCATTTTAGATGCCATACAGAAGGTCTCAACTCAAAGTTTTTGATTCTCATCATAATTCTAAGTAAACTGAGGTATATAATTACAATAAAATATCGATCTCAAAATGCTTCGAAATGACAGCATGTGAATGTCATATAGGATCACACCATTTCACTGCTAATAAGCTACATAATTATTATTGACTGATCAATACTGGAGCATGACCTTAGCAGTCAATAATAATTATGTAGTCGCAACTTGATTGGATCTCTCTGAACCATTCAGGCTGGCACCTCGATAGCAGCAAAAAATTGCCTTAGAGGTGTCATCCTGCACCATGTAAATAACTATTTCATGCAGTCTTGCTGTGCAAATAACTGGTATTACCTAATAAGTAGGCCTGCTATATTTTTCAGTCATAAAACCCAACTCATCCCATCCCTTTCATGTCATTACATTATCATTATTCATTTTTGTTTAATCTTAATTTAATTTTCTTTCTATTTATTGAAGGTGCCACCATTACAGCTAATGCTTAGGTGGTTTCCTGATGGACCTATATTTATAACAGATTAAAATTCATAGTTAACATCATGTAATTGTCCTACTGTATAATAATTTTTGTACCATTCCATCAAAATAAAGTATCTATCTATCTATCTATCTATCTATCTATGCTTGTTATTATATATTGTCATTTGTAATAATAATAATCCTTAAACCATTCAAATATCACAATAACACTTCCTTACCTACTTACCTAATTACATACCTACTTATTTACTTACTTACTTACTTACTTACTTACTAATAAAGTCATTTGAGTGTTTTATATTTTGATCAAAATGCTCAATTGTGTCAATGCGTGCAGCAAATGGCACAGAATGGTAAACAAAATTCTCAAATTTCTATGAAGACATTTCAACACAATAACATATGACAAATAAAAGTATCCCACCTTAGCGAATTTGAATTGTGGCAAAATGTCGTGACAATCGTTTTCAATTTAGAAACCATAATTTTGTTTGGGAGGATGCAATTTGTTAAAAAAATGCTAGATGCTATATATAAAATGTCAATACAGGATTTCATCAAGACATTGTATAGCATTCTTCAAGTTGAGTGCCACTGGTGGATCAAAATAAAAGCAAATGTCATTGTTAAATTTTCAATAGAAATGATAGCGAGGAGTAATTTTAAGTTATACTAGAAGTATCATTTGCTGACATTTTCATTGCTGACTCTGCTAACATTGATCAAGTCAAGAGATTGACTTGGCTTCTATTAGCCAAATAGTGGATTTTCACGGAAGGTTCTCTATATTTCCACCAGGTGGCTATGACAGAATACTGCAATTCTATAAGCTAAAAAAGTTCCTGCCCTTGGCTGTGATTGGCTGAAGCAAAGCGCATCCTAGCGGCAGTATTTTTTATTTGACACCTTATCATTCAGTTGATTTTTGTTATTTTTCTGAGAAAGTTATATTTATTGAATAAGTCAGTGATTATCTTCTATGTCTGAAAGGCAAAATGAGTAATAAGAGGAGAAGAAAGACTTATGTCTTGCTGATTTCAGGGCTGCTCAGTGAAAAGAAATTTGTATAATATTGAAAATCAAGGCTCCAATGAACTCGTTCGCTAATTGATCAACTTGAAGTCTATTTTCACCTCACTTTTTTAATTTAAAAAAAACTATTTTGTTTTGTCCTGCTAGTTATTTCCTATCGGTTTCTGAAGATCTATATAAGATCATCTCACCATTAAGACTAGTATAGCTTGCGCTATGGGTGGTCCTAAAGGAGAGGTACCACTGCATTTGTAAATGTAATGTCAAACTTGGGATAATTGAGAGAGTGTTCTTTTTTGGAGCATCAAATTGGCCAAGATTTGTTAACAAAGTACTGTGGAAAAGGTTACTCTAATTGTTTAAATTGGTGCACTTATTTTTCATGAAGGAAAGAGATAACAAAACAAACATATTGGCAGAAAGGATTTACTGAGCTCATACTCTTTTACAACAAATTTGCTGAAAACTTTCCTCTTCCTAGAAAGCTGTATTTTTTATTATATTAAAAATACATATATAACACAATGTATAGAAGTATGTGTAACATGGTGTGGACACCAAGCTTTATCATCCCATCATTAAGTCTGCCCTTGACAGCTGGTCATATATGCTGACCAGGACCAGTTATTGCACCGTTGACACAATGCCATGCACAATTTTGATTATCGGTTTTAGTCGATTCTAATTTACTGAATTATTTCCCAATTAGCATTAGTGCTACAACTGAGCTGTAGGCCACTACCAAGGTCTTGACATTATCTGGGGTGCGATAGTTTCAGACTTGTCTTGAATAGTTTTTGGTCACTTGATAGAGATTTAACATGACATATGATAACACGTACAGCCAAATTCATTGACTTGGGAACCGAGATAGGTTTCCAAGTCAAGGAATTTGGCTGTAAAGATTCAGTTCTGGGTTGGTGAACTCACTTCCAAGAACAACTGGGGCGGGGGCCTAGCTCAGTGGTAGCCCTCTGGGCTTCCAACCGCTGAGTCCCCGGTTCGATTCCCGGTCGAGCCTAAGTTGGATGGCAGTTTCGTCCTTTGTCTCATTGCCATGGCCTCTGCCTGTCCTAATTAGCCCAACTGGTGCAAAAATACAGGACGTAAAGCCCTAGTCACACACACACACACACACAAGAACAACTGTATAATTTAGTGAACTTCACAACTGAGACGACCCTTCATCACCCTGAAAAAGCGTGATACATTAGCTGGACATTGGTGCAACATCGGCCACCATCGGCGAAGTTTGAAATGATATCATTCTTGTCTTCATAAGATTTATTGGTATTTACATTATTAAGTTTATATGCAATGTAGTTTTTATTTCCTCCCTTTCCTGAATAAATACCTGTGTTTAAATTTTTCTATTCTAAATATTAACTGGGTGCTACCCTTGCCAGTGACAGATGTCATATTAGGGGCCATAATCAATTACATTTTTCCATATGTTATTGATTAAATAAAGTGTTCTGAGTTCTTACGATAATTCTATGCTATCTGGGTGAGATCATATCTACATCATTCCAACATTGCCCACTACATGGCCAAATGTGCCACTTGCGTTTTCCATGCGTTTGGATAAACGCATGGAAAACGCATGGTTTTTGCTTCATCATAAATAGCTAAAAACCATGCGTTTTCCATGCGTTTATCCTTCTCATGGAAAATGCACGTAGCACATTTGGCCATGTAGTGTCCACCAATATCGCATTGATTTTTAGCCATTGTAACGCTTAATTTTTGCGATAAATAAAAAGTAATTTTGAAGTAAATTATATATTCTAGAAAACCAAAAAATGGCCTATGCAAGTTGGCCTTATTAATAATGGATATAACTGCATATCTCCGAAAGAGCCCAGGTGACATGTCAAGTCGTCTCGACATCGGCGCAGCGTTGCTAACATCGTATTGATGTTGAGCCAGCATCGGGCCAATCTGGCATTTTACCTACAAGTATATATGTATAGTGTACAATGCAACACACTAAAGCCATTTTGGACCTTGACCTCTGAGTATGCAGGTTTCTGACCTTGTATTCACAGAGGACTCTTGGGAAATCTTCGAATGTAACATGTGCCCTGAATAAGTAGCCACATGTCTCTTTAGTACAAGTCTGTGCAGAACGCAAAGCCCACGACATGAATCTTGCATAGATCAATTTTAGCTTCCTTTATTTATGATAACTATGTTGTTTTAATTCCATATCTTTTAACCATGATTGTAGTTATATTGCCTTTGTTCTATAGGACTAAATAAGGTCATTTTTAGTACCTTAGTGATGAAATGTTTTAATTATTGAATACATTAGTGTTGCTCATGCCAGGTCATGTTTGTACATTTTTGTTGTTGTTGTAAAATCAAGGGTAAAGTCAAGAATAAACAAAATTATTAGGCATCAGGATTAGTATCATTACAGGGGATTTTTCCTAACCACAAACAATAAATGCCATAAAGTAGTGATTGTCAACCTTCTCAACCATCTGGACTTTGATTAGGGCTTTACGTCCAATATTTTTACACCTAATGGGCTAATCAGGACAGGCAGGGACCATGGCAATGAGATGAAAGATGAAACAGCCATCCAACTTAGGCTCAACCAGGAATTAAACCCGGGAACCAGTGGCTGGAATCTCAATCATCTGGAGAAAGGATAGTTAAGGCTTCAGATAGATTTTACTGCTATGGTCAACCAATTTTAAATTCTGAAATGTTCTACTTTATTGGCAATCGTAATTGTACCAAATAATTGTGTCAGAATTAGTTCTTTTTAGAATGTATGTTTGAAACCAAGAAAACTTCAGTGCTATTAAATTCTAAACCATTAAAATGTTCTACTTTATTGGTAATAAACGTGTACTTTGTGATTGTACCAAATCATTTTATCAGAACTAGTTCTTTTTAGAATGCAATATTTGAAACTAAGAAGACTTAAGTGCCATTTCAAATATTATGAAATGTAATCTTATATTGGAAAATTATAATAAAGCGCATTACAGCTTAATCCTGACTTGGCCATGATATGTTAAACTAACCTTTGTAATCTTGAGTTTCTTGTGAAAATAAGTGCTTTTGACGCAGCAGAAAAAGACGAACGATGAAAAATGTGGAAAAGTGAGAAGAGTAGGAAGACAACATCTTCATCCTCATCATGATTCAGCGCAGGTGTTGGGATGCGGGGGCAAGAAGGATGGATGATAGTGAAGCATTAAGAATTTAAAAAAAATCATGATGGAAAGATTCTGTAAACTGAGAGAAAATACAAACTGACAACCAAAGCACTTGACCTTGAGCATTAATTACAAAGCAAAAAAACTGTCCAAGGTCACTGTATAAGTAATCATCAAGCGAAAAGCTGAAATGATCATAAAACTTCCATTAAGGACCACAGCGGGTCCCAAATTATGAACACTTCAGTGGAGCAGATATTAATTTTCGGTGCGGTACGGTACTCGATCAAATTCAATAAACAGCGGCCGGAGCATACCATTAAGACTACTTCATTTACAAGGCCATGATATAATGATATAAATTATCATAAATTAAAGCATAGACAAAGACAGACAAATCACTTTTGTTTCATTCATATTGTATAGATGCATACTAGAGCAAAATTAAGAATATGAGGTACTATTTTAGATGGAGATCAAAGAAGTATCAATACTCGTTCAATTCATTGAGCAGCAGACGTCCACAATTTAGACTACCTTGATTTTAAGACCACTGCCGTAATATGTGACTGTTTGATATGGTCTGAAAAATGTCTGTCCCAAGGAGCAAGCCTGTGCCTTGAAAGGCTTTGTCCTCCTTACATTGACCATGCTGGGCCAGCATTGAGCCTTTATATATCCGATGTGACATTTCATATTGGTACTTAGGTTGGCACCTTTTTCCAACTGCATGCCAGGTCGGGTCAACATTTTCCCAACGCTGGCCATCGTTGGCTGATGTCACGCTAATGTCGAGCCAATATAGGACAGCTTCTGGGCTTTTCCAGATGTAGCATGCAAGGAGGGGCCGACAATAGGCCAACATCGGGTTGACTTCTAGGCGATATCGAGCCAATGTCGTACCAACATGACACATTGCATGTATCTGTGTTATCATGAATCATAAGCCTAGCTCAGAGGTAGCGCTATAGGCTTCCAACCGCTGGGTCCCGGGTTCGATTCCCGGTCGAGCCTAAGTTGGATGGCTGTTTCATCCATCATCTCATTGCCATGGCCTCTGCCTGTCCTAATTAGCCCAACTGGTGCAGAAATACAGGACGTAAAGTCCTAATCACTAATCACACTTATCATGAATCATCGTTTTTAATATTCTCTTCACACTAAACTAACACCATGCTAGATTTAAGGTACTCTGCTGTTGGAGAAAATCCAGATGATCCAATATATGTCCAAAATCATACGGTTTAGCTGGTGCAAGAGTTTTGCAGGCTACTGCGGAATCTGATTATGGTCATTTGCGATTGAAATGATGCAACAATATAGCTGTTTACTGCAACGGGCTTGAGAGACTGTCCCCATATTTTCTTGCAACGCTGAAGGCTTATTTGATTACGACATCTTGTGTTTTTCATCCTTTTCTTACGATAAGGGAAACAAATTAGCAGATGATGCAGTTATGTAAGAAGATGACAACATCCCATAACAATCACTGTTGCTTCTGCGGCCATTTTGCTCAATTTGCATTTGCCTGGCCACAGAGGGAGCTGCTGCGCAGTTGCCTCCTTTTGACATTAATGGCCATTTTGATCCACTGTCGCAAATTGGCAGTGTCGTAAAATCATTTGGTTTACAGCAGGTGTCTCAAGTCACAATCATAAAATTCAACAAAATGCTGATTGCTTTATAAAATATGGCATGCATGGGATTTAATGAGTTTAGTCTTGAAAGTTTTGAAAATCTTGAAAGTTTTGAAAGTGTTGAACGTTAATACTCTTAAACTGCATTATGTTTTTTTTTTCAGATTTATTGTTAAATTGAATTCAGTTTGAGGAGTTGAGACCATTTACTTTCCTGATGTGTGATTTGTAGGCCTACTTTGAGTAGATTGGTCTCCAGGGTTTGAATCCAGAACATCTGAGAACTGCACAAGACTCCTGCACAATTGCAAGTAGGTCTACATAACAGGTTCCCGTGGACACCAATGAATTGTATTGCATTGTATTGTATTGCATTGTATTGTATTGTGTGGCGTTGTGTTGCATTTTGTTGTACTGTATTGTACTGTATTTTATTGTATTGTATTCCAATATTACTTTCCATAGCTCAATATTACTGTTCTAAGCACAATCAATATATGTTACCAGTTACCAGTGGCAGACATAATGATGAAATGCCCAGATAGCATTCCAAATCGTATCGACGTAGGCACGATGTCGGAGATGTCAAAACTATGTTGTAACGACGGCGGCCGATATAGAAACGACGCTGGCCCAATTTGAAATGATATCTTGGTAATAAGGTTCAGAGTCCACACCAATGATATACCCTTACTTAAACCAACTGGCTGCCAGAGATCAATTTGCTGTTACAATTTCATATCATATAACAGCTATTTTTAGATATATGGTCCTGTTTTTTATCTTTTTATCGTAACATCTAATTGCAGGAAACTTGGTCTTGTTTCTTGTAAATAAACGGATTTGTTTTCAGGAGGAATTATGTAGCATTAAGTGACATGGGCTCAGAGAGCATAAAATCTAATTAAACAGGAAGACACGGCTACAGTGACAGGCCCATGGGGTTTGGGGGGCTATGTCCTGCGTTTGGAGTTAGTCATATGAGTAGACTAATGACTTTTGTAGTCCCCTGACTATCCCTACTCACGTAAACACGCCATAGTGTTCTGCATGAAAAACAAACTCGGATTCCATGGTGACTGAATAGTGTTGTTGGAAATTCTTTATTCGCATAGTCGTTCGCAATAAAAACCTGTTGAATACACAAAATATTTGATAAAATGTAACCTGCAGGCTATTTAAAAAGCCTCAAAAAGTACATATGTAGACAATATGATGTGGTAAGCCTTGATTTGCAAATCAACTTGTACATTCTAGTGATAACATGGGTGGGGGCCTAGCTCAGTGGTAGCGCACTGGGCTTCCAACCACTGGGTCCCGGGTTCAATTCCCGATCGAGACTATGTTGGATGGCTGTTTCATCCTTCGTCTCGCTGCCATTGTCCCTACCTGTCCTAATAAGAGCATCAGGTGCAGAAATACAGGACGTTAAGCCCTAATCCACCTCCACCACCGCTCTAGTTATCACAAGCATTATGTCATATGGTATTCCAGGACTTCTGAAGTCCACTAATATTCATATAATTCAAAACCAGGAGGTTCAGCCATGTAAGACAGAATAAGAGCAGCCTTGTGACCTGGTGGTTAGAGTTTTCCGAGGGTCCAGGTTTGAGAGCCTAACTCACAGGTCTCACCGAGATAGCATTCCAAATTGGACAACATCGGTGCAATGTCTGTAATGTTGATACGATGTTGTTCGGACAGGGGCCAATATTCAAACAACGCTAGCCCATTTGGAACGCTATCTGCACATCCGCTTGTCATTTGACATCAGCCCAGCGCTAGATCGAACATCAGGCCAACACTGAACCAACCTGGCATAAAACTGATTGTGGCCAAAAGTCAGATGCTTCCCGGATAGAATGCCAGATGGCTTGATGTCAAACCAAGGTTTGACTTGGCTGATATCAGCCAGTGCTGGGCCAACATCAAACTAACATGGCATGTTATCTGGGCTGAGATGTTAGTTTGAAAATCCCCTAACTAATCAGTTGGCTAAGTTATGCCAAGTGAGAGATCACACAAATGGGTAAATGTGTCCTTGTTTCAGGCCTTTAAAAGAAGGTGCATTCCCAGACACATGTAGTTGGGCCACTGCATGCATCAACCCGATCTGGTATAATGTCTGGTTTTGTTTATTAATTTACTTATTGATTAAATATCTTAAGATATATTTTGGGTAAACCATCTTTATTACAGTTTTTGGCATTGGGTTCGATAATAGTACAGGCACTGTCGGATGACAGTTTGCTCAGCGTCGGCATTCGATACAATTTTTCCCTAATTTGTCATGCTATCCGAAGAACATATATTAACTTATCTTGGCTACTGTACAATGCAGTAAACAAACCCATGAGTGTCTGTCTGTACCCTCTGCATGACTTGGTTGTTCTAATGTGTGGCTTGAATTTGCTTTGAAGTGCGGTTGGCACAGCATGGCCCCTGCCGGACCACAGGGAGCGGATATTGGGCTTTGGATGTCCCGTTTCTCCATTTTAAGCAGTCTCAGTACTTATCTTAGGCCACCAGGTGGCATGAGGGTATGAGACAAGGCCCTCTGTCCTCTATTGGAATTGCTCAATTAACCAACCGCCATGTTCCTTAAATGCCTTAACCCACATGATGCTCCCAATCAGATTGAGGTATTTTCATCATGAAGGATACTTGTCTGTGAGTGCTTTAAGGAGTATTCCAAGGGTCAGTACTTTTGCTCAGTGTAGAAGTGCAACATTTACTTGGAGGTATTTCTGCTCCTAAGGAGTTTTAATTTCACTTGAAATCTCTTGAAGGTTACCTCAAACAATTCACCTTAATATTTCAAACATTTTGTCTAACTTTTTGGACGTTTTCCTAATTTAAAATTTTTGATTAACTTAAATGATATTTAGTATATTTTCATGTTTTGCAAGCATGTTGACCATTTCAAGAATGAATCACCTCCATAGCTATTTTGACTAACAAGTTAGTCAGCTATATCTGGTCAACTTTAGTCAAAAGTAACATGTTTTGACCAAGAAGTGACACGCGTGATATTTAATAATATTTCATAGCCAGACAAGTCCATGTATGTAAGTGTATAGAAATGTAATGTGAGACAACATATGAATGGTTTTACTGAGATGTATGGACTGTAACAGTTATAGAGTCTGTACTTTTATATATAATTACTGCTGGCACTACTTGTATCTTGAGTGAAGTTTACTGTTGGTAACTTAAGTGCTTACCTGATGTGTACCTAATATTTACATGCAGTTTTAATTATGCAATGTATGTCGTGCAGATGCATACTACATGGCCAATTGCGCCACGTGCGTTTCCATGCGTTTGGATAAACGCATGGAAAATGTATGGTTTTCGCCCGATTATGATTTGCTAAAAAACCCCGCATTTTCCAAGCGTTTATCCTTCGCATGGAAAATGCATGTGGCACATTTGGCCATGTAGTTTGTTATATTTTCTATCTTACATCTGCAATAAGGTTTGGTCTTTCTGTGTCAAATGGAAGACTGAGACAAATTTCCAAGTGGATACTAAGACAAATTTCCAAGTGGAGACTGAGACATATTTCCAAGTGGAGACTGAGACACCTTTCCAAGTGGAGACTGAGACAAATTTCCAAGTGGATACTAAGACAAATTTCCAAGTGGAGACTGAGCCAAATTTCCAAGTGGAGACTGAGACAAATTTCCAAGTTGAGACTGAGACACATTTCCAAGTGGAGACTGAGACACATTTCCAAGTGGAGACTGAGACACATTTCCAAGTCGAGACTGAGACACATTTCCAAGTGGAGACTGAGACAAATTTCCAAGTGGAGATTGAGACACATTTCCAAGTGGAGACTGAGACCCATTTCCAAGTGGAGACTGAGACACATTTCAAGTGGAGACTGAGACAAATTTCCAAGTGGAGACTGAGACACATTTCCAAGTGGAGACTGAGACAAATTTTCAAGTGGAGACTGAGACAAATTTCCAAGTGGAGACTGAGACACATTTCCAAGTGGAGACTGAGACACATTTCCAAGTGGAGACTGAGACAAATTTCCAAGTGGAGACTACAATTTCCAAGAGGAGACTGAGACCAATTTCCAAGTGAAGACTGAGTCAAGGTAAAATGCCGCAGTTTCTGGGGCCAATTTTGCCCAATGTATTCAAACAAGACCCGAGATTATTTTATCAATGCAGCAAATTAAACTTCCATTTTCTACTTGATGAAGCCTTTCTTCATATTTTCACGTCAATGTCAGGAGTAATGTGGAAAAGTCAGTCTTCTCAGAAAATTCAATTAATTGTAAAAGAAGAATACACACTGTAAAGTGTGCCTTTGCACTGTAGTCGATAGAAATGTAACTACAATCCAAACACAATTAAGAATGCACAACAAAAGCTACAATTGTTAAACTTATCAATTTCCCCGATCAGATATGTACATTAGAATGCCACAATTTAAGACTGCATAGAATACAAAAGAACGAATTTAATAGAACCCTGCTATATATACTTAATGCATTTTCACAACCGGTGAGCTATGGAGTAGAGTTTTCCTGTATGACATTGTGACCTTTGACCTCAATATTTGCATAACCAATAAGAAGCTATATTCATGACCAGCCTAGTGTAACATATGATGAAAAATTAATATATTTGTTCCATGCTCCACATAGAATTTAAATTCAAAGTATATAGAATTACCAAAATAACTGGATTTTGCCAGGATAAAGGTCAAGGTCCGTGTATGACAAGATGCCTTTATATGGCTTGCATGACGATTTTCCACTGCCAAAAAAATGAAAACCATCCTCTTATCCCCTACTTACTACAGGCTTCATTTTTGTCACACGATACTGACGTCATATCCGAGAATCCCGGATGTCAGTCACGTGACCTTGTGGCAAGATAATCCCACGCGATGTGGCAGAGATCACGTGACGTCTCCTGGAGGGCAGGGTGATTGGGAAGGGTTATTGGGAGCAGTTTCAGGCAGGTAATCCCAAGGGGTAATTAGCACACAAATTGCTGTAGTCATGGATGTAGTGGTGGTGGATCAGGGCTTTACGTCCTGTATTTCTGCACCTGATGGGCTAATTAGGACAGGTAGGGACCATGGCAATGAGACGAAGGTGAAACAGCCATCTGACATAGGCTCGACCGGGAATTGAACCCGGGACCCAGTGGTTGGAAACCCAGCGCACTACCACTGAGCTAGGCCCCCACCCCATAGTCATGGATGTAAAACTAGGCCTATCTATGTTCATACTGTGGTGTGGCTCTCTCAATACACACTTTTCTTGCACTTGTGAGAATTTCTGATTTATTTATTATAAGATTAGAAAATGAAAACCACATTCAGTACTTCCTATGAACGATAAGCTTGTTTAATCCACAAACCGATGAGCAGAACACATTTCACTGAAACGGGCTATGCTTATCAATGCTGTAGCTGCAGCTATCCATTAATCAGATTTTGTTGTGGGTGTCATGACCCAGTGGACAAGGTGTTGGACTTGTACGCGCAAGGTCGTGGGTTCAAACTCAAACACGAATGGAAGAACTGAGAAGATCCTGAAACCACTGCTCCACTCCATCCATATACAAATACAAATACTTTATTTATATAGCGCTGTCTTATAAAAATACATTATCAGATGCGCTTAACAATAAATATAAAAGATAAATAAATTAAATATAAAGTGTACACTATAAAATCAAGTGTATGTATAAGAAAATTAATTGGTTTAAAATGTATTTAATGAGAAAGTTGTGAGAATTTCTGATTTGTTTATTATAAGATTAGAAAATGAAAACCTCATTCAGGACTTCCTATGAACAATAAAATATGATGAAAGGCTTCATCACATTTTATTGTGTAGAATTTACAAGAATTTATGATTTAGTCACAGGTGTATACTAAAGGTTGGTATAGTATTGGCTCAGTATGCTCCTCCAGGTAGTTGAAAGAAGTACTGTTTTAACCCTTAGCAATTCCTTCTAACTTATACATTTGCCCTGTATGGGCAATGCCACATGCCCGATAAATCAATGTTAGTCATGGTCTGGTCTTAGAATTTACAAGAATTTATGATTTAGTCACAGCTTTTATTTCATGATGAAAAAGAGGCAACCATATGGATGCGTGACATCGTAAAATTAATCTGAGCTTGATCATCTCATCATTACATCTGTTTTGGACATCTAATCTGTTATTCACAGTAGCTTTGAAAACAAAACAGTAAAATATTCCAATATCACCATTAAGCGTTTTATTGGCATATGGTTTGACATTTCCATGACAACTCATACGTTTACACATAAATGTGGACCCCTCGGTTGAACAAAATCAAAAATACATCAGGTCTCTTCTACGTCATCGCTTTTGTCGAGCTAAGCCAACTGATGGTTAGATAATTGGGAAAATGCATTTAGATCCCCATTGATTGCTAAATACCCATTAGGAGTCAGGATTTGTGTCACCATGGTAATATATAATGCATGACTGCATCGTTATCCATACAAAGAGAAAGTAAAAACTTCATGGATGTACCAAGAATAACACTTCAAAGTGCTGTACATCAAATAGTACTGAATCATCAGAAGAGAAAAACCGATAAAAGAATATTGCTTTGCTGAGTCAATATTGCTTTGCCGACATCGGGCCGACATCGAGTCAACATCGGGCCAACATCGAGCCAACATCGAGCCGATGTAGAATGTTATCAAGGTATAGACACTGCCACAAAGTTGGGCAATAACAGCCATTGTGAATGCAATCTGGCTAAGGCAGGCTTCTACTCAAATGGAAAAAAAAAAGTGTGGTCCCATGAACTTCGCCACTAAAGTCTTAATGGCGAGGTGGTCATAAGATGAGTGTCTATAAACCTCTAAGAAATATTGCAAAATATTTTTATCAGTATAGGTGAGGTGGTCTTAACAATGAGCATATTCTGTATTCCCATAAATAAGGTGACATATTTCTAAACCATATCACATGGATGAATGGTGCATAGATTAATGTATCAATCCATTTTCCTCTCACAAAGACATCATGGATCAATCTGCATCATCAAAGACATCACAGTTGCACAGTATAGGGCGGGGCTCAGTTCAGCTGCAGTAAATTGTTCCTTGATCTGATTGATGCCATGTGCGGACATATGATAGCAGACACCTTTGACACAAATGACTGCTTGAATTGATAAGGACTGTACAAAGAAGCCCGAATGGAGGAGTACTCATAGTGTTATACAGAGAATGATAATGTGCGCTTTTCCTAGCAATTGTTAGTGATTTGACCCGATGCAATATATGTAGATTACATGTAAGCATAATGATTTAGAACGTTACTTAATTACTACAGGCGTATGTAACGATGAGTGGATAGGAACTACATGTGTATGTATGTATAATTTATTTAAAGTCGTATATGGTCAGATTACATGGTAATCAAAGTTACAAACTTCTGGACGACAAAAAAAAATAAAAAATGGAAATAAATAAATAAAATAAAAAAGTAAGAAAAGTGTTAAAATCAGAGAGTCCGTCAACTACAGACCTCTTACTTAATTGAGTCTGCTCTTGAGGTATTATTATCACAATGTACCATGGTGATTACAGCAATTTCCTGGGCAATAAGCAATTTCTCCATAATGAGTTTTTATTTGCAAATTTAGATATTGCATAAGAAATTAAAGTGTAAATGTTGTTAGGTTACAAACTGTCTAGGTCTGAACTGATTAAGTGTGTTTAAGTGTAAGTTATAAATCTAAATGCAACATTGATTGGAACCCTAAGCTCTAAGAGGAGCAGCAGAGAGCATTGACCAATTTTGTCTTTGACCTGCTGACCCTTTGGACACAACACATTTAATCAATGAGTGCTGTTCATAATTTCTTGCATGTATTGCTTGATTGGAGCCATTGATTACTCTTTTGCTATTTTGTTGCTCCTTTCAAGAAATGACATCAAAACTACCTGTCCGAAAGCTTTCAGAGGCGCATTGCATGATGGGACCTCCAATTTCCGGTTCAGTGAGAAGACGTGATGCCCCCATCACTACAGTGCACACTACGTCATGCCTCAGATCGTGGATCATCAACCTTAGATCAGCAAACACAATTGACAAGATGCCCATGTAAAAGATTAGGCTCAGGATTAGGAATAATGGGATAAAAGAGTGTACAGTGCAGTATTATATGCTAACTTAATTTCCAACTGGTCACTGGTGTATTTTTTAAAAAATTGCATGGAGTAGCGCGAAATGGTCAGTTTACAAACTTGAAATTTGCTATATCCTCTATAGTAACTTCTGCTGCTGTGATCATGATTAATGCCCAATATGATGACAAGTAATCAAATAATTGTGATTGTAAAGATAGGCACCTTGAAGTTAATTGGTAGAGAGGGGTTTTTATGGGTTAGCAAGATGGGGTTCGACTACTTAGTAACGTTCCTGTCCATGTCCATTTTGTCAAGCTCCAAACTTTTAATGATGACATTTAACCGAAACACAGGTATCATGGATCGAGGTTTAGAGAAGGCCAGAAAGAAACAGAGAGTGCGATGTTTAGTTCATCCAGATAGCACGCGAGATCGGATTAACATCATTCTAACGTTGGATGTCAGTGGCCATCATCCAGCCGATGAGGTATGTTTTCTGGCACCCACTGAACAAAACGGTGTTAGATCTTGGATAAAATATTCGTCAGTCCAATGTCAATTCTATGCAAGCAATGTCAACATTGTGCTGATGTACCGCTATGAAAACTTTACTTAAAATCTCATCCGTGATTCGAACACATTCAGTCTATGTCCAAAAATGTTCTTTTCTTGTTTATTAAAATGTATACAACAGTTAAAATTGGTCAAAGCACGGAATCTACATACAATTAATTTAAATGCTGTTCAGCCAATCAGACATTGCGATTCATCAAAATATGCGCCCACGGAACAGCGCAAAGGCATTGCATCCACCTTTTTATGGACCGCAAGTTTTCTTAGTGTGTACCAGATCTGGGATACACATTATAGGTCAATTTCGAGCCAGAATCGGCCACATTGGCATGATGTTGGACCAACATCGGCTAGACCCGGAAACAGGCTGTCGATAAAAGTACCACTGTATATAATAACCAAAAAAGTATGCAGATTATCAAAGATTATTATTACTTTGCAAGGCTGTTACCTGGGGAATAGCTAAATTTTGAGGGTGGCTGTAGAGCTTATCAAAGTTGGCAGCAGGACAATATTGAATAACTGCCCACACTCTGGCCTGAGTGATGACGTCACCAGGTGGCTCGCTACGTCACAAAGCTCAGAAAGTGATAAAAATAATAATGACACTATTTTCATTCGTGCACTATGCTGTTTGAGTGGCCCTCGCTAGATGTCCAGCAGCCGTCAGGTTTGCCCAGCGGCCCTCGCTCCGCCCGTGCTGCTTTGCTAGCCCTTGGGCTGCTGGACATCAGCTCGGGCAACTCAAACAGCATAGCGCCCTCTGAATTAGTGTTATTGTTATAGTAGCTAAGAGTAAGAGTGCTGCATATGAATACCACAATGTCAGACAAAATTCACAGTGTGTATTTGCTTCATGTGTGTGATCCTTCCCTTTTGTGATTCAATGTCTTGGGTGAGAGTAAGCCGAATAGTTGTCATGCAGAAATTAACCCACAAGTTAACCTCATCGAGACATCAATATCAAACGTAAATTTCCATATAATACTTAATATCACTCACACCTGACATTGTGACATGACCTCAGTAGTGACCCAGATTGTGCCTTGACCTATTCCAGTGATGGCCTACTTCCGTGACCTACTAAGTTGAAATGAGCTCAAGATGGAGGGCGCATGCTCAATAGGCCAGGGAACGTTTCAACATTATCAGTGACAGGAAGTCGTGTCAGCCACTCTCTTCCCATTTACCACTTCCGGGGAACATGTAGGTCATTATAGAGTTCACCTGATACCTTTGAGGAGGGAAGTTCTTGACAAATGTCGCTTGATATCAGGTGTGCCATGTCAATGAACATTGCATGGGTGTTTCTTCGTCACATGTACCGAGTCGACGCATTGACGCGATGTCAACCTCAGGTGATTTTTGCATGTGAAGTAAATCATGTAACCCTACAAGAAGCCCTATATTTTTGCATCAGATAGGGCTGATCAGGACAGCTAGATGCCAAGGCAATTTAAAAGTGTATTATATTGCCAAAAGGTTCTCTAAGTACTCCAACAGTATTATTGGTGCTAACCTAAATGTTATAGCGAAAGCCTCAGACTGTGATGTAAGAAATTTACTATTTATGAGTATACCCGGGTTGACGAATGTTTTTAAAGTCAATAATGAAGATAGTGCACCAGTGGCTTATCAAATCATGGAATTAAAAGGTGCAATAGACGGTGATTTTAATGTTGATGGTTTTAATCAGCAAGAGCTTTTAGACATGTACAATTTTATTTGCTGTAATTGATGTTAAGCACCCAGGAAATGTTCCCCAGGCAAATCTCGCAAAGTTGAGGCATTATCATAATTTATTCGTGTGACTCACGTGATCAGAGCTTTCAAACTAAGAAAAACAATTAGATGGGCTTGTCCGCCGTTAACAGTGTATGATATCTACTCATATGGAGAGTTAAAACAGTTTACCTTGTTCAGAATCAGTTTTCATAGCTTCAATTAATGTATAAACACAACTTAGGCCATGTCACGACGGGGTCAACTAATTTACATATAACGTTTGGGTCTCTGCTGATGGGCTAGTTTGGAGCCCAATCTCGACTTATTTACTTTAGCCTTTGCTGGAGTGATGTTAAGTAGACATAGGGTCAGACCTGTCTATTTCTGTTTATACAAATTACACCAATGTATTCCAAAATGGGGTGAATTTGAACCAAGTACCCAGTGTTTGGCGGCCAATGGCGCTACCACTGAGCTAATATATTTAATCACCAATCACCACAGTGGTGGTGGTGGGATTAGGGCTTTACGTCCTGTATTTCTGCACCAGTTGGGCTAATTAGGACAGGCAGAGACCATGGCAATGAGACGAAGGATGAAACAGCCATCCAACTTAGGCTCGACCGGGATTCGAACCCAGGACCCAGCGGTTGGAAGCCTAGAGCGCTACCTCTGAGCTAGGCCCCCGCCCTCCAATCACCACAGTAAGGTGTCAGCAGAAACTTTGAAAATAATGGCTGGAAAAAAAAAACATCTACACATTACTTTTTAATACCACTATATGACTCTTAGGTACCAAAACACCTGCCTACTCTCATTCCACAGACATTTTTCAGGTCAGCAGCCATTTTACTTCCCTCTTCTTTTCAATTTCAGGCTTTAATGGACATCTTTCGAAGGGCTTCCTGCCTTCCTCATTTCCCCCAGTGCAAATGGATTCTGGGATAGCAGAAATGGAAGGTAGAATCACGTGACTCACGTGACCTCAGGTAAAAGAAAATGGCGAATACTCCACAGAATTTGAACTTTTATAGTCCGTAGTTGCACCAGACTGCAGTATGAGAATGTCTACTGGTGGTCTCCATTTGGCATGTTCACTCAAGAAATAAAAAATCCAAATTGTTATTATTTTTTTGTGTTATTGTTTTCTTTCTTTTTTTAACCAAAGAACTACACTTACAAGCTTTGGGTCTTTTCCATCACTGGAGACATTACAGTTGCCGAAAAACAATTAATTTATATAAGAATTCACCCCCAATTCGATATTGCCAATATCATCAGTAAAATTACTTATTTACTTTAGATTTCTTTTACCCTATAATTATTTCTTCTACTTAGATTTTATTCACGTACCTGACCCATTTTAGATTTGATCTTATTGTATTTTGTGATCAATATATTATTACAATATATGGCTGCCAATTCATCAATGCAATCTCACACAGAAAAGTTCGTAATCTAAAAAAATTCCATATTTTTGGTCAATTTGAATACAGAAGACCAAAATAGGTTATTATTAACCCTTAACATATTATAATAGCTCAATTATTTTTGTTTAATCTCAATTGAATTTTCTTTCTTTCTATGTAAGGTGCCACCTCTACAGCCAATGTTCAGGTGGTATCCTGATGGACTTATAATTTCAATGCTTAGTTAATATATATATATATATATATATATTTATTTATTTATTTATTTATTTCATGCACACATTGTGGCAGAGCAATTCCAAGAATCAAATGCAATCAAAAATTAATTAAACATAAATGCAGAAATTATTTATAGAAAATTAAGAAGTTCCATTTTTTGATTAAAATCAAAAAAGTCATCAATTAAATTGTCTCTCAAGTCCATTATGGCTTGTATAGAGCACTCATCCTCAGCTGAAAGAGTTTTTTCCTGTTGTTTCTGTCTTACGAGAAACAACAAGTTGCTACCAATCAGTTTCAGAATTGCTGTGTTCGGCTATATGTACCTCACCCTGTCATTTGGGCTTTGCAGCATACTATTCCATAGTTTAAGGAACATCCTGCCAATAGAGTCTTTTCACTGAGCAGCCCTGAATTCAGAAGGACATAAGTCTTTCATCTATTCTTATTACTTGTTTTGCTTTTCAGACATAATAGATCATAAATAACTGATTCTGTAAAGATAATTTTCTCAGGGAAAAAACGGAAATCAATTGAAAGATAAGATGCAAAATATGCATTAACATGCACTAAAAATACTGCTGCTAGGATGCACTTTGCTTCAGCCAATCACAATCAAGAGCGGGAACTTCTTCGGCCAATGTAATTGCAGTATTCTGTCTTAGCCACCTGGTGGAAATATAGCGAACCTTCCATGAAAATCCACTATTCAATATCACTTACATGTCTTACTTTATAATATTTATTTATTTATTATCGCACTCATGTACAGAACAGAACATAATAAAATGAAGATAAAAACAATAAAATTTTATTAAAAATAGACACAAACAGTAATATTTGTAAGTACAAAAAAAAGATTGGACATGTCATATAGTTACACTTACTTGGTGCAGAGGTACTTTATCAATTCATACACCTCATCAGCATTTAGTAGCCAAGGCACAACCACCTGAGTATCTCTTATATGTAGTAGCTACTTTATCTGAGTGCCTACTTGCATACTGTAATCTTCAGAATTATCATAATATGATTTAATGCAGTCTAAGACAGACCTTTATCCCTGTAAATCAAATTTGTTGACATTAGCACCATATTTGCTACACACTTTTAACAAGTTAGCACCAGTCTGTATATTTATCTATTTATCTGTCTGTCTGTCTGTCTATCTATCTATCTATATAGCTATTATCTATCTATCTATCTATCCATCCATCTATCCAATCTATCTATCTATCTATCTATCTATATATCTATCTATCTATCTAGCCATCTGTCTATCTATCTATCTATCTATCTATCTATCTATCTATCTATCTATCTATCTAAAGTCGTGAATCGGTGACGCTCTTCATCACGTTCCAGTGCTAAAATCTAAACAAAGTCGATACGTAGCAAATTCCTTCGATATTTACTAATTTAGTTCAATCAAGACAATTTGAGTGTTGAATTCCTCAGTTAGAAGCATTTTCGTTCATTTGGATAGTTGGTTGTAAAAAAAACATTTGACAATCAAGCTTTAATATAAATCGTCATGATCAAAATGATTTACATGAAACGAACATTAATTGATACATAAAATGATATTTTTTCCTCTGTAACACAACACAGAAATTTGTCGATGTAAACAAAATTGAAACCAGTTTGCAAGTTGGCAGCCTGAGGCATGAAGAACTTCAAGTGTGATAAGTCCATGAGCAGTGGAAGTGAAGTTTGAAATTAAGTTGACAGAGAAGCTGGAGAAAATGACTGATAAGAAATTACCCCCCTCAAATTACCCTTGCCCTAGGGTACTAGGATATTGCATTCCTATCTCGATATATGGGTTAGGATCCTTTTATCAGGGGTGTGAGGCAGTCATTTGATCTTGCTTTAAGTTGCATCAAGTCGTGTGATATCTGAAGAAGTAACTAAGGAATGCCTAATAAACGTTTGAGTCATCATCCATCGCCCAGCTTTTAACATGTTGACCATCATTCTGAGTCTCTGCAT
Organism: Alitta virens; assembly: GCA_932294295.1. Classification (NCBI taxonomy): domain Eukaryota; kingdom Metazoa; phylum Annelida; class Polychaeta; order Phyllodocida; family Nereididae; genus Alitta; species Alitta virens. Next base: position 3,029,615 of record OW028580.1, on the reverse strand, counting down.
TATGAACATTTGTATACCATATCTTTGATCTTGTATATTTTTACATACATGTATATACGTTCCTTTTAATTACCTATGTGTTAGATCATTTGTTATGGATAATGCTGTACGATTTATATATTTACATATAACAAGATTGAACTTCACATTGAAAACTGTACATTATTATGTGCTATTGTATTGTAACAAATCTTTATCGTAGCTGGAACCTAGTTTTATTTACTACTTTTCTATTATTCTTTAATTGTTATTGTATGTCATTTACTTTGGATTTTCTGTTTACATTGTGACACATATGTCATGAATGACATGAAGCTGTCGAATAAAAGATATATATTAAAAGTAACTCCAAGATTAGCTACAAGTCCGCTGTCTACAGAACAGCATTACCAAGCCTTACATGCAAAAATCTAGAAGTTCGGACCTTGTGCGGAACCTAGCCTTCTACCAAAATGTTGAGATACAAAATACACCTGCTCTTAATCTAGATATACCTCTTTTCTGGCTTGCACTCAGATACGGTTGATTTCTTCCAGTTTTTATCCATTTCTGTGCCATTTTCGAATTTGTGTTTCCTTGAAAATCCATGATAATCATTGCCGCCTAGTTCTGCCAACACTCACTAGAGGGCTACGGCGACGTCACGGTGCTGACACGGATTATTATCTGACATTCAGATTTTGTGTTGACGTATAATTTGGTGATCATTTTTGGAAATGATATTTTATATATTTCAACTGTCAAATTGAAGAAACTATGGACTGGACAGAGCTAATTCAAAATTATATATTTTTTCCACTAGGGGCGTTGAAGCTTGTGCCTACTACTCCCAGAATGCCGTTAGGGGCGTGGCTATGACGAATGCATGAACAAGCAAACGTGACTTTATGAAAATGCTCTTTAAAACGATAGTGACAGTGACATTTTGGGCGATATTTGAGTGCGATCTGGTAGTACCAAGTATACCTTACATGTACATAAAACAAGGTTACATGCTACTGTGTTTATCGAGAAAACGGTCATATAAATATCAACTTCCAAGTATTCCAATGGAAGCCGTTCCGACCCTACATCACATGTATGCAATGTAGGTCGGTTATGGCTACTCCAAAATGATAAACTGTGTTGAGTCTCAAACTTTAGTTTTTGCACATAACTCATTATATATAACTTAAGTTGAATTTTTAAATATTTAGCCCAAATAAGTTTATAATCACATTGTGACAATCATGCACATAGTAACCTTTCAGAGCAAAAACTAAATTAGGGTAGCAACCCCCAGTTTTGTGTAACAGTATTCTCTCCCTATTATTCATTATATATATTTTTAATTTTTTTATTCCTTTAATGATTCCATCATTTATCTATTTGTTTACTTCTTTATTATTTATGTATTCTTTCGTTAATTTCTCAGGTAATAATTAACTATAAATCTGTACTCCATGCGCTTAGACATAATGTATGTTTTTCTTTATTCATTTATATTCAGGGGTGGGAAAAGGTGTACTTCAAGGTCTAGAACGTTGGCCCATTGAAAGTCATTGTCACATAAAATGGTGTCAGAGAGCTTTGTGCCTAAGTGGTTCAAAATTAACTAACACTCATGTAGGTTGGCCTAGAACTCACTTAATATTTATTATATATTTATTTTATTTTATTTTTATTTTTTTACCACAGAAAAGTCTGTGAAGTCGTTATTGTATGCATTTCATCCTGACTTTAGTTCAAAGGGCCAGCTTCTCTTGCTCCAGTAATGTTTAAGATGAGATGAGATGAGATGAGATGAGATGAGATGAGACGAGACGAGACGAGACGAGACGAGACGAGACGAGATGAGATGAGATATTAACATAAAATAAGATATTAAAATAAGATAATAAAATAAGATATTAAAATAAAAAAAGATAAGATAAGATAAGATAAGATAAGATAAGATAAGATAAGATAAGATAAGATATTAACATAAAATAAGATATTAAAATAAGATATTCAGATAAGATAAGATAAGATAAGATAAGATAGATAAGATAAGATAAGATAAGATATTAACATAAAATAAGATATTAAAATAAGATAAGATAAGATAAGCTAAGATAAGATAAGATAAAATATTAACAAAAAATAAGATATTAAAATAAGATAAGATAAGATAAGATCAGATCAGATCAGATCAGATATAAGATAAGATAAGATACAAACCATAGTACGCCATTTATAACATAATATAACATGGTTGTTGTACACAGTCCAGTGAAAGCTGTTGTGTCAAGGTTCAGGATGTGAGAGGTGTGAAGCTGCTTTGTTTTAGTTTGTTGAATGTGAGATATCCAGGAGGATATGGAGTTTGCAATGAACAGCTGAAGGGAAAGGAACATTTTATAAGCTATTTTAAATTGAATATTACAAGGAAGTGGATATTTATTATGTTTATACAAGCTGCAAAGGAAATGATTACTTGGAGTGTTTTGTGAGCTGATCTGGCATTAGTAGTGGATGGCCTGGAGTGCTATTGATGTTTGTAAGTTTTCATTATTATATTGCACTGTTTTCTATGTTTAATTTACAATGTAAATGACACTTAAGTGATTGTGATAGTAAGCCATGTATCTGTATGTATTATGAGTTAATTAATGTCTATTTAATATAGAAGGTAAACTTGTAATGGATGACAGATGAATTTGTATTGATGTTAGTATATCTATAGGTGTCTGTTTGTCCATTATGTCTGTCCTGTCTGTTTGTCCATTATGTCTGTCATGTCTGTCCATTTTTATGTGTGGCTTATACTTAGTTTGTATTTTTTGTAACAATTTCAGATTCATCGGTCTGCCACCGCGTGCTAATAAAGCTTTAGACTCCACCACCGCTTTTTTGTGTCATTCTGCCTGCACATCACTTCACAGTGAATAAACATCATGGCAGATGATCTGAAGAAGGAAAGGAGTAAGAAGAAAAGTATGGTGACAAGGACTCTGAATTCTATCAAAAAATGTATTGCAGAGGAAGATGAAGGAAAAGTTAAGGAGCCACTGGAAAAGCTAAAGACAGTGTTCGATGAATTTGAAGCAATCCAGGAGCGATACCATGACACACTTACCACTGAAGTCCAATGGGAGGAGAGTGATACCTATTTCTACACAATGCAGGACAAATACATTGAGTCCATGAATACAACAAAAGCCTGGTTGCGGGAGCGGGATCCAAATGTTCTTTCTTCAAAGCCCAAAATCGAAGCTGACGTCACAGAAAAGAAAGTGGAAAATGTCCAGCTTGATGTGTTCAGTGCCATGAACATGCCACGTCCAGAGTTGGAAACCTTCAAGGGCGACCCTACCAAGTTCCACACCTTCATGGCAATATTTGATGAGATCGTTGACAAGGCAGCCATCAGTAATAAGATGAAATTAACCAGATTAATAGCAGCGACAGATGGAGATGCACGTGATGCTATAGATGGCTGCATATTTGCTGATGGGGATAAAGGTTACCAGAAGGCCCGGGAGATACTGAAGAGTAGATTCGGCAATGAACACCTGGTGATGGAGCGTTTGATACATGGCTTACGGTACGGCAAACCTGTGAAGTCATCTATAGATCTGCAAAAGCTGGCTGATGAAATGAACTGTTGTTGCATGACATTGAGCCAAATGGGACATCTTAAGGAATTGGAGAGTCAAGTCTGCATGGTAGAGATTGCCAGTCGTCTCCAGCCTTATCTCCAAAACAGGTGGAAGAAAAAGGCTGTCCCTGAGAGCAGAGATCAAGTGAGGAGAGGTAAAACTGCCAATGTTCACAATGTAAATGTTGATGCTGGAGTGTATATGCATATTGTAAAAGTCAGGGTTAATGATCGTTATACAGTGTCGGCTTTGCTGGACACTGCATCTAGTAGTACCTTTTGTGCTCGTAATGTGGTTGATAGATTGGGGTTGAAAGGAGAAAGACATGAATACACTTTAACTACATTAGGAAAGTGTGAAAAGCGAATATCAGATGTAGTCGATTTTAAAGTCTCTTCTCTTGATGGAAATGAATCTCTTAGTCTTTCACATGTTTACGTGGTTGATGAAATAACAGTTAAGTCGTCATCTGTAAGATGTCAGTTCTTTCCACATCTCAAAGAGTTGAATGTTATCAGTGGGGCTGATAAAGTCGAGATTTTGATAGGGCAAGACCATGCAGAGGCTCTAGTGCCGTTAGATGTCAGAAGAGGGGCAAAAAATGAACCATTTGCTGTCAAGTCTATTTTCAGATGGACTTTGCATGGCCCTAACAAGGTGTTGCCGTCCGTTAAAAGATCTGTCTTGTCGCACTTTGTTCAAGCTGGTTCTTTGGATGAAAAGATCAATTCTCTATGGGAATTAGAAAATGAAGGCATTTCTGGTGATGTCAGTTCTTTGTCTCAAAATGATAAGAGGGTGATCCAATTGTGGGACAAGGAATGTAGAAAAGTGGGTGGAAATTATGAATTGCCAGTTCCTTGGAAGACACAAGTCAATTTGCCCAATAATATGATTGTAGCTTCGAGTAGATTGAAGTCTCTCAAGTTGAATTTGATGAAGAGAGGTTTGATGGCTAAATATGATGAAGAAATGAAATTGTTGATGTCCAAAGGTTATGCTGAAATCGTTCCGACATCACAGATTGTCATGTCTAACAGGGTCTGGTATCTTCCCCACCAAGTTGTGATCTCAGATAAGAAGCCCGGAAAGATTCGTATCGTCTTTGATTGTGCGTCTAGATACAAAGGTGAATCACTCAACTCAAATTGTTTACAGGGTCCTGATTTAAATAATAGGCTTTTGAGTGTTATGTTACGTTTTCGTGAGCATCATTATGCCATCATGGCCGATGTGGAGGGCATGTATCACCAAGTTCTAATCCCTGAGAAGGAAAGAGATGCTCTTAGATTTCTTTGGTTTGATGAAGCAGGTGACATTGGTCAATTTCGCATGACTCGACATCTTTTCGGTGGTGTTTGGTGCTCAAGTAGTTCTACGTATGCCCTGAGACGTATCTTAAATGATGATCCTAACATTGATTCCATTGTTGCTGACACAATTCTCCGATCATTCTATGTGGACAATTGTTTGAAATCTGTCCTTTCCAAAGATGAAGCCTTGACTGTCATCCATGGAACCAAAGCTATTCTGGCTAGAGCTGGTTTCAACTTGACCAAATTTGTGGCCAATGATTTGAGTTTGTTAGACAGTGTTCAGGACGATGATCGAGCTAAGGAAGTCAAGGAATTTTCTTCTAGCATCACGTGTAAGGCCCTAGGTATCAAATGGGAAGTTGCTGATGATATTCTCTCCTTTGATGTTGGTCTGTCTGCTTCAGTAGTCACAAGACGAAATATGCTGAGTTTCGTATCATCCGTGTTTGATCCCTTAGGTTTGGTGAGTCCAATTGTCATCATTGGGAAATTCTTGTTCCAAGAGGCCACAAAGCTGAAGTTGCCCTGGGATTTGGAAGTTCCTGATGATTTGCATTCCAAGTGGAAAACATGGGTACGTGATTTGGAAATGTTGGTTATCTGAATACGTGCCAGAGCTGCAGAAACGCGCTGAATGGTTAAATGTTTATCAAAATGTTCAAGTGGGTGATGTGGTGTTAATCACAAATGAGAATACCCCAAGGGGAGTTTGGCCAATGGGTATTGTCAAGGAAGTATATCCAGGAGTGGATGGGCTAGTCCGATCTGTAAAGGTGAAGACTAGAGTTACAGAGTTGGTTAGGCCAATTGTAAAAATTGTAAAGTTAGAAGGTTGTCAATAACTGCTGTTGGTTGTCAGTAAGTGTCACAGTTATGTTTGTAGTTATTATTTGTATAATTGTACTTCTGTAAATATATTTGTGTATATACTTATTTTGGAATGTGATAAATCAGTAGGATCCTCATGGATCCAAGGTCCGGGAGTGTTGTACACAGTCCAGTGAAAGCTGTTGTGTCAAGGTTCAGGATGTGAGAGGTGTGAAGCTGCTTTGTTTGAGTTTGTTGAATGTGAGATATCCAGGAGGATATGGAGTTTGCAATGAACAGCTGAAGGGAAAGGACCATTTTATAAGCTATTTTAAATTGAATATTACAAGGAAGTGGATATTTATTATGTTTAAACAAGCTGCAAAGGAAATGATTACTTGGAGTGTTTTGTGAGCTGATCTGGCATTAGTAGTGGATGGCCTGGAGTGCTATTGATGTTTGTAAGTTTTCATTATTATATTGCAATGTTTTCTATGTTTAATTTACAATGTAAATGACACTTAAGTGATTGTGATAGTAAGCCATGTATCTGTATGTATTATGAGTTAATTAATGTCTATTTAATATAGAAGGTAAACTTGTAATGGATGACAGATGAATTTGTATTGATGTTAGTATATCTATAGGTGTCTGTTTGTCCATTATGTCTGTCCTGTCTGTTTGTCCATTATGTCTGTCATGTCTGTCCATTTTTATGTGTGTCTTATACTTAGTTTGTATTTTTTGTAACAATTTCAGATTCATCGGTCTGCCACCGCATGCTAATAAAGCTTTAGACTCTACCACCGCTTTTTTGTGTCATTCTGCCTGCACATCACTTCACAATGGTTTCTTAGCATAGCATAACATAACACAGAATAAGGTGACATGAAATAACGCGACATAACATATCTGAAACAGGCACTACCAGATACAGAAATTAATATATTACTTTTCATTCGTGCTCGGTGTCTCTGCTGAGGCACGTACAAACGACCCCACCCATGGAGTAAATGTGTAAATTGGTGTTGACTCCAAGCAGCCTTATCATCTCATCATTATATCCACCTCTGGCAACTGGTCATGTAAGCTGAAAAAGCTTCAGATCCACTAGAATTTAGAATTTGAACACTGAACATATTCTTTATATAATTCCCCTCTCACAGCCTATAAATATGTTCCATCAGATTCTGCCCTTTTTTTTTTCTTTTCATGTTTGTGTTATTTTTGGTTTTCACTCCTTTCGCCTTGAGATTCCCTGGGCAGCAATATTGGCTATTTGGGCAAAGTGACTTATGCTCCAGTGACGCTTCCTGGAACGCACCTAGCATACGTCATTTACGCTGCACATGTTCCGTCTTGACGACGTGAGGGGGTGAAGGGGTCAGAGGACGGGGGGTGGCAGGATGGCTGATTACCACTCCCCCTGGTGTGACACAGCTAATCACAGCTACCTGCACCAAGTGACATCTTAATGTTTAACGTCACTCTTACAAGAAGGTTGCTATATTGTATTGTATTGTATTGTAGTCCATATTATTGTACAATATATGTGCATTGAGGCAGTTTAGAAGCTCTGTATTGTATTGTATTGTATTTTATTGTATTTTGTTGTATTGTATTGTATTGTATTGTTTTTTAAATGTGTAACGTCTAATGCGATTGACATCCAGTTGGGATGCAGCTCATGAAGCGTGCTCGGGCCTGGGGATCGAACCCGGGTCCCGGGACCTTCAGCAGAGCTGGCCAAATCGAACTGACGGATGCTTTAACCGTTAGGCTCCCAGCCGCTAAAAAAAGGATAAAATCAGGATGATGTACTTAGATTTTTTTTTGATGCTGTTTTAATGGGGTGAAAATCCATTTCCTTGCCATTAATGACCTGATTGCATAAGAACCACTAAGCCAGTTTATTACATCATTCCCTGGAGGGACCTCAGAATGACAGCCACTCCATAGCTTGACAGTAACACACCATTATTGCAAATTTTCAGAGAGGCTGGGCTACTACAATTCATTTTGTGGTCCTCCATACACAATATGAGGGTCATTATGTGGTATTTAAATATTCATGGCGTGTATATCACTAGATTTCTCAAAATAACTGATGATGGCAATTTGGGGGACACCCTCCATCCAAATATGGCTGGAACCCCATACAGGAAACTCCCCAAGAAGCCGCAGAGAGACCTTAAAATATGGATGATATGCCTCGCTAGGGGTGTTAAGGAGAGCAATGCAGGTGATCAGGACTCCCATGGTGGCCATCTTGGATGCCATTTATATGTCACATGCCCGTGATGTATCTTTCATACATCACACTTTGTCGGTCATTTTCATTGTTTCAAATTAATACTATTTGTCAGGATGACAGGTTGGTCCTATACCACATTAAATATATTGACTGAAAAGCCATCTGCCTCAACAAGGAATTGATTTTTATTTTGCTGTTGTTGTTGCTGTTGTTGTCACAATGTTTTTGCTATAAGCTACTGCCCAGACAGCATTCCAAATCGTCCCAGCATCGTTTCCATGTAGGCCACTGTCGTTACAACATCGTATCAACATCGTTGGAATGCTATCTGGGTGGGTGGGTGGTCTGGTGATGTCTGCTATCTCTTGAGATCCTGGGTTCAACTCTTTTCGCAGCAATGTCCAATGAACTGCATTTGCACTGGGATGTCAAAACTTCATACTAAAATTGAACTGTCCCAGATATCATGTGTGTGTATGTGTGTGATTAGGGCTTTACGTCCTGTATTTCTGCACCAGTTAGGCTAATTAGGACAGGCAGGGACCATGGCAATGAGACGAAGGATGAAACAGCCATCCAACTTAGGCTCGACTGGGAATCGAAACCGGGACCCAGCGGTTGGAAGCCCAGAGTGCTACCTCTGAGCTAAGCCCCCGCCCCCTCCCAGATATCATGCCAAGTCAGCCCAGATATCATTCAAAATTAGGATAACATCGGCGTGACGTCGGCAATGTTTTTACAACAATGTAGCAACAGCAGCGATTATTGAAATGACATTGATCCGATTTGAAATGCAATCTGGGTAACATGCTAGATCGGGTTGGAACGTAAACCCAATCTGGCTTACCATCTGGCATCTTCCGATAAATTTTAGCAATTTTTAATACTTGAAATTAAAATCATGCTTCGCCATATGGCTATTTGGATACGAAGCAGAATGCTTGGAGATGTGATTTGATCATTTATAATATCATGTGATTGGATGCAATCCAATGATTCCCACACCACTTCCGGTGAGCTCTGGTGGCAAATATCAGAACCACACGACTCCTGCGCCCCCTGGTGGCTTTTGGCCTGGACAAGGGGAGGGAATATTCCAGGAGAGTTCTGGGTCACAAGAAAGCGATCGTGTTGCAGTTCTCAGAATTTCCTGCTGAAATCGGATAGACACTTCCTGGATGTGGCTATATTTTGCTGCATTATGAGCTAAATTGAGTCTCAACCTTCGCAAATTGAATTTTAGAAACCTCACAAGTATCGTACATACAATATCAGATCTCTATGATTTCCTGTTCTGTTGCATGCATGGTAAAGTATTTAAGTTGTTTTGTTGTTGTGAATTAAAGCATATACGACTCATTAAAGAATGCTAAGATAAGTTTATATTATACTGGTATTTTAGATAGTTATGTGTCTTTGATTATTATATTCAAATTTCAAATAAAAATAAATGTCAAATTACATGGAGCAGTGGAAAATAGGCTGAGATGTTCGCAACAATTCAAATCCCAAATTTCTAGCTAATAAAGACACTTCTGGGAAAGAAGTACTTCTGGGAAAGAAGTAACTTCTGAGAAAGAAGTAACTTCTGGGAAAGAAGTAACTTCTGGGAAAGAAGTAACTTCTGGGAAAGAAGTAACTTAGACAATTGCTATATTCTAATTTCTCCTGCTTCTTTGTGATAACAAATGGCTATAATATGACAAAATGGCATAAAATGATTATTGCAAATATGGAAAACTTGAAGTTTAATTAGTACAGAGAGGGGTGTCATGGGCTAGAAATGTGGGGTTTCACATTTTGGCAATATTTATATCTATTTTGTACTTCTCCATGACGTTATTTTTTAATAAAAAGACCAAAGAAAAGTGTTAATTTATTTTGGATTATAGTATAGGTAAATTATCAGATTGAAGATAATCTTTAGTCTAAATTTACATGGTCTCAAAGGTGAAGCAAAGAGAAGTTCCACTAAATAGAATCCAGTCTTTGGGTTCACTACATGGCCAATTGTGCCACGTGCGCTTTCCATGCATTTGGATAAACGCATAGAAAATGCATGGTTTTTGCCTCTTTATGATTAGCTAAAAACCATGCGTTTTCCATGCGTTTATCCTTCTCATGGAAAACGCACGTGGTACAATTGGCCATGTAGTTGTTCCACGCTATGATTTTACTTTTCTCTATAACCATCATTCCTCAGATTAATTTAAATTTCAAATTTGGCTACAGCATTAATTAGGAGCATCACAGGGATTAAGGGATTCTACAATTAAGTGGAGCGGGAATTTAAATTAGAGAAGCTGTTTGCAACTACGAAATAAATTCAGCCTCAGCCACTTCAGATTGATGCGATGGATCTGCAATTACCTGGGGCATCAGCTTGTCAGATTACATGTTTAGTTTTCAGCTACAACTTCGTTTTAATGTGACCATGTTTTGTATCACCCTCAACTTTGTTATAATGATTAATTTCATTGTGATATTGACTGCTTTAGCAATGTTCAATGCCATAAATTTTAAGAATTTGTTGCCATGGAAACTTGCATTGACATTTTTCTACAGTCACACCAAAAGTTATTCAGACACTTTTGACTTTTATAAAACAAATGCATTTTAAGATTCAATCATGAATATATGGAAATTATGGCCATAATAATAACCTCACATACAGATTCTTGAATAATACCATAGAATGTGATGCCACCTCAAAATCACACAGTATTAGCTAAAGTTTGCATTATTATTAATGCTATCTGACTATTAAGGCTTATGACATTGTACAAACCTCAACAATTATTACCTCAAAACTATATGATCCATTTCATTGTTAGGCAATTTCTATAAATTGTATATTGTTTATTGTTTATTGAATAAAGCCACTCTTCCCAAAGACTTAATGACATGCAGCTTTAGGGAAGAGCACAATTTAAAATGTATTAAATGTAATGTGGAAGAAAAAGTAATCGAAGGGATATTTGCGTAAATGTAGAAGATTATGACAAGTAATTTTGATTTCTACATGGCCAATTGTGCCACGTGCATTTTATCCAAACGCATGGAAAAACGCATGGTTTTTTGCCTCATTATAATAAGCTAAAAACCATGCGTTTTCCATGCGTTTATCCTTCTCATGGAAAACGCACGTGGCACATTTGGCCATGTAGGCCTATTAAATTTGCATGAGTACCAATTTGGCATATAGCACATTTCTCAATATAAACCTCAACTGTCATCTTTTTCACATATAATTTAAAACCATGGAAGCTATGTGTGTTTTTATACTTTGAAATTATTTGGCATATTGTTGAATGTTTTAGGACAGTCATAGGATACAAAAGTGAAATTTCTGACTTGGAGGGTCATTAACCAAGTAAATACTTCTATATATGTTATATTCAAATATGATGTTTTTATAAAGTAAATCCATAGCAGCAATCCAAATAGAACATTGACAGAGATTTTATTTCATGTAATACCACAACAATTATACACAACACTAAGCTTATTCTACATCATTGTATTTGCAAATCATTTGATAACTGCAAATGGAATTGACTTGCTTGATACATGAGCACTTAATATGATCACTAAATGGCCTATTTCTTCCTTATTGGCCTAATTATTTACGCATGCTGGTTTTATGGGTAGGTTTTGTGGGTACTGATTTTAGATTATGAGGCAGAAAATCATAAATTTCTGTCGTTTTCTGACAATTATTTTCCATTAATATTTACCTGCCCCCCACAGGCTATAACGCATGGATGTGATTTATTAATAATCGATCCAAAATGTCATTTAATGGACCCGACCTTCAATTAATGTTTACAGAAGCATTCCAAATATTTACTTTCAGGTAAATTATTCAATAATATAATTCTTGTTAATGGACCATTGTTTTGACTTCTGCGTTAAAAAAGGAAAATGGAATTATGAAGTAATATTAAGTTTTCTCAGTAGTGAGGCACGAAAACCTATTTTTAATGAAGAGAAACTTTCTCAGAAAAAGATAAGTTCTTAAATTGAACAGTTTTTTCCTTGTTATTGACCAGAAAACCTATTGCTCTACTTGAAATAGTAATATATTGTTTCCTATTACTAACGAAAGTCAAAGTATTTAAGAAACATATTTTGTCAATAGCCTGTCTTATAATTATTAAATGTTTCAAGATGTTATTTCTTGCAGTATTTATATTACAAATTAACAAAATCTCATTTTTATTTTATTTTATTGGTACCTTTCAATGCTTTGACATGCATTTCACTTTTAATTCGATGCCAATCCTTCAAACTTAAAAAGTACCCATTGCTAAATGAGTCTGTCATGACTGTTGTGTTTATAGGCCCACATGACTTGAGACACTGACTTTTGAAATGTATAAAACATGTCATTAATGGATGCCACTCATATTTTTCGTATCTACTCCATTGTAATTGCTATTTTGATCGAAAACTCACTTTGTTCAAATGCTACGTGCAGTAATCATTCATAAAAAAACATCGAATGTACAGTGTATCTCTTTCTCTGGTAAAACAAATATCGCGCCATGAAATTGTAAACTTTACCAATGTCACGGGGCTGAATGGGTGGGTGGATTAGGGCTTTACATCCTGCATTTCTGATGTGCTAATTAGGTCAGGCAGGGGTCAGGGCAATGAGAGAAGGATGAAGCAGCCATCCAACCTAGGATGTTGTGGAATGGATGTTACAACCTGTTCGCGTTATCTTATCTCATCTCATCTCATCTCATCTTATCTCATCTCATGATTCTTTTCTCATCTTATCTTATCTTATCTTATCTTATCTTATCTCATTATTCTTTTCTTATCTAATCTCATCTCATCTCATGATTCTTTTCTCATCTCATCTCATCTCATCTTATCTCATCTTATCTCATCTCATCTCATGATTCTTTTCTCATCTCATTTCATCTTTATCTTATCTTATCTTATCTTATCTTATCTCATCTTATCTCATCTCATCTCATCTCATCTTATCTTATCTCTCACCATCTCATCTCACTCATCCTATTCCCGGAATGGGGATTATAAACTTTAAATCAAATACCTCTTTCAATGCATTCGAGTTGGTGGCACCATGCAAAAAAAATGAGCAACTATTGCTCTGCAATCAAGTTAATACATACATATAAAGAGCCTTGTGCAACCATATGACAAACTAAATGTCAACATGACAAATAAGGATGGCAAGAAAGCAACAGGACACATCACTTGATACATTGGTTGCTGAGACAAATCTGAGGGATCATCAGTCAGAATTTACATAACTTCAGCATCCTTTTTGGTCACTGCAGTTTTACCCACACCTCTTCAATCTAAATTTGTCTTCAAGCAGCGAGAATGTTTTCACTTGATAAGGTGGAATTGAAATGGATTAGAATCTCTTTGCAATTCATCAACAAGTGGGAAAGTAAAATAGGCCCATGGGCTATTCATTTTTCAGAACAATCGACCTAATGTATCATTCAAAGCACATAATTTTATCCATCAAGTACATAATTAGCTGATTCTATCTAATTGTTTTGGTATGAAGTATAACTAATGTGGTTGTAAGTAATTAAGGATTGAGTCCTGGTAATTACACGAAATGGCTGAAGGGATACTTTCCAAAAAAACTCCTTCCACCAGATTACTTTAAATCCTATCAAAGCCATATCCATACTGGACTACTCCAAAGTCTTTGACCGAGTCCCACATAAACTGCTATTGGCTAAACTGAACTTTTATGGAATAAGAAGATCCTCGCTTAACTGGATTAGGGCATTCCCGGACTCACGTTCTCAAAGAGTGGTAGTCGACGGCATCTTCTTAGACGAAGCGCAAGTGGCCAGTGGTATCCCGCAGGGAGTCCATCCTGGGACCACTCCTTTTTTTACTTTTTAAATGACCGGGTGCTAATCCTGGGTTCTAATCCCTCTGCCATTTCCTTGAGGAGTCTGGATGTTACTAGGTCCTGCCCACAGGCTTTCCTAGTGTTTAGTTTGCTCAGAAGGTTTCTCACCCCATCTTCTGTAATTTTGCTGTTCTTCATAGGTGGGTAGGGTGGCCTTCTATTTCAGAGATGTTTGTGGTGTCTTGTCTTGTAAAAACCGACTGGTATGTCGGTTCAGAATATCAGCTTTGGGTTTTGCATCTGAGAAAACTCTGCCTTCCGACTTCAAGAGCCTAACGCTGAAAAACAACGAAAGCGTCTTGCAGATATAAATTATGTACATAATTCCTTTCAAAACCTGGTTTACAAGGCACTCCTCATTTAGAAAATAACACATCTAACTTCCAACACGATATTAAGGGACCAATAATGAATTAATCATTTATGACATATTTATGTTGTTATCTGAAATACCTAGTTAAGCTTAATTAACTGGGTAGTCCAATGATCAATATCAGTATTGGTATCGGCCGATACTAGCAAGTGTCGGTATTAATATTGGTTCGATAAATTTGAGAATTGGAATACTGTGATTACTGATGGTCTATTCTGTTATTTTCCATTCTATTTGTTTTTCCTTAATTTTTGTGTAATTAATTCATATTTATCAGTTTTGTATACTGATAGTTTGGCTGATTCAGTGTATGATCCAGGTATTTCGTTTTATCTACTCGTTTATTTTTGTTTTGTTTTACACTTTTAGTTTTACTCATTTAACCAATTCTGCACTATCTTATCGCTTATGCCAAAGTTGGGGTTTTTACTATTCTTACATGGGCAAATCTACCGCCTACTTACTTGACAAGAGCAAAGGAATTCCCAACCATTAACAAAACTCCTGTACTTTAACCAGGACATGTGTTGCCTGGGGCTTCAAGCACTCAATGAGGAATGGGACTTGTTAAGTGTCAAATTACTGAGTACTTAGCAGACTCTTGGAAAATTTAGTTCTATGTTTGTGTCAGGACAAGAATACTTGTCCTTCTAGTCACATTTGTATATGGATACTGGATACTGGATAGTGGTAAAAGGTTCTACATAGATAATCTGAAGGTTCTGGGTTTAATATCTAGCAATACCATTCTCTATATGCTTTTGACCTTGGGTAAATTCATATTCACATGGAAGCATGTTTGAACATATAACTTTAAACTGATTTGATATTAAATATTATCTCCACCATCGTGGTCAGTGGTTATTAACCAGGGTCTTCAAGTGTCCATATTTGAGATGATGGAGACTTTTCTGAACCACTCAATGGAGATTTCCAATGTTTCTCATGAGAAAGATCATTGGAAAGCCTTAGCTTATGAGACCATGCTAGGATTAAGACCACTGTAATTAACTGGGGGAGGACTGAATATTCACCTTTACCTATTGTAATATATTTTAATTACAGTGATGAGATCCGATGTAGTTGTCTTAAGATGAAGGCGGTCTTAATAATTAAATTCATACGAAAGCCAAAAATTTGAATGAGTGAATGGTACCAACACCTTAAGTAACTGTCCTAAAGCCATAGTGGCTTTAGTAGTTCTAGCTTTATTGACATTATGGCTCCCTTCCTTTTAACAAATTCTTAAGGAGTGACCCGGCCATATTTTGGTGTCACGCGGAAAATGTCTTATTGAAAGAAGTTATTCCATTCTACTGGATGGCGTCCCTTAAGATGGCGTCATCTTCTGCTTCAATGATTTCTCTGAGGATTTCATGATTTTTTTGCATATTCCACAAAAAAAAAGTAGATCAGTCGACTTCTTCTGAATATTACTTCTCAAAAACACCAGACAGCAATCTTTTCCATGGATTTTCTTTGTTTTTAACTGAGCTGCAACGAAATGTCAGGTTGACAGATGACAGAGCAGAAATGCCACAAAGTGGTAAAGCCTTTTTGATAGGACAGGATAGGATAGGGTAGGATAGAATAGACAGGATAGGACATGACAGGATAGGATAGGATAGGATAGACAGGATCGGACAGGATAGGACAGGACAGGATAGGATAGGATAGAATAGGACAGGATAGGATAGGGTAGGATAGGATAGGATAGACAGGATAGGATAGGATAGGATAAGGTAGGATAGAATAGGATAGGATAGACAGGATAGCACAGGATAGGACAGGACAGGATAGGATAGGATAGGACAGGATAGGACAGGATAGGATAGGATAGGATAGGATAAGACAGGATAGGATAGGGTAAGATAGAATAGGATAGGATAGACAGAATAGGACAGGATATGACAGAACAGGTTAGAACAGGTTAGAACAGGATAGGATAGGATAGGATAGGATAGGATAGGATAGGATAGGATAGGATAGGATAGCAGGTTGATGACACTGAGGAGTTTGGTTGATTGTGCAGGACACATATCTGGAAAGTTGGTGAGCACTTGGTTAATTCAAAGATTATGGTTAATTCTTGCTTTGCTGTGGATACTTATAATGACTAAATCTGGAAACAAGCTCTGTTTCAAAAACATGTAAAAAGAGATTTTGCTTGTGTGGAGCAAGCAGATATCTTAGGAAATACCTTAGCTTCTCTATCATCCGCTATTTTCCAGTAACAAATCCGTATTTCACGAAGTAAATCCAATACTGAATGGACAGAATAAGAAATTGCTATGGATAACATTCACATTTTCTGCTTTTAATCTTTGACCTACAATAATAGTTTCCTGGGTTTCCCAAAAGAGGGCACTGTAAGATTCCGGAAGTAGATGGCGCTGGATTACTTGTTTCATATGCTTGCCAAGGGGTCAGGTTGGGGCGTTCCTCTATAAACCTTCTGCCTGCATAATGCCATAAAGAATCTCTGAAAATGATCTTTCCATTAAGTTTTATTGCTTCTTTAATCGATTCTGGCCATAATCCAATGATGGGACGAACCACAAATACAGTGGCCATCTGGGGTTTATGTCTCAATAACCAAGGGTTATTTTTAGCAATAAAATATGGTCTGGATTCTACGGTTTGATGGGCTAATGTCATGTGCACTAAAGATGGTCTGAATAGCATGGGGCATAACAGTTTTTTTTCAGTGTTATTGTCATGATCTGCTTCTTGTCTCCCAATAATATGCTGTTGGTGGACACAGAACTGAACTTTGTAAGGGTTTTTTAAATTTTTTTTGTAAAGTTAAAAATATCAATCAGACCAATACTGTAACAAAATTTGGCATCTTACTTTTTAATGGTTTATATAGAGGTATTTTAATTCAGGGACCTTTCTTTAAGAAATATTATCAGTTTTGGGACTCAATATAGATATGTCAACCATTCTTGTACATAGTCAAATACTTGACAACTTGGTTTACAGCATGCATGGTGATTTCAATTAAATCCCATATAATCAACAAGTTTATGCAGAGAATGTCTAGTGAATTATGGAAAAACAGGTACTTCTGGAAAGCCTAGAATGTTTATTTTTGCAGTAAACTTTAAATTTTTCCTAGGGGGGGGGGGGGCATGCCCCTGTACGCCAGCCAAGACTTTATGTCAGGCCTCATCGGCCTCCCCCTTACCAAATTTCTAGATGCGCTCCTGAGCCTTGCTGTATGTGGCCAAAATCCATCAGTATTTACCAAAATTTACCAAAAGACTCATCTCTGTAACTGTTTTGTGAAAAGAAACAAAATGATTGAAATTTTCCAAATGCTTTTGTTTCACAAAGGAGACTCATTATGATAACTATTCACAGTGGATTGTCAATAGCTCTTTGTGCTTGGTTTTTCAAATCCTTTTCACAGTTAAACTAAGCCAATGGTCCCCTAGTTTTCCTTTATGCGTCTTTTATTGCTTTTTCACAATCGCTCCAGCTCATTTCAGCTACGTGCATGCTTGGCTGTGAAAATTAAGCGAAGCTTGAGTTTTTTGTCTTTACTGGAATCCTTCCTAGTATGAAAATTTAATGGATAACAAACACATTGAGTGTCCTTGACCTTTGACCTGCCTGCATCCTTGAGATCTCCTTAAGGAACCTTCGCAGTCTTTTCCTCTTCTCCGCTTCAGATGAGAGTAAAATCTTAAGCATCACCTGAGCCACTCCTGCAGCATCGGTTTTCAGTCAAGTGGCATCTTGTGACCATTTTCTGAGTCATCTCCTGATGAAGTTAGTCTGAGTGAGTCATTAAATTAGAATCATATTTAGGTATGGTCAAGCAACAGTATGTCAGTCTCAAGAAAGAAGATATCTTTCTTAACTGTCTCGATGTCCGATAGTTGTTCGGCTAACTAAATCAGTTGAGGTAGATGGTATGATGCGCTGGCAAATGGCAACTAGTACTGACTGTGCCACAGTTTGGTAATTATCGTGACTGATAAGAAATTGTATTCAAAAACGTTAAATATTTTTTGAAAAAGTTGCAGAAGCTCAGCTTTCTAAGGTTTCTTTCTTTCAAATTTTAAATATGGTGTTTTTGTGGGTAGAATATAGCTTTGCGTCCTGTATTTCTGCACCTGATGGGCTAAGTAGGACAGGCAGGGACCATGGCAATGAGATGAAGGATGAAACAGCCATCCAACTGAGGCTCGATGAGGAATTGAACACAGGACTCAGTGGTTGGAAGCCCAGCGTGCTACCACTGAGCTAGGCCCTAACCACATGTTTTACTTATGGGGTTACAACCCAGATAACATGCCAGACTAACTAAACATTAGCATGAGGTTGACAGATGGTGATGTAGTCCTGATCTGGCATGCTATCTGGGAAGGTGTTAGTTAACAATACAGGTCTATCAGTTATTATAAAAATATTTTACAGTATACTTAACAGGTCAAATAATCACACTTCAAAATTGGTAGAGCTTTGACACTCGATGGCCCGACAATGCCCTGATAACGAGATAGCATGCGAAATCGGTCTTACTATGGCCAAATGTACATTTGGTTTTGGTGACACTTGCCCAATGTTGGACCAATATGTCATGTCAAAGGGGCATACCATCAGGGTATATCCTCAATGGCATGTCGTATTTTCTCAATGTCGGCCCAATGTTGGCCCAACATCGCCTTAGTCAGATCGACATCGGGCCAGAGTCGGACAGACCTGGCATGCTATCTGGGATACCATTAACGTTATAATTTTCATTATTCTGAATACAAGTCCTCGATAGGAATATTACATCTCATCCGATGTTACCTCGAAGACACATGATGTGTGTCTCAATTCGCAAAAGATGCATAGAATGATCTCGGGTCCTTTCGGTGCTCATAAAAAGTGCATTCATGCAACAGCAGCCACTGTTTTTCTGCTTCAAAATCCAGGAAATGCGTGGAAAGCATAAATCCATAATATTTAAGTGGATTCTGTCCAGTCTTCAAACAGATTCTCTTTGATGTGAATCTTTGGTGAAAAGGAAAAAACAACTTTTTTCATTAAGTTAGGAAATCCATTTCATGCCAATCTGCCACTCATCCCTGGTCTTTCTTAAGTGAAATGGATAGCAAAGCAACACTGAGATGGGGAATTTGTTTAAGTTTATTGCGTTGCGTCTTCAGTTATTTGTGTCTTTCTCTGCATGTGGTCAGCTCATTGGAAAATCTCCTTTAGGAGAATGTTAGGCAAAGCAGCTAACTTTTTTGCCTTACTTATAATAATGATGTTAACAATAATATTCTTTTTTTTTGCCGTCACAGACTGGATTGTACAATAGATATAAATATAAGAATCACCTGGACAATATATTGCAGAAATAGTAAATTTCAATATTCTTTACAGAAATTGACATAACATTAACTAGAATGAAAACGAATAAAAAAATTTAATATTTGACTCATTAAAAATGTTAAATAAACTCATAAAAGTTGAATAAACAAAAAGGAATACAAATTTCTTTAAAATGTTTAGTTTTGCACCTTGGGAGTATAAATGTCTTACATTTTCTCAGATTTTCATTTTTAATGAATTCTCTCAATTTTACCTACATACTTTTAGACTGCATAGAAAGCCTGACCCCAAAAATCTTTTTCAGAACAGTTGGTCAATTTTATCTACTGCCACAGGTTATAAACAACTGTCAATGTTACCTGCGTCATTTATTTTAATGACTCATTTCTTATTCCAAAACATGTCACCTTTTTGCTGTAGTACAGCCAAATTGCTAAGCTTTTTTTTTGTGCCCCTGGGTGCCAGAGTTAGGTGCACTGATGACAGGAAAAACAATTCTCTTCTGGGCTTAAATATGTTTTTTCATTTATAATGATGTAATTATTTATTGTAAGTTGAATGTGGTCAATGAAATTATCTTCATCAAAAGTGTTTTGCACTTGATACGTCAGTGATCAGTATACTTTCAATTTCCAAATATTATGTCTGGAGGCTACTGGGTCTGAAGCTTAGTCAGCTTACATGACCAGCTGCCAGAGGCAGATGTAATGATGAGATGATAATGTTTGGAGTACTCACCATGCATTTACCCTACTCCGTGGGTGGGGACTTTTACTTGTCACAGCATGGACACCGAGTACAAGGCACCTCCAATTTAACGTCTCATGCGATCGACATCCTGCTGCTGGGATGTAGCTCATGAAGAGTGCCCGGGCTGGGGGATTGAACCCGGGACCTTCAGCAGAGCTGACCAATGTGGAATTTATAGGTGCCTTAACCGATAGGCTACCCAGCTGCTATTTAATTGAAGAACATTGTTTAAACATAATTAATGCAACAAAACTATAATGAAATGACTATCAATATGACATTGAGTAATTACTCAACAGTATAGTGATACATATGTACCAATAAAGAATGTACTTGCTTTTAGATACTATATCGATTCACTGGACAAGAAATATCAGATTAACAAGTGTGAGAGAGTGATAATACAGTTGTCAATAATCTTTTTATCTGTGAGGGATATTGTCCACCAGAGTACGCAGTTGGCATCTATCTCCAATTCTGTAATACCTGCGTGCTTCACCGAGTTCTTTTTACAAGTACCTTATTAGATACCTCATCCTGAATAATATACAGATGGACCATATGATTATGACCACAGTAAAAATCTTCTTTTTTTACTTACATAAAGCATGTTTTATTGTGAGAAATTTAATCATTTAACATGACATATGTCATATCTCAGATTTCTATGACGTTATAATTTCTGTCTTCAGTCATTACCTTGACTACAACTAAATACAGTTTATATGTTGTATATGTTGTATTGTATTGTATTGTATTGTATTGAATTGTATTGTATTGTATTGCATTGTATTGTATTGCATTGTATTGTATTGCATTGCATTGTATAGTATTGCATTGCAGTGTATTGCATTGCATTTTATTGTATTGCATTGCATTGCATTGTGTTCTATTGTATTGTATTGCATTGTATTGTATTGCATTGCATTGCATTGCAGTGTATAGTATTGCATTGCAGTGTATTGCATTGCATTTTATTGTATTGCATTGCATTGCATTGTGTTCTATTGTATTGTATTGCATTGTATTGCATTGCATTGCAGTGTATGGTATTGCATTGCAGTGTATTGCATTGTATTTTATTGTATTGCATTATAGTGTATTGTATTGCAATGCAGTGTATTTTATTGTATTGCATTGCATTGCATTGCAATTTATTGTATTGCATTGTATTGTATTGCAGTTGAATTGCATTGCAGTGTATAATATTGCATTGCAGTGTATTGCATTGCATTTTATTGCATTGCATTATAGTGTATTGTATTGCATTTTATTGTATTGCATTGCATTGTATTGTATTGCATTTTATTGTATTGTATTGTATTGTATTTTTTTGCATTGTATTGTATTGTATTCCTTTGTATTGTAGTAGTAGTAAAATTTTATTTATTGTCGTTTCAATTCACGGAATCACATACATTGTTCAAGACAAAATACACGAACCATAGAGATATGAATTAAATTCAAACATATTTCATAAGACATGTAAGAAATCTAGGTAAATATAAATATGAAACTTGAAACATATGTAGGCCACGCAGGACCAGCATAATTGTATAATAATGATAACGGGTAATGATATAATTTATAAACCGATAGATACCAACTGAATTTTGAATTTAGCAAAAGTTTCTTTAAGAAAGAGGAAAGTGGGTGGGTGGGCGGGTTAACTAGAAGTGCGATGAAGGGAGACGGTTAGCCTAGCCTATATAGTGGAGAGGTGTTTTTGGACAACAAACAGCTCTGCTAAATATAGAAAAGCCCCACAACAGAAATGGGCTTAAGAACAGCCTAAGCCCGGTTCAATGAGTGCTGCTTTGGTAAATTAGATAATAGAAGTTTAAGAATCAATAATAAATTCACTGCCTGACTCAACCGATCTTAATACTTTAAATAAGTTACTAAAAAAAATGTGTTCATTTATTTTGGTCTCAATGATGATGTGCTCTCATAAATAAGTTCCACAAAATAGAATCAAGTATTTGGGTTCACTAGTGGTTCCACACTATGATTTTACCTTTCTCCATAAGCCCTATTGGCCATTATTCCTCAGATTAATGTAAATTTCAAATTTGGCTACAGCATTAATTAGGAGCATCACAGGGATTAAGGGATTCTACAATTAGGTGGAGCGGGAATTTAAATTAAAGAAACTGTTTGCAACTACGAATAAATTCAGCCTCAGCAACTTCAGATTGATGCGATGGATCTGCAATTACCTGGGGCATCAGCTTGTCAGATTACATGTTTAGTTTTCAGCTACAACTTCGTTTTAATGTGACCATGTTTTGTATCACCCTCAACTTTGTTATAATGATTAATTTCATTGTGATATTGACTGCTTTAGCAATGTTTAATTCCATAAATTTTAAGAATTTGTTACCATGGAAACTTGCATTGACATCATTCTACAGTCACACCAAAAATTATTCAGACACTTTTGACTTTTATAAAACAAATGCATTTTAAGATGCAATCATGAATATATGGAAATTATGGCCATAATAATAACCTCACATACAGATTCTTGAATAATACCATAGAATGTGATGCCACCCTCAACAAAATCACACAGTTTTAATTTACACCCAACTCTGAAAGTGTCTCAATAGTTTTGGAGGTGACTGTATCCCTTTTAGTTTTTATCAACAATTCTCTGAAACTTATAAGTATCATTTTAGTAGCTAAAGTTTGCGTTATTATTAAATGCTATCTGACTATTAAGGCTTATGACAATTGCACATTGTATAAACGTCAACCATCATTACCTCAAAAATATATGACCCATTTCATTGTTAGGCAATTTCTATAAATTGTATATTGTTTATTGTTTACTGTATAAAGCCACTCTTCCCAAAGGCTTAAAATGCACTGTCTGTCAAATTTGCAATTTTCTAATAGGCTATCAAACATTTGAAATTACCTTTATTAATCAAGGCACACTCAATTTGTGCGAATTAATGATTTATAAGATATTAATCACTTAAAAATAAATTATACATTGAGAGAAAATCCAGACCAAAACATTGGAAACACAATGGAAATATTATCATCACCATTGTTTAGTATTGTGACGTCATCACTGGGTTTGTTTACATATTGAATTTTTGATGGCATGAAAAACTAATATTTATATTATTTATTGTAAATTAAAACTAAATTGTTGTGCAAAAATGGGTATGTAATGGTGAAAAATATCATGAGACTAGAAGGCAGTATTGATTTATATCATTATTTTAATGTGCAAATTTGACAGACTTAGGGAAGAGTACAGTTACAAATGTATTAAATGTAATGTGGAAGAAAAAGTAATCGAAGGGATACTTGTGTAAATGTTGAAGATTCTGACAAGTAATTTTGATTTCTAGGCCTATTAAATTTGCATGAGTACCAATTTGGCACACGGCATTTCTCAATATAAGCCTCAACTGTCTTCTTTTTCACATATAATTTAAAACCATGGAAGCTATGTGTGTTTTTATACTTTGAAATTATTTGGCATATTGCTGAATGTTTTAGGACAGTCATAGGATACAACAGTGAAATTACTGACTTGGAGGGTCATAAACGAAGTAAAAACTTCTATATATGTTATATTCAAATATGATGTTTTTATAAAGTAAATCCATAGCAGCAATCCAAATAGAATATTGACAGAGATTTTATTTTATGTAATACCACAACAATTATACACAACACTAAGCTTATTCTACATCATTGCATTTGCAAATCATTTCATAACTGCAAATGGAATTGACTTGCTTGATACATGAGCACTTAATATGATCACTAAATGGCCTATTTCTTCCTTATTGGCCTAATTGTGTATGCATGCTAGTTTTATGGGCTGTTGTAGGTTTTGTGGGTATTTATTTTGATGCAGAAAATCATAAATTTCTGTCGTTTTCTGACAATTATTTTCCATTAATATTTACCTGTCCCCCACAGGCTATAACGCATGGATGTTATTTATTAATAATCGATCCAAAATGTCATTTAATGGACCCGACCTTCAATTAATGATAACAGAAGCATTCCAAATATTTACTTTCAGGTAAATTATTCAATCATATAATTCTTGTTAATGGACCATTGTTTTGACTTCTGCGTTAAAAAAGGAAAATGGAATAATGAAGTAATATTAAGTTTTCTCAGTAGTGAGTCACGAAAACCTGTTTTTAATGAAGATAAACTTTCTCAGAAAAATATAAGTTCTTAAATTGAACAGTTTTTTCCTTGTTATTGACCAGAAAATCTATTGCTCTACTTGAAATAGTAATATATTGTTTCCTATTACTAACGAAAGTCAAAGTATTTAAGAAACATATTTTGTCAATAGGCCTATCTTATAATTATTAAATGTTTCAAGATGTTATTTCTTGCAGTATTTATATTACAAATTAACAAAATCTCATTTTTATTTTATTTTATTGGTACCTTTCAATGCTTTGACATGCATTTCACTTTTACTTCGATGCCAATCCTTCAAACTTAAAAAGTACCCATTGCTAAATGAGTCTGTCATGACTTTTGTGTTTATAGGCCCACATGACTTGAGACACTGACTTTTGAAATGTATAAAACATGTCATTAATGGATGCCACTCATATTTTTCGTATCTACTCCATTGTAATTGCTATTTTGATCGAAAACTCACTTTGTTCAAATGCTACGTGCAGTGATCATTCATAAAAAAAATCGAATGTACAGTGTATCTCTTTCTCTGGTAAAACAAATATCGCGCCATGAAATTGTAAACTTTACCAATGTCACGGGGCTGAATGGGTGGGTGGATTAGGGCTTTACATCCTGCATTTCTGATGTGTTAATTAGGTCAGGCAGGGGTCAGGGCAATGAGAGAAGGATGAAGCAGCCATCCAACCTAGGATGTTGTGGCATGGATGTTACAACCTGTTCGCGTTATCTTATCTTATCTTATCTCATCTCATCTCATCTCATCTCATCTTATCTCATCTCATGATTCTTTTCTCATCTTATCTTATCTTATCTTATCTTATCTTATCTTATCTTATCTTATCTTATCTTATCTCATTATTCTTTTCTTATCTAATCTCATCTCATCTCATGATTCTTTTCTCATCTCATCTTATCTCATCTTATCTCATCTCATCTCATGATTCTTTTCTCATCTCATCTCATCTTTATCTTATCTTATCTTATCTTATCTTATCTTATCTTATCTTATCTTATCTTATCTTATCTCATCTCATCTTATCTTATCTCTCACCATCTCATCTCACTCATCTTGTCCTATTCCCGGAATGGGGATTATAAACTTTAAATCAAATACCTCTTTCAATGCATTCGAGTTGGTGGCACCATGCAAAAAAAAAGCAACTATTGCTCTGCAATCAAGTTAATACATACATATAAAGAGCCTTGTGCAACCATGTGACAAGCTAAATGTCAACATGACAAATAAGGATGGCAAGAAAGCAACAGGACACATCACTTGATACATTGGTTGCTGAGACAAATCTGAGGGATCATCAGTCAGAATTTACATAACTTCAGCATCCTTTTTGGTCACTGCAGTTTTACCCACACCTCTTCAATCTAAATTTGTCTTCAAGCAGCGAGAATGTTTTCACTTGATAAGGTGAAATTGAAATGGATTAGAATCTCTTTGCAATTCATCAACAAGTGGGAAAGTAGAATAGGCCCATGGGCTATTCATTTTTCAGAACAATCGACCTAATGTATCATTCAAAGCACATAATTTTATCCATCAAGTACATAATTAGCTGATTCTATCTAATTGTTTTGGTATGAAGTATAACTAATGTGGTTGTAAGTAATTAAGGATTGAGTCCTGGTAATTACACGAAATGGCTGAAGGGATACTTTCCAAAAAAACTCCTTCCACCAGATTACTTTAAATCCTACCAAAGCCATATCCATACTGGACTACTCCAAAGTCTTTGACCGAGTCCCACATAAACTGCTATTGGCTAAACTGAACTTTTATGGAATAAGAAGATCCTCGCTTAACTGGATTAGGGCATTCCCGGACTCACGTTCTCAAAGAGTGGTAGTCGACGGCATCTTCTTAGACGAAGCGCAAGTGGCCAGTGGTATCCCGCAGGGAGTCCATCCTGGGACCACTCCTTTTTTTACTTTTTAAATGACCGGGTGCTAATCCTGGGTTCTAATCCCTTTGCCATTTCCTTGAGGAGTCTGGATGTTACTAGGTCCTGCCCACAGGCTTTCCTAGTGTTTAGTTTGCTCAGAAGGTTTCTCACCCCATCTTCTGTAATTTTGCTGTTCTTCATAGGTGGGTAGGGTGGCCTTCTATTTCAGAGATGTTTGTGGTGTCTTGTCTTGTAAAAACCGACTGGTATGTCGGTTCAGAATATCAGCTTTGGGTTTTGCATCTGAGAAAACTCTCCCTTCCGACTTCAAGAGCCTAATGCTGAAAAACACTGAAAGCATCTTGCAGATATAAATTATGTACATAATTCCTTTCAAAAACCTGCTTTACAAGGCACTCCTCATTTAGAAAATAATACATCTAACTTCCAACACGATATTAAGGGACCAATAATGAATTAATCATTTATAACATATTTATTTTGTTATCTGAAATGCCTAGTTAAGCTTAATTAACTGGGTAGTCCAATGATCAATATCAATATTGGTATCGGCCGATACTAGTAAGCGTCAGTATTGATATTGGTTCGATCAATTTGAGTATTGGAATACCGCGATTACTGATGGTCTATTCTGTTATTTTCCATTCTATTTGTTTTTCCTTAATTTTTGTGTAATTAATTCATATTTATCAGTTTTGTATACTGATAGTTTGGCTGATTAGGTGTGATCCGAGTATTCCATTTTATCTACTCGTTTTATCTACTTTGTTATATACATTTAGTTTTACTCATTTAACCAATTTTGCACTATCTTATCGCTTATGCCAAAGTTGGGGTTTTTACTATTCTTACATGGGCAAATCTACCGCCTACTTACTTGACAAGAGCAAAGGAACTTTAACCAGGACATGTCTTGCCTGGGGCTTCAAGCACTCAATGAGGAATGGGACTTGTTAAGTGTCAAATTACTGAATACTTAGCAGACTCTTGGAAAATTTAGTTCTATGTTTGTGAAAGGACAAGAATACTTGTCCTTCTAGTCACATTTGTATATGGATACTGGATACTGGATAG
Source organism: Alitta virens (assembly GCA_932294295.1). Lineage (NCBI taxonomy): Eukaryota > Metazoa > Annelida > Polychaeta > Phyllodocida > Nereididae > Alitta > Alitta virens. The sequence continues at coordinate 3,002,060 of OW028580.1, read as the reverse complement.
TGGTAAAAGGTTCTACATAGATAGTCTGAAGGTTCTGGGTTTGATATCTAGCAATACCATTCTCTATATGCTTTTGGCCTTGGGTAAATTCATATTCACATGGAAGCATGTTTGAACATATAACTTTAAACTGATTTGATATTAAATATTATCTCCACCATCGTGGTCAGTGGTTATTAACCAGTATCTTCAAGTGTCCATATTTGAGATGATGGAGACTTTTCTGAACCACTCAATGGAGATTTCCAATGTTTGTCATGGGAAAGATTGTTGGAAAGCCTTAGCTTACGAGACCATGCTATGATTAAGACCACTGTAATTAACTGGGGAGGACTGTATGTTCACCTTTATCTATTGTAATCTATTTTAATTACAGTGATGAGGTCCAATGTAGTTGTCTTAAGATGAAGGCGGTCCTAATACTGATCGGTTCCAGTGTGTTGCTTATCCGTAGTAAGTCGTAAATTCATACGAAAGCCAAAAATTTTAATGAGTGAATTGTACCAACACCTTAAGTAACTGTCCCAAAGCCATAGTGTCTTTAGTATTTCTAGCTTTATTGACATTATGGCTCCTTTCCTTTTAACAAATTCTTGAGGAGCACGGCCATATTTTGGTGTCACACGGAAAATGTCTTATTGAAAGAAGTTATTCAATTCTACCGGACAGCGTCCTTCAAGATGGCGTCATCTTCTGCTTCAATGATTTCTCTGAGGATTTCATGATTTTTTTGCATATTCTGCTAAAAAAAAGTAGATCAGTCGACTTCTTCTGAATATTACTTCTCGAAAGCACCAGACAGCAATCTTTTCCATGGACTTTTTGTTTAGAACAGTGAGATGCAACGAAATGTCAGGTTGACAGATGACAGAGCAGAAATGCCACAAAGTGGTAAAGCCTATCATCGGATGGAATAAGATACTGTAGGAAAGCTATCGGAAAGCAAAAGGATAGTATAGGATAGGATAGAATAGGATAGGATAGGATTGATAGGATTGGATAGGATTGGATAGGATAGGATTGGATATGATAGGATAGGATAGGATAGGAAGGACAGGATAGGATAGGATAGGACTGGATAGGATAGCATAGGATAAGGATAGGATAAGATAGGGAAGGTTAGAATAGGATAGGATAGACAGGATAGGGTAGGATAGAATAGGATAGGAAGGATAGGACAGGACAGGACAGGATAGGATAGGATAGGATTGGATAGGATAGGATAGACAGGACCGGTTAGGATAGGATAGGATAGGATAGGACAGGACAGAACAGGACAGGATAGGACAGGACAGGATAGGATAGGATTGGATAGGATAGGATAGGACAGGATAGGATAGGGTAAGATAGAATAGGATAGGATAGACAAGATAGGATAGGATAGGATAGGATAGGATAGCAGGTTGATGCCACTGAGGAGTTCAGTTGATTGTGCAGGAGACATATCTGGAAAGTTGGTGCATTGTTAATACTTGCTTTGCTGTGGATACTAATAATAACTAAATCTGGAAACAAGCTCTGTTTCAAAAACATGTAAAAAGAGATTTGCTTGTGTGGAGCAAGCAAATATCTTAGCAAATACCTTAGCTTTCCTATCATCCGCTATTTTCCAGTAACAAATCCAAATTTCATGAAGTAAATCCAATTGGACAGAATAAGAAATTGCTATGGGTAACATTCACATTTTCTGCTTTCAATCTTTGACCTACAATAATAGTTTCCTGGGTTTCCCAAAAGAGGGCACTGTAAGATCCCTGAAGTAGATGGCGCTGGATTACTTGTTTCATATGTTTGCGAAGGGGTCAGGTTGGGGCGTTCCTCTATGAACCTTCTTCCTGCATAATGCCATAAAGAATCTCTGAAAATGATCTTTCCATTAAGTTTTATTGCTTCTTTAATCGATTCTGGCCATATTCCAATGATGGGACGAACCGCAAATGCAGTGGCCATGTGGGGTTTATGTCTCAATAACCAAGGGTTATTTTTAGCAACGAAATATGGTCTGGAATCTATGGTTTGATGGGCTAATGTCATGTGCACTAAAGACGGCCTGAATAGCATGGGGCATAACAGTTATAATATGCTGTTGGTGGACACAGAACTGAACTTTGTATGGGTTTTTTTTATTTTATAATCTTTTGTAAAGTGAAAAATGTCAATCAGACCAATACTGTAACAACATTTGGCATCATGGTTTTTAATGGTTTATATTGAGGTATTTTAATTCAGGGACCTGAATTATCAGTTTTGGGACTCAACGCACTGCCCAGATTGCTTTCCAAATCGGGAAAACATCGGCGCAAAGTCAGGGATGTTGATACAATGCTGTAACGACGTTGGCAAATATGAAAACGATGCTGGGCCGATTTGGAATGCTATCTGGGTTGCTTTATCTAAATATTAGATAGCATATATGCCATTTCGGGTCAACTTCATGCCAACATTGACCTTCTGTGGCAATCGCCCTGCCGATACTAGCTCATGGCAAATATGAAAACGATGCTGGGCCGATTTGGAATGCTATCTGGGTTGCTTTATCCAGATATTAGATAGCATATATGCCATTTCGGGTCAACTTAATGCCAACATTGACCTTCTGTGGCAATCGCCCTGCCGATACTAGCTCATGTAACATATTATCTGGGATAACTTGCCACATCAGCTTGATCTTGGCCTGGCATCGGCCACTTCGTTGCAAACCAATCCAATGTTAAGCCGACATTGGCCAGTCTGACACGCTGCATAAAATCGTTAAAGTCTTCATATTGTGTGGTTTTAATTGTGGGCTTTCATTAAGCGGCGTATTTAGGGGGGCCATCCCATGCCCCCCCCCCTACATCAAGAGAAAATTAAAGCCGCGCACAGCTTATATGATAGTCTGCTATTTAGTGGTCAGAATGAATTTTACAAACATATTGAGGGCCTGAAAGACCAATATGTCATATTTTAGGATATATGCAGGCACATGCATTTACTAGGGCAGCACCTACCCTTTGCCGCCTGTCATTAAAAAGTGCCCTTCCCCTGTTAGCAAAAACCCTTTGTATGGCGATATAAGTCAACATGAATCTGCCCTACTCCCATCTTCCTAGAACAAGGCTTCTGTAAGAAGATGCCCTCCCCTCCTTGATATAACATTTTGTACTACGCCTGTTTCATGGCACAGGTAGAAATTCAGCGAATTGAATTATACCTGCCCAAACAGGCACCAGCCATGAGACCTGTTCAGGTTTGGTGCAAATATTTTTGCTTATAGAAGTAGACCAAGAAATATAAAGCATGTGAATGTGTATTATGTGTTATTTGTAACAATATAGATTTTAATGACTCTCAATCTATTATGAATCAAAAAGTATTGTCTTCCTGGGTCTTCTGCACTACAGCAGTGTTTATTGTTTATTGAATAAAACCACTCTTCCCAAAGGCTCAATGACATGCCACGTTAGGGAGGAGTACAATTAAAAATGTACAGTATTTGCTCATTGAGCCACATCCAATTTGAATTAATGCTTTTTTTTCAATGAGATTTGTAGACTTAAATATAGATATGAGTCAAATACTACAAACTGCAATTTACACCTTGGTTTACAGCATGCATGGTGCTTTCAATTAAATCCCTATTATCCACAAGTTCATGTTGAAAATGTCGGGTGAATTATGGAAAAACAGGTATTTCTGGAAAGCCTAGAATGCTTTTTGCAGTAAACTTTAAAGTTTTCCCGGGGGGGGGGGGCATGCCCCTGTACCCCTAGCCAAGACTTTATGTCAGGCCTCATCGGCCTGCCCCCTACCAAATTTCTAGATGCGCTTCTGAGCCTTGCTGTATGTGGCCAAAACCCATCAGTATTTACCTAAATTTACCAAAAGACTCATCTCTGTAACTGTTTTGTGAAAAGGAACAATCGAAATTTTCCGAATGCTTTTGTTTCACAAAAGAGACTCATTATGATAACAATTCACTGTGGATTGTCAATAGCTCTTTGTGCTTGGTTTGTCAAATCCTTTTCACAGTTAAACTAAGCCAATGGTCCCCTACTTTTCCTTTATGCGTCTTTTATTGCTTTTTCACAATCGCTCCAGCTCATTTCAGCTACGTGCATGCTTGGCTGTGAAAATTAAGCGAAGCTTGAGTTTTTTGTCTTTACTGGAATCCTTCCTAGTATGAAAATTTAATGGATAACAAACACATTGAGTGTCCTTGACCTTTGACCTGCCTGCGTCCTTGAAATCTCCTTAAGGAACCTGCGCAGTCTTTTCCTCTTCTCCGCTTCAGATGAGAGTAAAATCTTAAGCATCACCTGAGCCACTCCTGCAGCATCGGTTTTCAGTCAAGTGGCAACTTGTGACCATTTGCAGAGTCATCTCCTGATGAAGTTGGTCTGAGTTAGTCATTAAATTAGAGTCATTTAGGTATGGTCAAGCAACAGTATGTCAGTCTCAAGAAAGATGATATCTTCCTTAACTGTCTCGATATCCGATAGTTGTTTGGCAAACTCAATCAGTTGACAGAGGCAGATGTTATGATGTGCTGGCAAGTGGCAACTAGCACTGACTGTGCCATACTTTGGTAATTATCGTGACTGATAAGAAATTGTATTCAAAAACGTTAAATATTAATTGAAAAAGTTGCAGTAGCTCAACTATCTAAGGTTTCTTTCTTTCAAATTTTACATATGGTGTTTTTGTGGGTAGAATATAGCTTTGCGTCCTGTATTTCTGCACCTGATGGGCTAAGTAGGACAGGCAGGGACCATGGCAATGAGATGAAGGATGGAACAGCCATCCAAATTAGGCTCGATGGGGAATTGAACACAGGACTCAGTGGTTGGAAGCCCAGCGTGCTACCACTGAGCTAGGCCCTAACCACATGTTTTACTTATGGGGTTACAACCCAGATAACATGCCAGACTAACTAAACATTAGCATGAGGTTGACAGATGGTGATGTAGTCCTGATCTGGCATGCTATCTGGGAAGGTGTTAACAATACAGGTCTATCAGTTATTATAAAAATATTTTACAGTATACTTAACAGGTCAAATAATCACACTTCAAAATTGGTAGAGCTTTGACACTCGATGGCCCGGCAATGCCCTGATAACGAGATAGCATGCGAAATCGGTCTTACTATGGCCAAATGTACATTTGGTTTTGGTGACACTTGCCCAATGTTGGACCAATATGTCATGTCAAAGGGGCATACCATCAGGGTATATCCTCAATGGCATGTCGTATTTTCTCAATGTCGGCCCAATGTTGGCCCAACATCGCCTAAGTCAGATCGACATCGGGCCAGAGTCGGACAGACCTGGCATGCTATCTGGGATACCATTAACGTTATAATTTTCATTATTCTGAATACAAGTCCTCGATAGGGATATTACATCTCATCCGATGTTACCTCGAAGACACATGATGTGCGTCGCAATTCGCAAAAGATGCATAGAATGATCTCGGGTCCTTTCGGTGCTCATAAAAAGTACATTCATGCAACAGCAGCCACTGTTTTTCTGCTTCAAAATCCAGGAAATGCGTGGAAAGCATAAATCCATAACATTTAAGTGGATTCTGTCCAGTCTTCAAACAGATTCTCTTTGATGTGAATCTTTGGTGAAAAGGAAAAAACAACTTTTTTCATTAAGTTAGGAAATCCATTTCATGCCAATCTGCCACTCATCCCTGGTCTTTCTTAAGTGAAATGGATAGCAAAGCAACACTGAGATGGGGAATTTGTTTAAGTTTATTGCGTTGCGTCTTCAGTTATTTGTGTCTTTCTCTGCATGTGGTCAGCTCATTGGAAAATCTCCTTTAGGAGAATGTTAGTCAAAGCAGCTAACTTTTTTGCCTTATTTATAATAATGATGTTAATAATAATATTCTTTTTTTGCAGTCACAGACTGGATTGTACAATAGATATAAATATAAGAATCACCTGGACAATATATTGCAGAAATAGTAAATTTCAAATTTGTTTACAGAAATTGACATAAAATGAACTAGAATGAAAACAAATACTTTAACATTTTTTAATATTTGACTCATTAAAAATGTTAAATAAACTCATAAAAGTTGAATAAACAAAAAGGAATAAGAATGTCTTTAAAACGTTTAGTTTTGCACATTGGGAGTATAAATGTCTTACATTTTCTCAGATTTTCATTTTTAATGAATTCTCTCAATTTTACCTACGTACTTTTAGACAGTGCATAGAAAAAAACATTTGTGTAACAGTTCAGTCAATTTTGTCTACTGCAACAGGTTATAAACAACTCTAGTCAATGTTATCTGCGTCATTTATTTTAATGACTAATTTCTTAGTCCAAAACATGTCACCTTTATGCTGTAGTACAGCCAAATTGCTAAGCTTTTTTTTGTGCCCCTGGGTGCCAGAGTTAGGTGCACTGATGACAGGTAAAACAATTCTCTTCTGGGCTTAAATATGTTTTTTCTTTTATAATGATGTAATTATTTATTGTAAGTTGAATGTGGTCAATGACATTATCTTCATGAAAAGTGTTTTGCACTTGGTATGTCAGTGTTCAGTATACTTTCAATTTCCAAATATTATGTCTGGAGGCTACTGGGTCTGAAGCTTAGTCAGCTTACGTGACCAGCTGCCAGAGGCGGATGCAATGATGAGATGATAAGGTTTGGTGTACCACATTTACCCTACTCTAAGAGTGGGGTCTTTTACTTGCTACAGCATGGACACCAAGTACAAGGAACATCCAATTTAACGTCTCATTCAACGACATCCTGCTGGGATGTCGCTCACGAAGAGTGCCCGGGCCGGGGGATTGAACCCGGGACCTTCAGCAGAGCTGGCCAATGTGGAATTGATAGGTGCCTTAACCGATAGGCTACCCAGCTGCTATTTAAGTAAAGAACATTCTTTAAACATAATTAATGAAATTACTATCAAAATGACATTGAGTAATTACTCAACAGTATAGTGATACATATGTACCAATAAAGAATGTACTTGCTTTTTGATACTATATCGATTCAATGGACAAGAAATGTGAGAGAGCGATAATAGAGTTGTCAATAATCGTTTTATCTGTGAGGGGTATTGTCCACCAGAGTACGCAGTTGGCATCTATCTCCAATTCTGTAATACCTGCGTGCTTCACTGAGTTCTTTTTACACCACACCATTAATTAGATACCTCATCCTGAATAATATACAGATGGACTATGACCACAGTAAAAATCGTACATAAAGCATGTTTTTTTGTGAGAAATTAATCATTTCACATGACATATGTCGTATATGATATTGATAAAGTTGAAATACCTGTTGACTAACATTGTATTGTATTGCATTGTATTGTATTGTATTGTATTGCATTACATTATATTGTTTTGTATTGCATTGTATTGTATTTTATTGTATTGTATTGCATTGCATTATGGTGTATTGCATTGTATTGCTTTGTATTGTATTGTATTGTATCTGATTGTATTGTATTGTATTGTATTGTATTGTTTTTGTATCAATGATACTAGTCTGATCAGCAATGTTTAGTTTAAATTTGACCAGTGGCCAGAAACAAACCTACTGATGAGACGATGGGTTGGGAAACAGATTAGGTAATCATGAAGTCGTCCTGAGTGCATCTCACTTCTCGGTCGCACCGCACTCAGATCGTGACAGTGTAGATCTTTAAAACAGGAATACACGCCATGGCCTTGAACTCCATGCCCCATTAGACTTCTGAGTGCATCTTACTTAACAGGTATTTGTAGCTCATGAAGTGACGACGTAGAAATCTTGGCCTGCCTTCGTGACTGTATCGCTGTAACCCCTTCCTGCTCTTCGTGATAATGTGATTGAATTCCAGCTTCTTTGTCCTGATGCTGTGTGCTTAACAAAAAATTCTTTTGCTATTTTTATTTGAACATGGTCCTAAAGTTGCTTAAATCAATCCATTGTTTTTCACTGGCTCAGTAGCAATCAGTGGATTGATTAAATTACTTAATCGTGTCAACGTCGTACCAGGGGTAACGACTACTGTTAATTGGTTAGTTGCTAAGGCAACAGTAATGATGCGATGCCACTTGACAAAAAGAGGAGTATGTGGCACTTTCAAGACAGAAAGCATCTGAACTTCTATAGATACTATTTGGAGATTAAAGCTAGATAGATAGATAGATAGATAGATATGGAAAGTGCAGTCCTCTAATGCAAGTTCTTGCCACTATCGAGGGTTGATTGATGAGGTTAGAGAGAGGAGGAGTCCACTCGTGTTACACATTTACCCCATGGGTGGGATCTTTTACTTGCCTCAGCATAGACATCGAGTGCAAAGTTCCACCAATTTAACGTCTCGTCCGAACGACATCCAGGTGGAGTGTAGCTCATGAAGAGTGCCCTGGCCGGATAAAGCGGCATGTCATTAAGCCTTTGGGAAGAGTAGCTTTATTCAATAAACAATTATTCAATAAACGATATCGAACTCAGTACCTTCAGCAGAGCGTATGTATGTGCAAAGATATATTGTGATGTGCCTTAGTCAATGACTCCATACGCTAATCACCACTCTTACGAAATTATTTTAAATATAACTCGACTAACTGATAGTCATATTGGTTAGACATAATAACTTTTAAGTGCTATCTATGTATCTTATTAATTTATGTATCTATGCATCTATGTATCTGTGTATCTATTTATGTATGTATGTATGTATCTATCTATCTATTTATCTATGTAACTATCTATCTATCTATCTATGTCTTTATCTGTCTATCTGTCTATCTGTCTATCTGTCTATCTGTCTATCTGTCTATCTGTCTATCTATCTATCTAGCTTTAATCTCCTGGGGATGCCAGAAGATTTGAAATAAATGAGACAGGACAGTTTCACTCAATGCTGACAAAGTCATTTTTAATTATTCATCAAATCAATTTGCAATCAAATTTTACCAGAGGAATGTGAACTTAGTGTCAATTCCTCTAGCTATTACGCTTTACAATTGCTGTAGTTGACAAGGTTAAAAGGGATCTTACAGCAAATGAAAGTTTTCCGTTTTCCTGCAACTTTTCCTTTGGCGACAAGTTCAGATTGAGTATCGTAGTTTTGTGCTTTACACTTCATTTATATTCATCCCTTTGTAAAGTTTTAAAGCCAGGCTATACATTCTCGATGCTTTATGTGGGTGTTTTGAAAGGGTCGACTCGACTTGCATTGTACCTGCTGTGAATTAAAAATGAATCTGTTGGCATGGATTCCAGCCTCGGGGTTCTTTCTTCAATGTGGTAAGAGAGATTCCAAGCAAATAAAGACACAATTGCACTCTCCTGTTCTAGAATCCCATTGTGACATCCTATTGTGTCGGTTGCCATAGACACAGCCCATTGTTCGGCACGCGGATTGAGTCATTGTGACTTAGCGTTTTGTCACCTTAATTTGAGAGCAGGAAAAAATTAATTCGTTCTGTATTCTCTAATGCTCCATCAATTTGTATTGATGGTGAATTCGTGTGCCAAACAAAGGTCATTCAAACATATAAAAGCTCCTGAATGAAGAAAAATTCCAATGAACTGTCTAACATTGTATACAATACACAATCTATTAAACACTATCATGACCATTTCTCATCTAGACTTTTGTCCTTTTAGCCTCTTTCAGCTCTTAAAGTTTTTGCTAGCTTTTATCCATCACCAAAAAGTTCACTATATTCAAGATTCAAGAATTTATTACCAGGATAATCATTATATAGATGCTTTAAATTACATTAAATGAAAAATACTAGTAGGCCTACTGAAAGTATTGTATGTATTATCACAGGTGTTTGCCATCATGACAGCACTTGGCAAGTTAGCATACAATAAGACCAAGGCTACTGACTTTGTCAGAAACCGCTTTTACTCCCCCTGCGCAACTGCTTTCAAGGATGAGGCCAGTTTCAGTCAAAAACATCACGTAACACCTCAAATAAATGGCAATATTATACACAAAAGTAAGTTTCCTTCTTATTCTAAGTGATAACCTCCATTATTTGTGGGTATTTACAACTCGTTTTCGGGTAATTCCTCGCCTGTTCACTGGGAGTGTTTAATTCTCATCTCTAGTGGCAGCTAATTTGCATATTTCAACCACTGCGTGCTGGCTGCTTCAAACCAATTAGGCGACCAAACTGAGCAATCTTTGTTTAGGAATTTATCAATGCAAACAAACTAATTGATATGAATTTCACTGTTAGAAATTCAAGGCCATACGCCATCCTAAAGGCTATTGGGCAAATTTGTTTGTATTTAAGTCTAAACGGGCAAAATAATTGCAATCCAGCCCAGGACAATTCTTAATGTATTCAGGTACATTCTTATTGGCTGTTGCAAATGACATAGCTGCCTCTTGAGATGAGAAGCCAATTAGGGCAGTCAGGAGCCTTGGTATTAGTTACAGTGTATATATGTTGGCAAACATCTGTGGTATTATGACAATTTGTTTTCATTGTGCTATATTATATTTTGTTGAACTGCATTAACTCTGCAAACACCAAAAGTAATAGTATACATCGTCAGGTGCATGGAACAGGGAACTATCTTAATTTGGGTCATTTTAAGACCATTTAACATTTATAAATTTCAAATAATAATAAACACCCTAGTAAAGTTATATTTTGGAAAATTGTGGTTTCTGTGGTGTACGAGAGTCTTGGATTTTCATGAATTCCAGTTTGGACAAATACCCCTTTGAAACCCTAAGAAAATTACCCTTCATGCTATTTAACACAGCTGCAAATATAGTAATATAGTAATATAGCTCATTACTTTGCAATGTGATTTATTAATTTTCCACAGTTGAGTAGCCTCAAAAGAAACAACCAAATAAGACAGGTTCATATTTCATGACCAAACTCCAATTTCTGGCACAGCTCTAGAAACTTGGTTGCTTATTCCACTCACGTATGAACGTTTTCTTATATAAAGGTAAATGGTATAAGGACCTATCTGACCTTATTACTGCTTTTCAGCCATCTTTGAGATATTTTTCAGGAAATGTTGGAGCTAAATTGTAATTCTTTCAAATTACTCAATTTTGCAAGCCAAAATTAACTGGGGATGTTACTGCAGTGATATAAGGTCTAACTGTCACAATTATCTTTTTGGCACTTTTGTATTATTCTCAGGCAAAGGGGGCTCCACTTGCTTGGTGATTTCTGTCCCTGACAAAAGTCTGAAATTCATTATAGTTCCCCGTTCCATGCACCTGCAGACATATACTACAATTAAATTAGTTCTGAAATAATATTTCATCTAATACCACCCTCTGCAGTTAGTGTTGAAATGTTCAAAACGTGAATTAATGATAGCGACGGAATTTTTCAACATTTCAAATTTTTGAATTTGAACTGAACAGGGATCAGTATCGTGAGAAAAAAAAGAGATACGAATCAGAATAACAGGATCCCCCTTCCCGACCAACTAGGCCTAAATAAACTATAATTTATCCGACATCTGAAACAAATTAGATTTTATCAGACACCTACCCAGATAGCATTCCAAATCGGACCAGCGTCGTTTCTATATCGACCACCGTTGGCACAAAATCGCTTCAAAATCGCCGCCAACGTGCCTACGTTGATACGATTTTGAATGCTATCTGGGTTGAAACAATTTGGAATGCTATCTAGGTTGATACGATTTGGAATGCTATCTGGGTTGAAACTATTTGGAATGCTATCTGGGTTGAAACGATTTGGAATGCTATCTGGGTTGAAACGATTTGGAATGCTATCTGGGTTGAAACGATTTGGAATGCTATCTGGGTTGAAACGATTTGGAATGCTATCTGGGTTGAAACTATTTGGAATGCTATCTGGGTTGAAACGATTTGGAATGCTATCTGGGTTGAAACTATTTGGAATGCTATCTGGGTTGAAACGATTTGGAATGCTATCTGGGTTGAAACTATTTGGAATGCTATCTGGGTTGAAACGATTTGGAATGCTATCTGGGTTGAAACGATTTGGAATGCTATCTGGGTTGAAACTATTTGGAATGCTATCTGGGTTGAAATGATTTGGAATGCTATCTGGGTTGAAACTATTTGGAATGCTATCTGGGTTGAAACTATTTGGAATGCGTTCTGGGTTGAAACGATTTGGAATGCTATCTGGGTTGAAACTATTTGGAATGCTATCTGGGTTGAAACGATTTGGAATGCTATCTGGGTTGAAACGATTTGGAATGCTATCTGGGTTGATACGATTTGGAATGCTATCTGGGTTGAAACGATTTGGAATGCTATCTGGGTTGAAACTATTTGGAATGCTATCTGGGTTGAAACTATTTGGAATGCTATCTGGGTTGAAACTATTTAGAATGCTATCTGGGTTGATACGATTTGGAATGCTATCTGGGTTGAAACGATTTGGAATGCTATCTGGGTTGATATGATTTGGAATGCTATCTGGGTACCAGTGTTGTATCCGCTGTTCCATTTCCCATCCGTTTTACGACAAGAAAGTTTCCGATCGGACAAAGGCCTTACATGCAATATTGTTATTATCTAAAACAAGAGTCGTTCAATGACTACTTAATGACTATTAAGTGACTACTCAATGACTACAATTTGCAATTGATGCTTCTTCTTTGGGCACCAGTTCTAACTAACTGTGTTGAAAGTCAACCAAAAAACAGAAGAAAAAATTTGTGATCTGAACAAACACAAATATAGGATAAAGGTCCAACCCCGCTAATAAGACATCAATATCATGATAACCCCAATTTTAAGACCACTCGCTTGATCCCAAATTATGATTACAATTTACAAAGGTTCCCCAATATTAAGACTACTTCAATATAAAGGCAGCTTTAGTGATTTTTGAGAGCAGTCTTGACTGCAGGGATATTTTATTTTATTTTCTTGGCAGCAGTTAAGTTATTTATAGCCCCCTAACAAGCTGAAATTGCCAATAATTACGTTGTCAGCTGGAGACGAAATAATTTTCTTGTAAACAGATTAGGAGCTCTTAGCGGTGACAAAAAGGAGATGAAAAACTACAGTTTAAGGAGAGAAATGTCACAAACAAAACAAAAAGTTCATGGAAGTTAGTCTGTAAAGAGATGGTGATTTTCATGTACAGTTTAACCCGTAAATTATGTTCAGTCTTTTAGAAGCTAGACTGAGCTAGAATACTACTTATATATTACCACCCTGCTACTTACACTAAACAATTTAGGTGCAGTTGTCCAGTAAAATTAAAATCATGCAACATTCAGTCGATTATGAGGCAATTTTATGAGTGTTACTGTGGGTAACAGGCTTTACATCCTGTATTTCTGCACTTGATGGGCTAATTATGACAGGCAGTGACCATGGCAATGAGACGAAGGATGAAACAGCCATCCAAATTAGGCTCGACCGGGAATTGAACCCGGGACCCAGCGGTTGGAAGCCCAGCACGCTACCACTGAGCTAGGCCCCCACCACTCTTATTCAGTGGTAGTGCACATTCGTAAATATTGGTGTTTGCAAAGTTTTGGAAAGCAATAAAGTAAGTTTGTGATGAGGTGGTAATTTTCATGTACAGCTGTACAGCACAATTGTTATAATATGTTAAGCCCGAGCAGGCTCATCCACCATAACACACAGGCCTATAGTTCAGAAAAGAATTCAATTTAATTTATTGATACTGATACAGATACTTCACTGAGTGTAACTTAAAAAACACAAAATCACAAAATTAGCTCTTAAATTACACAAAGATATTATAAAACAGAAAATAAAAAAAATTAAAAAGAGCTACTGTCCAAGCTTGACAATGAATTTGTACATATGTAAATAAATGTATAATACATGTACATATTATATGTATTTCATAAATTGTATATATCTAATATGTCATGATTATTGTGCGCCACACACATAGCCAAGTTCAAGTTCAATCATTTTATTCACCTATATATTTTTAGCAAAATTATACATAATCAACATAAAAATAAAAATTATTCAGTGGAGGAGAACCCTCTAAGGCATTTAGGTGCCGCTATCGAGGAACCACCTATAGTTAAAGTAAATGTTTTATTTGCAATACAAATTTTTCAGCAGATCAGCAAAAAGGTACTGCAAAGTAGACTGCCGCTTCACTGGAAAGGATCACTCACATGAAATCAGTACTAGCTATTTGTAACATATATAATTAATAGTTAAGGATTAGGATATAACAGTAAGCACCATGGTAATTGAACTGGACATTTAGGTTATCATAAACCTGCGCCCAGAATTAAACTATACTATACTATAAAATTCAATGAATGAAATGTAAATTGGAAAATTCCAAAAATATTCAAACAAATTTGGAGTAAATAATAACCATCAGAAAATGTATTTTGATATTTTGACAGGGCTGTGCTTACTTTTGTGAGCAACTGTAATAACAAAACAAATCTAAGACAATAAATATACAAAAGACAAGGATAAAACCAGGATAAAAGTCATACCAAAAAAAAAAAACAGGAAGCCAACCAGTCTGTGTCACATTTCGTGGACACAATTTTCTGTGAGTCCCCCTGGCATTTATCACATTTCATGTATAGCTCTGATTGCTATGTTACTTTGTGGCCATATTTTCTTCTGGTTGTTATATTGCACTGGAAATATCCCTGATTATGAAGATAGTCAAAGCGGCTAAACTTTTGGACCTTTTTCAACTTTGGACTATTTGACTATTTGGACTTTCTGACATTGTCTAGAATGTCTGATCCCCATATCAGCATTTGTTCTTAGCAGGTTAGTTTATGATAGTTAGTCAAAATGGCTATGGGATTCAATGACAGTCTTGGGGATAGTCTAAATGTCTAAGATGTACATATAAATGTATATGAAAGACTTCACTGAGGGGTGGGGGGTGTGGTGTCTCTGCTCTCCTATGCATTACAGAAAATGCTAAGTTTTATCAGCATGTGAATTTCATCTGGCTCTCAAATGCATAACAAAAAATTCTTAGTTGTAAGAGCATGTGAATTTCATCTAAGAGAATGAAATGTACTAAAAATAACAGACATAGTTACTCCATCAGTTGCTCTCTTTATTAATACATCCGTTCCTCAAATTATTTCTGTAACTAGTGGTCTCAAAATAACTTTGAATTAAGTTCTGAGACGACCAGTCATCATTATTGTAAATAATTAGTTTTTGTCAATGATGATAATAAAGAATCATACATATAAAAAAAAAAGAAAAAAAAAAGAAGAAAAAAAGATCTTATTAAAAAAAACTTTGCTGTCTAGAGATCTACATCTATATTCAAAGGCATCCGCCAATTCCACATGGACCATATTTGCAAATATTATTCAAAAGATATTGTGGAGATGTTGAAGAAATATCTTTTTCTATGATTTACATTTTAATGAGAATTGAAATTGTGCGACATTGATTTACAATCTTTAAATAAACACTAACGACAACAGGAATTGGAATTTCTGGAAAACCAACATTGAATTGTATTTTACATGCCAACTGATATTAATATTAATATTTTCTCTTTCTATTCTCTCCATTGAATTAATCCCCTCAAATGTTTCTGACATTATTAATCTCTTTAATCCCTACGAAATATCCACCTCTAAATTTAAAGAGAATTGTTTGAAGGCATGTAGTTTAATGACTACGTGACAATTAATTCAATTATGAATATTTCCAGACATGAAACTGAAAATTTCCTAATATTTCTATGAAAATTGATTATTCCATAAATAATCAATTCAACACAAAATATAAAAAAATTGGGCTACCTCTGAGCTAGGCCCCCGCCCAGGACAGGTAGGGACCATGGCAATGAGACGAAGGATGAAACATCCAACATAGGCTCGACTTGGAATTAAACCCGGGACCTAGTGGTTGGAAGCCCAGCGCGCTACCACTGAGCTAGGCCCCCACTAAAAGTAACAGGTAAAAGTCCCAGTAACCATGGTTGTATTGGGCTTCGGTCTAGCCTCATATATGCTCTCAAAAATGATAATGATATAAACGAAAACGCATCAGAACTCCCAGGATTACGGCCAAAGGTGCCACGTGTGTTTTCCATGAGAAGGATAAACGCATGGAAAACGCATGGTTTTTAGCTAATTATAATGAGGCAAAACCTACGCAGTTTTCATGGATTTATCCTTCTCATGGAAAACGCACGTGGCACATTTGGCCATGTACAATATAGTAAATTGTTCAAGCAATTTACTTAATTGTTCAAACAGTTTACTTCATTTTCTTGTACAATTTACTTCATTTTCTTGTACAATTTACTTCATTTTCTTGTACAATTTACTTCATTTTCTTGTACAATTTACTAGATCGTTTGTCAGGTGCCAATAAGGAATAACTTCTCATCATTTTTGTTCGTCATCATTGTTAGCTAGTCAAAAAGGTGATGAGCTTATCATCCCATCGGTTAACTGGCTTATTAACAAGTAAAGCTCTCTTTAAAAAGAGACCTGTACCAGTCGATAGTAGATATAAATGACATTAAAACATTTTTATTTTATTTTTTATTTTTTTATCTTTCCCCGGACTGGATCGAACAGTTGTTTTCTCAGCCCCATCACAGAAGCCCCATGCCACAGACAATTCAGCCACCATGGCCTGTAAGCTCTATATATAGACTCAAGACTCAAGACTCAAGAATATTTTATTTTGACCATACATTTACATAAATAAATCGGTCAGGTACAACTATATATAAATTATATAGAAATGATTTTGTTTAGCTTATTTTACTGCAGCGAAATTCCATGGTTACTGATTAAATTCTGTCTTAAATATGAATTTATGCATTTTGAATGTGGTAACCAAGGACAAAATTTGCTGAAACTATGGTCATAGAGCAATAGATGTAGGATTGCCATATTTGGTCATGCACAAAAAGTGATGACGAAATCTAACCAATCCTCCAATATTTATGTAAAAGTGGTGACAGAAAGTACCTCTAAAGCAGTAAGATGTATTAATACGAGGTATTATATACAGATTGAGATCTGGTGCCAAAAAGAATAACCAAATCAGGTTAGAAAACATTTGGTAGATAAACCAAGAATCTTTGGTTGGTCTCATAACTACCAATTGTTGCCATTTCACTAAGTACGTTTCCAAGAGCTTTTTTCACTCATACAGATGTTTATAGTAGTATTACTTAGTATCTTTGTGCTATTTATATACTTGCTGTATACAGTACAGATGGAAATATATTTATACATAAGAAAAACAGCTTTGTGTAATTGGGTTTTCAGCAGTTGTATATATCAGGTATGGTAAATTTGCATTATAAGTGAATCCCAACAACGTCCAGTTAAGTAAGGGAATGACGTCTTCTCCGTTGATAGCCAATAAACTTAAGTTAAAATATGAACCTTACTTGAATCTATGTAGTTAGTAAAATGGCAGTAGGTTTCTATAAGCGTATGCATAACGCTGATAATGCTACATCGGCCCAATGTTAGTCCGATGTCACCAATATAGGACCTACATCAAAACGATGTCAGATGCTGACTGGGAAGTGGCCGCTAAAGCGAGGTGAATTTTTTTCAAATCAAAGCCATAATTTCCTACGTTGTTAGCTTGTCAGAAAGGTGAGGGGTGCAGCATCGGTCCATATTTGTGTTTTGTCATCTGCGGTTTTTTGTTGCATTGATGGCAAGAGGAAGTTGGGGGACTCAGACAAAGAGAACCATCCACCACAAATGATAGTCAATGAATAGCCCATACTTAGTCATTAAGTCGTCATTTGTCGACTCAAGGGTTAAATTATGGCCCTCTGGCGTGTCAGGCTGTAGTTACCAAGGGAACAAGTCTTTTATGGAGGTAAAAAATGGTTCAAACAAAGCAGAATAACAGTTAAGAGAGGCAAAGCTGGCAGTTTTCCAACAGGAATGTGTACTGATTGACGTACAATGGAACTCTATATCAAGGTAGTTGCTGCTTCCCTAGCTTAATATGAAGATGGGCTTATAAATGAGTTATTTGAATGCACTCGAGTGTTGATTAATTGGTAGATGGTCCTTAAAGGGGCTGTATCCCTTGAAATGAGTTAGCTGGCCATTCTCATATTTTGTTTTCTATAGCAAGATTACCTACCACATATCATCATTCTGCCTCAGTAAGATGAATAAACCCAATGGAATCCACATAATTTGACAATCCTTTTGCCAGAGCACATGGTGACTGGCCATTGACAGTTATTCTGCTATGCTGCTATTTCACCCCAAGCTATTTATAGCACTGACCTCAAATTCCAGTAGCAAAGTTTTCCTTGGTGTTTTAATATCTGCAATTCCAGAAATTGTCATATCCTTAATTTCTTAGTAAATTCTAATACATTTACCTTACAGGTATACAAACTTTTTCATAATCAAAGATTTGCTTCAGATTGATTAATGTTATTCCTCCATCACAAGCATGTCTTCTAATGTATCTATTATATAAACGTCAGTTCTACCTGGTGAGTTTAAGTTTAATAAGTTAAATTCTAATTGATTTATTGTATACACTGTTGTAAGAGGGCCCTTTGTCAATGACAGCATGGCTGTCTTAGAAAGGCTCTACTGATCTTGTATATTTTTATATACTCTGTCAAATAAATTTGTTCTGAGTTTTGAGTTCAAGTTTATATATAAAGCACAAATTTGTAAACATATCAAGGTTGACTGACGCCAGAAAATCCATTCAAATCGTGAATATTTACCGTATTGATTTCATATACAAAATTACCATTGATATTGATTGCAGTATCTGGTCTTCCATAGTACCTTACACCACATTTCACCAACAATCCAATGCAAAAGGCCCACATTGCATGGACATCTAGCCAACATCCAGCCAACCTAGCATGCCTTCTGAGTTCAGTCTGAATATGGTCGTCCTATTCATTGCTTCAATCCAGAGTAATCTGTATTAACTACTGGGGAATTTTGCCATTTAACACCGTCTTGTGGTTGGCCAGTGGATGGGCAATCCCAGAAGGTCTTATTGACAGTCCAGATCCCAAAGATTTGTCCTAATTCTGCTAAAACCAAAACTAATCACAGATGAGGGTAGATTCATGATGTGGTGTGCACGAAACAAACTAACAGCACAAACGAAGAGTTGTGATTATATGTGGCAGTTGTATATAAGGTAATATAGGAAAACCGCACGAACCACTGATCTGTCAAACAGATCAGTGGCTAGTTGTGTTTTCTTTATACCCCAATTAATTTCAGCCATGTGAAACTTAATATTTTTTTTAAATCAGATGAAAATTTACCAAGTTATTCAGTAAAATGTATGATGAAGTGATCGCTGCTAGAATCACCCTGACAAATCAACCCTTGACAACACAGCTCCCTCGCGTAGCTAAAGTAGGTCAAGTCATGAATATTCATGATGACCTGGTTCTTGCCCCGACCTTAGCGTAGCTTTTGCCAAAAATCTCTATGCCAGTAAGCTGATTGGTTGAGGCAGTTAAGTGGGTTGAATAAATTATAGTAACCGACTTGGGGCGTGTGGGCAGTGTAGCTGCATGGGAGTATGGCTAGAATGGGAACACGATCGTCCTCGCATTGCATATATTTTGATGCATAACTTAGTCAGTTTTTGTCCGATTTTCAATATTCAAACTTTATTATCTACATAAATCAATTTACTGTTGGTATTTTAGTCGCTATTTGCTTAAAATTATAAAACAATTATATCGTTTGTCCTAAGACAATGACTGTCTAAGCCAGCCAAAATCATTGTTTCATTTATACAAACATTGTTTATAGCCAAACAATATATTTGCTGATTTTACAAAACTATAACACGGACACAAGGAAAGCAATTATTTGTCTGAAAACATAAATATTTACTATGAGTGTGTGATAAAGTGTTGATCTGGATTTCAAACATTGCTGTTCAAATGTTGTGGCATGATTGTCAAAATCTTTTTGTTTTAAAAAACCTTTTATTTTCAATGAAGTTATATCCCAGATGGCATCTGACATCATTTTGACATCAGCCCCATGTGGGCGACATCAGGCCATCATCGGACCATCATCAGGCCATCATTTGGCCATCATAGGACCATCATAGGACCATCATCAGGCCATCATTTGGCCATCATCGGACCTTCATTGGGCCATCATCGAGCCATCATCAGGCCATCGTCAGGCCATCATTGGGCCATCATTGGACTATCGGGCCATCGTCGGGCAATTTGTTCAATATGCTCTAAATTGACTTGCAACTTAAGTTACTTTGAGGTTTATATTGTACAATGTATGGTGGAGAATGCAAATAATGCTGGACAGTTTGTCATCCAACATAGTTTTGTGGATTTGGCAAAAAATATATTGGCTGCTGCTTAAGTTCTGACAAAATAATTTTTCCTCATCCCACAAAACTCCATGTTTGACTCCTTACCATCCAATATTTTCATGATATTCGTTTTGAAGGCATTTCCAACTTTGTACCTTTAACACTGAATGTCTTACACCAAACAAGGGCATAACATTTTTCAGTTCTTTAAAATGAAAGAACTGATTAAACTCAGGGTGTAACATTTTTAAGTACTTTAAAATGAAAGAACTGAGAAAACTCAGATGTTTAATCTTTCTAAAGAGCTGTTTACTATGGCTGACTGATCAAATGGTAATTACAAAAGGGTTGGCCTTAGCACAAAGAACAGGAAATTCTATAGATCTGTTTCTGAACTGAAATAAAAGTTTTATTTATCAGGAGATTGTTTTTGTTTTATGAAGCTCTCTGAGAATGTTTACATGTAGCAACCTTAGGCTACTTCAAAGTTGGGAAGAATGTTTTCAAAGAGAGATTGTTTGGTAAAAGTTTGGAAATCGTCTTAAGATGTATGTATGAAAAATGGTAGA
Source organism: Alitta virens (assembly GCA_932294295.1). Lineage (NCBI taxonomy): Eukaryota > Metazoa > Annelida > Polychaeta > Phyllodocida > Nereididae > Alitta > Alitta virens. Next base: position 2,981,214 of record OW028580.1, on the reverse strand, counting down.
AAATATTTCAAATCTATCCGTCTCTACAACGCTCACATATAAACTACTTTCAGGCACATGTGGATGTTTTTCACAGAACAGGGTTTCTTTATGGAAAACTTCTCATTATGAATTCTTAAAAGCTTGAGTCCTCGTGGTGCATGTATTCAATTTGCTCAACCAGGCAAGAGGTTTTTAAAAACCACTGCATGGAGACCATTGGGACAGTCAGTACAGTACATTACAGTATATTACAGTACATTACAGTACATTACAAGACATTACAAGACATTACAAGACATTACGAGACATAACAGGACCGGACAGGGCATGATATTGGGACAGTGTCCTGATGGGTTTGAAATTCATCATCCGATGATTATCCTAAAATATTTACTACTATGTTTATAAACAGTCAAGGTTGGCTGGTGATATTCAATGGTCTTTCACTGCTTGAACCTACGTAAGATAACAACCAATGTGATGCGGCGGAAGCACTTCGCCAGTGTAACCACTTTTCTGCTACGCACTATAAGGACTTAATCGCTGTGGAAATACACTGGTGGGATAAACGCACCGGATAGGGGAGACGGGGGGCTCTTTGGGGCATTTTTGACATTTTATTGTCCGCTGGCAAGATGACACAATATGCAACAAAAATTGAGCAAATTTGATACTCAGTGAAGTGGCCTGATATGTGTGCAACAGCTTTGTAGCAGCAGCAAAACACGGATATTGAAATTCATCATCCAGTGAAGTAGCATTTTTGTGATCTTAAAAGGCATAGGGTACATTGGGACACTCTAACTGTGTCTCACAGGTTTCATGTTTTGGTTCATACTCTACAGTCACCTAACCCATCAGGACACTGTCCCAATGTCATGTCCTGTCCTGTCCGGTCCTGCCCGGTCCTTTACTGTCTTGTTATGACTTGTAATGCACTGTAATGTACTGTAATGTACTGACTGTCCCAGAACACCCACCCACTCTTCAATTCATGCTGTGCGAGATTACTAATATGCTTTATCAAATCTCTATGAAAAAACTTGGAAATTTTACTTCAAACATCGAAAAACATGGAATGATCTGCCACAGCTGAACCCTTTGCTTGATCTCGACAGTTTCCACAGAGAACATGAAGGTGTTCCCCTACTTCAGTTTGAAACCAGCCTTGGATTTCTGAACTTGTATACCATCGAGAAATCGCAGGTGTCCCGATGTACCCACATGTCCCAAAGTAGGGTCTCCCCTACATATCTGTGTTAAATTTGTTGATATAAAAAAAATTAATAAACTTCTCTGTCAGGGTAGATTTGGACATGACTGAGCACTGCTGAATGGACATGACTGAGTGGACATGCCTGTGCTTTTTGCTCTAATTTCAAACAGTGCCAGGCCACAGTTTATTTGCTACCCTAAATGGGGTCAAAGGAAAGATCACATAAAATGGCGCTTAGTCCATGTTCAAGCAAGCAATATGATTGGTTGAGCCGAGAACTAGTTCAAAAGATGTGGTGGAAATTATTTTTACATCAAGATATTCCACAGAAAACTGATTAACAAGCTCACTAACAAAAACTAGTTAAAAGGCATGTCATTCACTGTAATTTATTTTAGCAAAACCAGTTAATTTTTTCGGGTTTCTGATCCAAAAACATCATAATTACTCCATCTGTATGCCGAACAATGGGTTGTGTCTACGGCAACCAGCGCAATCGAAAATAACAATGAGCCACCACGATACTCAAGTGCGATTGCCAAAAGTACTGCGTGAATCTGCTGTCAAACAAAGAAAAAAAAATTACCTGAGGCTGGAATCCATGGCAACAGTTTCATTTTTAATTCACAGCAGGTGCAAGATGAGTCAACTTTTTCAAAACACTGATATAGAACATTGAGAATGTATGACGACGCTTAAAAACTCTACAAAAGGATGAAATGTAAGTGAGGTGCAGCGCATACCATAAAACTGTGTTAATCTAAGTCTGGACCTGCCACATAACAAAAATGAATTGTACAGCCAGCCAAAAATCTTAAATACTGCAATACATTCCCGATGAAATAGAATGCAATCTGCAAGATTGCTTATAAAGGCCAATAAAAAATCCTATGAATATAGGACAAAGCTTAACGTTTCTATAATGAAAGAGTGTAAAAGCTGAAAGACGGAGGAAATATATTTCGTTTTCAGTCATTCGTAAAGCGATATTTCTATACATTGTGCGAAATGAATATTGAGAGAAACCTTAATGATGCAACCATTATCATCAGGTTCATTTGTCAATACCAAAATAAGTGTACATAATTGCTTTGCATATATCTCCCAAGTTTTCATAGGACGACTAAATACAGACCTATTTCAAAAGGAAAGCTGCAGGGTGTGATTATAGGACTTCAAATTGATTATGCATTCATTCATCTTCAAAGCAATTTTCTCTAAATCTGCTATTGCATGCTTTGAAGACATTCATGTCTGATTTATCCCCATGTAGCTGATAATTTACATGACTTCTTACAAATCCATTCCAACAAGGAATATTTGTGGGTGATTAACACGATTGATATTGTCAACCACATTTTGGGGTGATTAACTTGGAAGAGAAACGAAAAGCCACCCTCGCACGTTATCTTTTGCTGAATATCTGTCAGGGTAGATTTGGACATGACTGAGCACTGCTGAATGGACATGACTGAGTGGACATGCCTGTGCTTTTTGCTCTAATTTCGAACAGTGCCAGGCCACAGTTTATTTGCTACCCTAAATGGGGTCAAAGGAAAGATCACATAAAATGGCGCTTAGTCCATGTTCAAGCAAGCAATATGATTGGTTGAGCCGAGAACTAGTTCAAAAGATGTGGTGGTGGTGGATTAGGGTTTTACGTCATGTATTTCGGCACCTGATGGGCTGATGGATGAAACAGCCATCCAACATAGGCTTGAACCCGGGACCCAGTGCTTGAAAGCCCAGCCCGCTACCACTGAGCTAGGCCCCCACCCCCCTAGTTCAAAAGAGAAATAGTGAGATTTCTGGGGTAGATTCCCAGGGTACTGGGACGGAGGATGTGAAAAGTTAGTCTGGCTACAAACATGACAGTCCAAATGGTGAGTATCAGGAAAATACATTTGCAATGAATACTGGATTCTTTACTTAAAATTTGCGATTTAAAAAAAATTTGTCATACTTAATATTGGTATTATTCAATGTCACATCAATCCCTCGAATTTAAGGAAAGAATTGTTTTCATTAGAAATGTATTTTGTTGATAATCACCATAATTGATTTTGAAGCTAGCCTTTTCATATCTGTTCCAAGGTAATCACCTGAAAAGATGTTTGCGATATTTTAGAAATATTATCATAAAGTAATGGTGTCGACTCAAAAAAATAAGTATTTTAGGATATTTTCCAAAGCATCACTACAAGATAGACGTCTAATCATAATATTAAGTTTAACATTTCCTGATGGGTGTGGCCCCTCCATCAGAAGAACTGTACACTATTTCTTTTTTGTAAGACAGGTTTCGACCGCACCACTTTAGGTACAGTCGACACTTGTCAAAATTCAAAGAGATAATTATACGTATTCTTTATCATTAAGCAAAATTGATGACAACAATATACATTTTCAATGAACTAGTATACAGTTCTTCAAATGGAGGGACCACTGCCCACCCCAAATGTGAATCTAAATGTTACGAAAATATCTTAGTAATGTTTTAGATATTATATAGATTATATAAGATTTAGTATATTAATTTGGTCTAAATAATCTGAATTCAAAATATTCTGATAATCATATCTAAGAGCATAAGTTTAAACATTAGATAACATTCAACATCGTCTAAACATTAGCGCATTGTCGTACAACAATGGCAAACGTCAAGACAACGTCAAGACAACGTCAACCCGTTCTAGAGTCCTATATCGGTTTATATCCAATAGGATTACACGCGACGGTCGCAATGTATTTTGTGTAGGAGTACATATTTTGACAACTCTTCTTTTATAATAGGCCTACACGAGCTTACGTGATCTTATTTATGACTCCGCGTTTGATCGGAAAGGTCGAGATTCAAGATGGCCACTGTGCACTCTTCAACCCTGAAGGAAACATAATCACCACTGAGGGTGGGTAGGCATTCTTGCCTTGATTGGGTCCAAATCAGATTAGCAGGCGCGTTGCTGGCCTTAAATTTGCTTACAAAGAAGATACAAACCAGCCCTGTAAGGTTCTATAGACCATAGCATGTCTTAAAATGCGCATAACTCTTCATACACAAAAGGGCCTCTTAGTGCCCCGAACCTTAGTTCCTGAAGAGCTCCAACACTCTGGGCAAGTGCTACAGAAATATGCAGAATAATCTACTGCCTATACCCTGCAAATAAAACATATTTTTCAACATACAGTGTAGCTAGTACTTGGTATTTAACAAACGATTTGAATCACTATTGCAATTTTAAGGCAATACAGGTCAAATCAAATTAAGATATCTTGATAATTTTCTTTTACTTGAGATTTCGTCTCAAGGATTTCTAAGGTCCATTTTATGACATTTTTTTCTGCAATATTAGTGTTAGTTCAATTGTAATTAAATAGTGATCTAAAAAATATTTTTGTGTTGAAAAAAAAAAGTACCCAATATATATTAATGGAACTTTCTAACTCTACCTATGTGACCAAGGTTTTGCCATATTGACAAATATTAATGGTCAGTTCCAAAAAATGGAGGATAAGCAATAATCCTGCTCTGGTGCCTGAGGGTAGAGTAGTTGTTAGGGAAGACCATTTGCAAAATATGGGTACATCTTGGGTCACCTTGCCAGTGGACAGCTTTGATCAATATATAGTCTGAACTAAGAGGAAGGAAGACCATTATATACGTGGTTGGTCATTGGTAATCTGGTCAGTTGCTTACATGTCTGATGGGAAAAAACATCAGTGGTGAAAGCTAGAGTTACCACAAGTTATATTTGGCAGGTCTATTAGTAAAGCTGGTGATGGAAATATTATATAATTACAAACTGCTGGATATAAGATACAGAAGACTTTATCTATGGCTCACTAGTAGAATCCTTTAGAATCTCTAAAATATGACAAGCCAGTCAGGAGTTATTTTCCACATCCTTATTTGAGTTTTCAACCATGAATGTAAGGTAAAAATGGAGTACATATAACTTGAAATAGAAATAGGAAGCTATAGAGGTATACCGATAGATAAAAATTGATGAAAGATTATGTATGTTTTGTACTGATAATGAAATTGAAGACGAGTTTCACTTGATAATGATATGTGCTTCTAATGTTGTTTTTTAGAAATGAGCTGTTTTAGAAAATTGGAAATATTGATAGAAATTTTAATGGTATGGATAATTTTGATAATTTTTTATGCATTTGTAATCACTTTCAGAAGTTTCTAGGTCAGTTCTTGGTGAAAGCAATCCAGATGAGAAAAAATCAATTGTATGCATAATAATGTTAGCTCTTTAAGAATAGGTTGTTGTTGTTGTTTTTTTTTGTTTTTTTTTATGTATGATTCTTTATTACTATTATTGACAGATAAAAGTTATTTACAACAATAATGATGACTAGTGGTCTCAGAACTTAATTCAAAATTATTTTGAGACCACTAGTTATATGAAAAATTTTGAGGAATGAAATGCATGAGGTGAAGTTTAGAAAAAAATATATTAATAAAGAAAGCGACTGATGGAGTAACTATGTATGTTATTTTTAGTTCATTTCATTATTTTAGATGAAATTCACATGCTCTTACAACTAAGCATTTTCTGTAATGCATTTGAGAGCTAGATGAAATTCACATGCTGATAAAACTTAGCATTTTCTGTAATGCATAGGAGAGCAGAGACCTACCTTGTGTAAGATAGGAGTTATTTAACACAATGTCAATGCCAGCCATTTGTTTTATTGTTCCCCGCTGGTGGGGTGCTGTGGGACAAGCAGAGGGGTTCTGGACACTTTCAAAATGTCAACTAAAAGTTAGTCAAATATGTCTAAAAAGTTAATCAGAATGTCTAATATGTTGGTTGCTTTGATTAATGTTCTACTCGAGGATTTCAGTGATGTAGACCTATACTACAATGCTCAATTCATTTCTCCGCAAATACTTAGAATGCATAGAAGTGGTAGTAGTTACAAGCTTTCGAACTAATACTTTCAGATAGTTTGTGATAACTCATCTGCTTTTCAAACCATCTGGTTCTGACAGCCAGAGGGAATATTTCCTCTGTTTGCCATGTAAACATTAGTCTACATGCATTAGAGCAACCAGCTGAATGCTTTTATAACTTTACTGAATATTTTTCAGTGCAATATGACAGAGGTGATGTACACTAATGGACTCTTAAAACGCATAGGTAAAACATGTTGTAAAAACCCGAGTTAATGCGTTTTTAAAGTCCATTAGTGCAGTTCATTTCAAGCTTCAAAGGTCGTGTCATGCCACTTTTAACCACACCACAGTTCAGGTGGTGGATTAGGGCTTTACGTCCTGTATTTCTGCACCTGATGGGCTAATTAGGACAGGTAGGGACCATGGCAAGGAGACGAAGGATGAAACAGCCATCCAACATAGGCTCGACCGGGAATTGAACCCGGGACCTAGTGGTTAGAAGCCCAGCGCGCTACCACTGAGCTAGGCTCCCACCCCTTCTGAGCATTGAAGTCGTGAGCTATCCAGAGTTATGGACAACTTCCTGATGTTACATGACGTCTAACCTTACCTAGCAGGAGATACCTAATAGTCAACTGAAGCCCCCTAAGATTGTGAATTATGTTGCACGCCAGTTATAGAGTTTCTGGTAATAATAGACAGCTACATCGTTTGGATTATAGTATGAGCCAAAAATAAATAAATGTTTACTTTCTTTTTGGTCTTATTTTTATATAATTATTACATGGAGAAGCACAAAAAATGTTACCAAAAGGTTTCCTTACATTTTCAACTTTTTGCTACTTCTTCACCATTTGTGATAGTCGCAGCAGAAATTACAATGGATAGTATAGCAAAATTCTGGTTATTTGATTCTCATCACTGTTTGTATCAGCTAAAAAGTTGGGATTCGAATTGTTGAGAACATTTCTGTCCTTTTTGTACTGCGTCATGCCATTGGTGGCAAAATATGACAAAAAAAAAAAAGCAAGCAGACATTCATTATGGGCCCTAGTTTAGTAGTTGGGTGACAATGATTAAAATAGATGTCTAGGTCAACATGAATTGTGATGGATCTTTGGTGATAGTTTCTGGTGAAAAGTTATCCCAAAATTGTTTGGTTTAAAAGCAGCACTGAGTTTAAACAGTTTTCAAGCTCAGTCTACGTTGAATGAGTCCTAACTAAAGATATGAGACGTGGAATATTTCCTAATAGTAGTTGTACATTGTACATATGGCTGCTTATATTCTGAATAATTCATCACATTAAGCTTTTCAGTATGAATTATCACCAGATCATATTACACCAGGAGTGGTCTTCCTTATTCTTCTCTTCCGAAGAAGTGGAGCGACTCGTCAACCAGTCCCCAGACTCTCACCTTGTCAGAAAAGATTCACCGCTTTAAACATTGCTAAAAGCAAGACGATTCCCTTGGGTCATATTTCGCTTCCCCGCCAACAATGTCCAGGGTCTTTCGGAGTCCGCTAACGAAGTGCAAAGAGGGTTCTAAAAGAAAAGCGATTGGTGTCCATCAAGAGGCTGTATTGCCCTACATTGTCAAGAATGTGGAAACATTACAAGATAAGATAGCAGTGACAACCCTTGTCTTCACATAGCTGACCCACAAGGACAACACTGCTCAGTGCTCACTAAATCTGTTTTGCTTTCTTTCTAACAGCCCAACATTTTGCTCAATATATCACCTTTTTTTTTCTTTTTTTGTGTGTGCGTGTGCTATATTCTGGTTAGCACATTTGGTTCACTGTGCCATGGTAAAAGGTAAATGTATTGTTTCATTTCGACAGGTCACAGGTGATTGACAAATTGTCGCTGTCATGAGATATGAAACCCAGAAGAGGCAGGTCTCATTCAAGGACGTTAGGAATGTTCTCATTCTCAGATCTTAGCAGCTGGGTGGTCTAGTGGTACACCTTCTGGTCCTGGGTGGGTGATTAGGGCTTTACGTCCTGTATTTATGCACCAGTTGGGCTAATTAGGACAGGCAGAGAGCATGGCAATGAGACGAAGGATGAAACAGCCATCCAACTTAGGCTCGACCGGGAATCGAACCCTATAAGCCCAGAGCACTACCTCTGAGCTAGGCCCCCGCCCACCTTCTGGTCCTGGATCACTTTAGACTACCATTGGTTGAAAATGTGTCATCCTACAATTACTGATGTTTCTTAAATTGCAAAGTAAATTGCAGACTTATAAGCCAAAAAATGAAATAATTCCCAAAATAAAAAAAGTAAAAAATTCGATTTTTGTTCTATCAATATCTCCTCGTCTGATCTGTAATTATAGCCAGCCAGGACATATTTCAGAAATATTTGCCATTGTCTTATTCAAGCAGTTATAGGATAGACAAGTACAAGCAACATTGTACTTTGTGTGATACCATCTTTGGTGCAAATTGAAGATTATATTAATGAAAACATCATTCTGAAAATATTTTTTAAAGTGGAGATATTTGGTCGCAAAGTGATATCTATTTCTTCCAACTGATTACTCACTTAGTACTGTGAGGAAAATTGTCCTTCATATTTGGTCCTTCCAAAATGCCACAATTGATGGCGTTTAAATAAGCTATTGTTCTATAGAAAAATCATAAGAAAAGATCACTAGTCCTATATCATAGTGCAGAGAATTACTGTGGATAGCCGTAAATATTGACAAAACACAGACGCAGTCTACGTTTTCACAATTCAGCTTAAAGCTGCATTGTCAGTCGGTTTTTGTACCAAAAAAAAAGCTATCCAAATGACAGAAAATGCTTCTTAAGTACTGATGAATTCGAAAAAACAAAAACTTTCTAGATAGTGATAAATTAGAAATTATTGCCGGAATTTATTAAATCGACTTTGTTAACATCTTAGATAATTATTCATTGCAACGTGATGGAGAGCATCGCCGATTCGCGATTTCAGCACAAAGCGAAACACCTACAAATTTTTTTTTATAAACTTAGAATTTTGAAAATCGGACGAAAATTTAAGGCACAGGCATTATTTAGAAGCATTCACATGCAGTGATAACTTGTTTCACGTGTACAAACAGAAACTGGTGACATACTCATGGAAACACGTTAATCTGCAGTCACCGATAGGGGACTTCCGGCTTGTCACAAAGCCCTGGTGTTTCCTGTGACTCAGCATGACGGGAAATGCAGTCTATTAGGTCCGGATGTACAAGCTTACAGGGCAAAGGGCAGACATGTTAATTGTGACGTCAGGTGTATGGTAAAAGGTAAATGTACTGTTTCATTTCGACAGGTCACAGGTGATTGACAAATTGTTGCTGTCATGAGATATGAAACCCTGAATGAGGCAGGTCTCATTCAAGGGCGTTAGGAATGTTCTCATCCTCAGATCTTAGCAATTGGGTGGTCTACTGGTAAGACGCTTGCTAGCTCCTCTGAAGGACCCATGGTTCAATCCCATGCTGAGGCAAGTAGAAGATCCCACCCATGGGGTAAATGTATAACATGGGGGGACTCTTCCTCTCCCTCTCATCTCATTAATTACCATTGTGCCTGAGCGGCAAATACTTGCCTTAGAGGGCTGTACTTTCCTAGTCTGTAAGTTAAAGACCTGATTATAAAGCTTGGCTGAAAGACCCAGGTTCAAAACCCAGCCCGGGCACCAGGGCTTCATATAGGTCCTATATTCCAGCAGCAGGGTGTCGATTGATCACATGAGACGTTAATTTGGGGGTCCCTGTACTTAGCGTATATGCTGTGGCAAGTAAAAGACCCCACTCATGAGTAGGCCTAATTATGTAATGTCCATGGCTTGCACTTCAAGCCTCAGCATCTCATCTTTATGTCTGCTAGTAGCTGGTCATAGGAACCATCTCAGTTTCACACCAGTAGCATTGATGTGGAAAGAAAACGGTCCAGCAACGAGACTCAAAACTTTGCAATTTCAAAATGTATTTATTGTTTAAGCATTTACACATGTAATAAAAAGATTCACAATTGCTCCCCGAAACCTCCGGTATATTTGGGGCCAGAATAAGAAATAAATGTAGAACATGATTATAAGTAATAAAATAATAATAAAATTGTTACCCAAACACGTTTATCTAGACAATAATATTGCTTAGACACGGCTGCAAGCTACACATGCATGCACACTGCAAAACACGTGTTTAATACATACCTATATCCTTGGCCCAGTGAGCCGCTAATGTTTCCCAATAGTCTTATCACTGAACAGCCCTGAATTCAGTAGGACATAAGTCTTTCCTCTCCTCTTATTACTCATTTTGCTTTTCAGACACAGTAGGTAATAACTAACTGATTCCATAAATATAACTTTCTCAGAAAAATAACAAACATCAGCTAAATGAATTAAGTGTCAAATATACGTTAAAATGCACTACAAATACTGCTGCTAGGATGCAATTTGCTTCAGTCACAGCCAAAGGCGGGAATTTTTTCAGCCAATAGAATTGCAGTATTCTGTTTTAGCCACCTGGTGGAAATACAGAGAACCTTCCATGAAAATCCACTATATGACGTACTATAAGTGGAATGTCATTCATGTACAGCTCAGCATACATACCTGCATTTACTATGCAGTTTGTCTTTTACATATGGTTGTCGATCATTCAAGTTAGTAATTGTATTCAACTGCAGACATATCAATCTCTGATATGGCAGACCTGGTATTTTATTCATTAATCAGCTGATACTTGATGAAACGTATATATTACATATTTAATCATACACTTTGGTACATCGTACATTGGAAATATACAATTTTGATAATATTAGTATATACAAATATGGATTAATAAATTATTAATGTCTATATTGTTCATAAATGCAATTTCAGTTTCATTCAGGCAGCTCTGCAGTTCCCTTATTACATCTACCAGGACCAAATTGTCATTGTCTATTTCCTGTGAATATTGCTATGTGTAGAATTGTGGTTCACTCTTGTAGACCTGATAGTCTCCAAGCATCACATCCAGAGATGACATGTGTGTGACCCTAGTTATACTATTCATGTGTTCTCTTGAAATGTACTGTCTCTTGACATACAATGTAGGCTTATGAGTCCACAAATATTTTAAATAGACACAGTCCAGGCAATTGCATCCAGAAAATATTAAGCTAACATGAAGATCATGTATTAAATACCTTAATTATAAATAATTCTGGAAGATTAACACACTCCAATGGCCTAAATACATTTAAGTTTAGATTTGGTTTAGGCCTACTCTGTCACATGACATTTTCAGATACCATGCACCAGAGGGCGCGGAGATGCAGATAAATTCTGGTGGTGCCACCTAGGGTAACCCTGTAATATGCTGTGGAACTAGTATTGATGTTCAAAAACCCTCACAGTGCTCCTGAATAAACTTCAGCTTAAAAACAAATTGTAACAAAAAACTCTACAAACACACTAATTAAAATGTCTAACCCGCAAAAAAAATCAAATATTCTTTAGGGGACATTTATATTTATATATAATTATATATATATAGACATTTAAAATTTATTAGGAGCACTGTACCTGCAAAGGCCCCATCGGTGGGATAAATTTGAGTTGACCCCGCCTAGACACTGGACTTAATAAGGTACGCGAATTCTGAGATTACACACATCTTTACAGCTGTCTAGAAGTCGACTACTCGCGCCATCTATAGTGATTTTATTAACTGGGCAAGCACCACCAGCGTCTACAGAATCTGATTGTGAGTAACAAACATGAGAAATGTAGTCATTCAGTTTCTGGGGACCCTGAAGATTCAAGGGTCCCAAGCAGAGACAGCTCATAAAGACTGTGTAAATTGAACCCATCTGCGTGTATTTTACGACATAGACCTATGTACGTATGATATTGCATATAATGGGATTTCCAAAGGGGTCAAAGATAAGCTCTGATGTTAGACAAGTGGATCATATGCCATTATTTTTAACACTCTACAGCTAATCAAAATTTACTTCGCAATTCTTGAGACATAAAAAACTCATCCAAAGAAGGTTTGTTTCCTATCATAACTTCCTAGTGCAGTCGGAACACTCATACACACAGCCACCTGCGGCCAACATTGGAACAACATAAACCTGATCTAGATTTAACACAATCAAACTGACAGTAATTGTATTGTACAGTGTGTCTAGGCCTATATGCTTGGATGATATGATCATCATGCACACTATGAAGAAAAGCTAGATACGTTTATAACAAGGTGGCTCTCCAATGAGCTCTTTAGTCAAATGATTCGACGTAAACATTTGATATCTGAATTAATACTGTTTACCTGTTGCTCTGAGAGGGATATAACCAACTAAAATGTTAGTCAAATTCCTCTTGAATGTAAACTGATCTTGTCTTGCGTAATAAGGGCAATAAAACAAATGATTAATATGCCTAATGGAGTATGTATAAGTTATATCCCACATAGTCAGGAGTTAACTAAAATTTTTGTTGCATATGTGCTTGCGCCTTCGGCATCTGGCTATTACCAACAAAATTTTTAAAAAACTCCCTCCTATATTCAGGATATAACTATTACTTCTCACAAACCAACAGATATCTATATGTACCTTACAGCTTGTAATTAAGGAAAATTCTGACTCCAGTAGACTCATTTCAGAGATGCCGCTTCATCCTCAATGACCATATCAGTAAGCGAGAATACTTCGATGGCTTTCTCGGCCAAGATCACAAAATAGTCCTCTGATGCTGTGACTGTTAGAGCTCTACCATATTTTTTGATCTTCTCTTTACTCCATGCCATAGCGACATAATTATCCAGTTTCAGAACCCAGTCGCTTCCGCTGATTGGATCATGGTGTACGATGTAGGTGATTCCATCGATGTTGCACAAACCTCGAGGTTTCCGGAGTTCTATTATTTCTCTTTTCGAAACTAAACCATCCTGGACATCATACACTGTTACAACTTCATGTTCAGTCTCAACCACGATGACACGGTCTTGATCATCTGAAGTGATGTAGCGTGGCACGTCAGTCGCCATCAAATTCCAGCAATCCAAAAGCTCAAACTGTGAATTGAAGGACAACAGTTGTGAATTTGGAGCAATCTGACTTATGATGATGCGGCCATCGTGCAAAGTAGTGATATCACCAACTTTCGAATTATCGTCGACTTCGGGGAAAAATTTTTTCTCGAAAGTTAATTTATCAGGATTTATTATAAAAATAGTGAGGTTATTGTCAACAGCCAGTAAATGATTCTCGTGCATAGTTAAAGCAGTCAAACCCTTCGCTTCTTCAAACTTGCGGCTAGTAATGTGACTTTTTCCAGTGACTTTGTAAATATTGATTGTGTTATTCGCTGAATCAGCAACAGCCAATCGGTCAATGTCCACAAAAACAGCACCAGAAGTACGTTTTGGATCAAGTAATTTGATTGGTTTGTGCAAAGGCCTTGCACTCATGTCCACAGCTGGACGTTCTTCAAAGTAAGGATGGACGAGTCCAGCAATGGAATCCCTAGCCCTGCGCATAGGAGGAGAGGGTTTCTTGACAAGCACTTGCTTATGTATTTTCTCCATTGGTGAGGCTTTTGCCTTATTTTCAAATGGTACATATAATGGGTTTTTCTCCATCTTCGTTTTCGCTGATTGGTTACGAAGATTTTCGGAGAAGGACTCAGGAGGTCCTGGCGGCATCTCATCAGCAGAGATATAGAGGCTGTTACTCTTCCATTCTACTTGAGGCTCAATAGGTTCTGGTAAAATGCAATCTCCTGGATCTTCCTCTACTTTGACACTCCCTACTTGTTCCCCTTCTTTAGGTTCAAAGTTGACTTTAAGAGGCTGAAAAAAAATACAGCGTTACATTTCTACTGTAGGCCACCATATATCTGTGATACAAACTCAGAAATTCAGTATCTTGAATCTACTGCATTTTCCGTCCCATCAAACTTGAGCTCCACAGTTTGAATTAACAATTGTAAGATCTATTTTTGAAGGTACTATCATCATCATCTATCTCAGACCAGCCTTTAATGAATCCCAAATTAGAAAATATTGAACTCTCAAATCATAAGTCATCTAAGCTAGTATTAAGTCAATGGATAACTGGGATAATATGAAATGGAGAGAGGGCTGTACTGGAAAGTTGGGATAAAGCAGTGACCATCGGTCTTGACCAGCAGCTTCAAAGCAGGACCGAGAGGTTTGATGACTTCCCGGTCCTGGGGACCAGCAGGTCTGAATGAAAGGTTACTTTGATGGTCTGGTAGGGACTGGCAGGTTTGCTCAAGGACCGGCAGCTTTTCCACACAGCTGGTCCTTAGGACCAGCAGCCATTTTATGCTTACCGTGAACACTGGATAAAAGGCTTCAAAAAATTGTTGGGTTACAAAGCAAAAATTACAGTCTTTGCGTGACTCTAAAAGAAGTTTCCAAATAGGCAGAAATTAGTTTTTAACAATGCCCACCTTCAATCCATTGAATACTCTTTGAACACTAGCCATATGAACCTCGACCGACTGGTATCTGTACTGTAAATGGTTGACAGTAATGGCTGAAAAGAGATCTGGCATGTTGTCGTCCATGTCTTCTTCCCATTGGTCAACTTGACTTACTTGGCGTTCAAGCTTTCGCCATTGCGAGTGCAGTTCAGCCTGCCTTTCCTGCAAAACAGTCCAACTGATTAGTAAGAAACACTTACATAAGTCAGAATGTGACAAAGCTCTTGACTAAGAAATAAGTTTGTAATTTCTTCTGTGAAATAGCTTAAAATACCCCTGTGTGTAAAAAAAACTGCTCTAAGGAAATATCCTTTTTTCCAAGGTTGTAAATGTCTTATGCTAAAATGCTAATGCTGTAACTATCTAATACTAGTTAAGCGGATTTTTTGCAGTTAATATTACAGGGCATACATAGCTGACAATAGTCCAACATAGAAACACACCATAACTATTAGTAGTTTCGCTACTTAAAACATCAATAACACAAAAGACATATGTCTGCTTAGAATATATTCTGTAACTTATTCAGTCAATTCCCCAGATGTAATTCGTTTAATTAAATATGTGATGTATTGCTTTACATACCTGAATTGTTTCCTCAATTGTTTCAACCTCAGCAACAAGCAGCTTTTTTTTCTCGTTAATTTTCTTCATCTGGTAATCCAGAACTTTTTGATAATGGTTCTCTATTTCTTTCTTTGCAAGTTGTAGCTCCTCTTGTGATTGTATTGCAGACTTGTAATAGTTTTTCAGTGCTTCAACATTCTGCTTGATCTGGATGCTTTTTTTGTGAGTGTCTTGACGATTGCCTTTCAGGAGTTTCTTGATGCATGAGATCTTCTCATCATGGTCACTTCCACATACAGCGAAATGAACGCAAACAGAGCACAATAGTTGAAGATGTTCTGTGCACATATATTCAACATCCTGACTGGGGTGTTGCTCACACTTCACAACCTGTTTTCGTAGTAGACCTTCTTTTAGTTCTGATAGCGGTCGAACATTGTGTTCCAAAAACTGTTGACGCTGGCCATGTTTGGAAGAGCATGATTCACACATGTTCTTGTCACAGGTTCTGCAGTAGCACACGGTGTCAGCCATTTTGCACAAACCACAGCTGAGGTTCTGTGGGTTATTATTTCTTTCTCTCATTTTATCAATTAGTATTCTGAACATGAGTACTGGAATGTTTGGCTTCAGTGAGCTCACCCCCTCAGCTGGCAATTCAGTTACTTCTTTGCAATTAAAGCATCGGATGGAATTTTTGTCAACCCGCTTTGAGAGACAATGTATGCAAAAACTATGGTCACATTTCAGTGTACGTTGATCTTCTGCTCTCTTATCACATTGAACACAAGTCTCAAGCCAAACCAATTTCTGCTGTAGAGGAGACTCTTCTGCGTTTTGTTTATGGTCATCCATTTCTATGTCATTTGTCATTAACTGAAGATAACCGCCACTGCTGCTGTTTTCTGACATGTCTAACGACACCGTGTCTGTTGCTACATCACTTCCTTTTCTTTCTTCAACCTCACTGTTCAACTTCCTTTCTCTGCTGTCTCGATCAGTGCCATTGTTGGTCATCAAACTTGTTTGGCTAGTTAAGTAGCCGTTCACTTCATCCATATTCACTATCACAAATCCATTATCTTCTTCTGAAAATCTGTCCTTCGCCAAGTCAAACTTTTTTGTCACATTCTCTTGATTAGAAGTCCTTACAATTGAATTTCCACTAACTAATTTTTGATCGCCTAATGGCTGTTGTTTCTGACTTCTCTCCATATCGATCGCAATTGAAATTCAGCGTTATATTGCGGTTAATGTGACCTATACTCTCCAGAACTTAATGGGTGTATTTTATACACTTCTTACAAAAACTGATAAGAGATCTTGCCTATCTGTCTGGGAATTCATATTAAAATATTATCAAGTATCAATCGCTGATGATATGAGATAAGGATGAATTTAATGTTGAAAATATATCTGAACAACTCACTTATGTTAGAGGTTATCATCATGAACTTGTATCTTGAGCTGATCTAAGCTTCCGCAATATCTCATTGCGTCAGTGTCTTCTATGAAAATCCCAAAGTCTATATATATATAATAATTATAATTGATTTATGCATTTGTGTACAATTTAAAGAGGTACTAAACTACTGTTATTTACAAGCTATTTATTAAACGCTTGCCTGATAAAGACTCTTAAACACTACAAAATTATAAATAAGTACAAGAGTAACATACACATGATTTTATTGAAGGTAGTTACAATTAATCCAACTGGCTATTGCAATGCAAAATGTAATATATATCATGACATGGTGGTTTCCATAAAGAAAAGCAAGCTGAAATACAGAAAACCATAAATACAAAAATGATGAGCATGATACATAAATAAGAACTCAAAAACAATACATTAAACTGTGATGGCTCCCATCCATAGCCAATTGCCCATATCACTCTTAGATCACTTTGCAATTAAAGCCACAGAACTTCAAATATTATTGTGTATGTTTTCATTTTCCACTTTCAATATTAATAGTAGGCCTATGGCAGTCCCAAGACAGAAAAATTGTCAAAATCTTGCAATTTCCATAAAGCAATATTTATGAAAGCAATGCAACCAACTATAGTGCTTTGGAATATCTATAATATAACCATAAAAATATGTTAAAATTCCACAAAGGTTATCATTAATTTAGAAGTGATTCCACTGTGTACCCAAATGATTATTTACCTGCTGAACAGCAGAGCAAGAAGGCTCCAAAAGGCTCCCGTAGAGGTTGATCCCGAATCAACAAATGCCTGACTTTTGGCCTTCTTACTAGATGTTCGTGTCTTCTTTCTCTTATTGGTAATTTGAGTGGGTTGGGATGCTGTTGTAGTAGGTGGTATAAGTTTGCTTTCAGGTTGAGACACTGCAGAACACCAATGAGATATACAGTAATTATATAGTTCATTTCTATATATTTCGATGACTGGGTCACGCATACGTCCATTAGGGTGTGGCTGTTCCCCCAACATTCTCTGATCTGGCCAAACTTTTTTTAACATGTGAGGTTTCATATCCACATTAGATATGCAAAGTTTCAGAAAAATCCATAAAGGTCTAGGGGTGGCTGATTCGATGTAAAGTTTCCTAGTATTACGTTTATTGACCTTCACTACCAGATACACCAAGCTATGCTAGGTCAAAGCCATGACTTAGTGGCACTCAACAAACAGTTTTCAGAACTGAATTTTTGGACATCAGGTGTCAAAAAAGGTCAATTTTACTTATTTCTGGTGTTGTTTATCACTTCAATTCATCCTGGAAACTGCATAATTTCCTATCCTGACGGATCGTCAGGAATGATCTCACTATACAGTATACATTGCCTCAGAACAGCAAGAAGCTTTCGATGCTCCACTTCACCTCTAGAAGCCTTCAAAGCACCACTTCAAGTTACACCTTGTCTCCATACCTAACAGGGCTCACTTCTCAGTGGAATCATTTCTCAGCATGGCAAGGGCCAAGGACCCAAGGTATTTCATACTGGGAACAATACCCACAAAAGATGATAAGACAATCACAGGGTCATAACTGCCAACAAGAAAACAGGTCCTGTTAGCATTCATTACCCACAAAGAAGAAATTGCAAAAGAAGATTACAGTAAGAAGGTGTGCAGAGAAGCTGCGAATAGAACAGCACAATCTATACTGAGCTTTTATGAAAGAGCAAGAATACCCGCGTTTACACCCAATAAAGTAGCAGAGAAAATTATAGCTTACTACATCAAATTCAAAGATTTGTTAAAAATCCCAATCAGTGAAAGGGGAAAGCCAGGTACACCACTGGAGAGAATTCAGAAATTTAAAATCAAAATGCCAGAGACAATGAAATTTTGGCCCGGAGATGCAATGGATAAGATTGAAAATGAAGAAGGCAAGCAGTTTTTGCTGAGTATGCAGAATGATAGAAAAGCCAGCATGTCAGGAGTAGACAAAGTTCTGCATCAGAAGGAAATGAGAAAAGAGAAAAAGGAACAGGAAGCTTTGAGACGCGCTGAAAAAGAAAGGCAACGTAAGGACAATGAAAAGACATGCACACAAGTGACTGAGACTGAAAGTGATGAAAGTGATGAAGACTTCCAACCTTCGGAGCCAAAACAGTCACATAGACGTAGTCGAAAAACAGGAGAGGACATCCACATCCCTTTTAACATCTTGAAATCTCCTCAGCTTGTTTCCACGGCTGTAAGAAATAATATTTCCCCAACAGCCCTCTCTGCAACAATGCATTCTTTGATAACATCATGCAAGGGTGATCCTTCCAAGCTCAACTTGCATCATAGCCAAGCTTATAGGTAAATGCTGTTTCGTATTTACTGAATTTGTGTAATCTGATAATAGTTTTGACTTGAAAATTGTGATTTTCTTGTCAATAGGTATCGCATGCAGACAGTTCAAGACATTTCTGAGAAAATCAAGTCAGACTGGAAACCTCCTTCCCCAGCTGCTCTACACTGGGATGGGAACGTTTTGGAAACACTGGGTGACAAATACAAGAAAGATGAGAGGCTTCCTGTCTTGATTTCTGGAGTTGGGGGTGTAAAACTCCTTGGAGTGCCCGCACTGCCCACCAAATCATCTGAGTCAGCAGGAAACCTTATTGCTAATTCTACTATTGCATTGCTGGAATCTTGGAAGTGTGACAAGAATGTGTCTGCAATGGTTTTTGACACAACCTCTTCAAATACAGGTAAATATGCCACATGTTATTTTCCTTACTGGAAGTATTTCACTTGTGTCAAAACATATATTTAATGTTAATGTCTGGTGTTTACCTATATTAAAAACGTTTTCTTTAATGTAATTCACAGGTCATCTTACAGCTGCCTGCATCTGTATACAAAAGTGTATTGGGAGAGCTCTTCTGTGGTGTGCCTGCAGAAAACATGTGGGGGAAATCATGTTGTCAAGAGTATGGGAAGCTCCAAAGTGGAAGTCTCTTCAAGCAAAGATATATCTGTCTTTGTGAGATTTCGTGACAGTTTCTCCAATTTATCAATCCAAGATTTCTCAAATTTCACTTCTGTCTGTCCCACCACGGATGCATTCCTTCTGGAGCAAGGACAGACTGTCATTGAGCTTTTGACAAGCCTCAAATCACAAGCAAAAGAGGGCAGCCTGGAAAATTTGGTCAGGGCTGACTACAGGGAGTTTCTTGACCTGACTTTGGTGTACCTCACTGGGGAATTCTCTGACGGATTTTGTCTCAATAAACCTGGAGCAACCAGTAAGGCAAGATGGATGGGAAAACGGCTCTATGGACTGAAAATGGCTCTTTTGGAAGAGCAAATCAAGCAATTGTCTCCAAATAAGATGTGATGTACACAAGACATTGCCCTCCAAAAATTAAACAATTTTTAGACTTCATTGTCCACATTTATGTTCCATGGTGGTTCACCTGCAGTATAAGTGCTGCTGCACCATGCAATGACTTGCTTCTAATCAAAAACCTAAATAGGTACATGGATGTCAATAACAATGTAGCACAAGCAGCACTAAAGGCCTTTAAACGGCACTTATGGTATCTTGTGCCAGATTTGGTGCCACTGGCACTCTTCGATAACAACTTGCAGTCTGAGCAGAAACAACTGCTTGCTAATGCCATTCTGCAACAACCAAAAGATGTTGTGTATAATTCTAGATTTGGGGAGGGTTTTGGAAAACCCATTTTCCCAGTATTAGAAGATGACACTACTCAGGAGGAGCTTGTTGGAAAAGATTCGTGGCAATTTTTTACTTCACTAAAAATCAAATCTGAATTTTTAACAAAACCAGCAAATGAATGGTCCAGTCTAGAAACATACACTGAAGGCAAGAAAATTGTTGATTCTCTAAAAGTTTCAAATGACACAGCAGAAAGAGGGGTCAAACTTGCAACAGACTTCCATGGAGCTGCAAAACGTGAGCAGTGTTATCAGCAAATTCTTCAAGTCGTAGAAAATGACAGAAACCACTGTAAAGATCAGAGGAAACGTCAAAAGTGTGATCATCCAACAAGCTGGTTTTTGATTCTCGAGTAACTAATGATATTAATTAGTAACATACCAACAACATTGTGATTTAAGTTGTTATTTCTGCTGGAGCTTTAATGAAATAAAGTTGAGAACGTTGCTTTTTAGGCTCGATTTTTCGCGATTCTTACAATATCTTTGAAAGCAATCAGCCACCCCTAAGACTACTTGAAATTCAATGAAATTTTTGTAGAACACTCTTTGTTATGAGCCTCACCTGCAAAAAAAAGTCAGGTTGTGTATTTCTTGAATTAAGGATATATGTGGGACCAGCCACACCCTAACGTCCATCACAATGTTGAGCATTTAAAAATTATTTCAGTAAGCATATTTCTAATTTATGTATATTTCCATTGGAAAATGTTCATTTAGGTTTCAACAAACTCAGTGATATCAATCTACAAGAACCTGTTACCATTTAACATACTGACACTATTACATTTAGTTCCACTCTGTTTTGCTGTTTTCCACACCAAGTTGTTGAACATAAAAAAGACACTTCTACCAACCTTTGTAAGCAATCCATTCACGAATTGACTTCAATGCTAATCGTGTGTATACACCAGGCTTGTTTGAACCACATCCTTCACCCCAGCTTACTATTCCAGATAAAACGTAGACATGATCCAATTCACAGTTGAGCGGACCTCCAGAATCTCCCTTGAGAGGAAAAGATAGATAACCATTGTAGCCAGGAAGAAGTTTCTGCACTCTCCGGATAAATAATATGTTAGGCTATTGATGATACTTATTACTAACCTGACATGCATCTTTACCACCCTCCTCAAATCCCGCGCAAATCTCAAACTCCTTGATGGTGTCACCATATTTTTCCTCCGAGCTACATCTCTTTCTTCCGACAATGGGGATGGATACTTGCATCAAGATCTCGCTGGGTTTTCCATGCATTACTACAATATAACCAGACAAAATAATAGATAGATATATGATAGATCTACTAGACCTGTTTTGAGAATGACTCGAGGTTGAGTCAGAATGATATATATCTATGAAAACAAGACCCTGGTTCAGCTGCATTAAAATTTTTGTTTATGATACAAGGTTAACATAACCTCACAACACTGCCATTAAAATCGATTTTTCAAAACATCTCCATATATTTATATATATCATCTTTATTCATAAAAAAATTGGTATACTGTAGCTTTTGAAGAACCATTTCTTTGCATCACAATTATTTCTTCTGCTAAATGGCAATGCTGTACATTTTAATGACAGAATATTATCACAGCAACAACTCCAACCGCTGGGTCCCGGGTTTAATTCCTGGTCGAGCCTAAATTGGATGGCTGTTTCCTCCTTTGTCTCATTGCCATGGTCTCTGCCTTTCCTAATTAGCCCAACTGGTGCAGAAATACAGGACATAAAGCCCTAATTACACACACACACGTCACAGCAACAACAAATATGGTAACTTCATAAGGAAAATAGGACCCACCACTTTGCAAACCCCAGCCAGCTACAATACATCGCTTAGCATCAGGAACATCCGTTGTTGGTAAGCACACTGGAGAGACATATTCGTTGAAGGTAAAACCTGGTTCCTCTACTCTGAATAGGACCAAATCAGGTGCTGATCCTACCTCTGTATAATTTTCATGTGATATAACATTCCTTATCTGGAAGATGAAGAATACATGAATGAGACAAGAAGCTATACAACATTTTTAAGTTGCTGAGTAAACCACAATAATATTTCCTCATCTGGTATGACAGATAATTTTAACATAATATTTCAAGAACCATGTAATTAAGAAACTCTAAAAAGTTTGTAGTTTCATACTCATAAATTGTAGATTTTAAAGGCACCTTCAAAGTTTGTCTAGTGGTCTCCTTAGCTTCTGTTTCACTTTCATGAGCCCCTGCTACCATTTCATACTTTGATAGAACAGTGTTTATGTTCACATGACCTCTGAAAAGAGAAGCATTTTGTAAATGGTGACAGATCAAAGACCAATCGCGAGAGAAAAATCAAAAAATTATGAGAAATTTGACAGATATTGGTAGCTATTTTTATGTCACATTCCCATACAAAATCAAGAAAACAAAAACATGGTACTCACACACAATGAGCTGCACTGACAACCCAGTACCTAGATATGATACTCCCTCCACATATGTGATAACCCTTCTTGTTTCTTAACGATACTATCCATGGCCATGCATGCTTTTTTGCTCTAACTCCTCCAACAATTCGAAACTTTGCACCGTTTCTGGCTCTGGACTTGCCACATTTGCCATCCTCTGAGAAAGACACTGCAAAAGAAAGTGAAAATGGATTTTACTAGACATATAGCTAAGACAACTCTTCATTTCAAGAAATTTCAACAAAGCAGCTGCTGCAATCAACAGGACACTCTGGACACTGTGACAGCACCTTGAGTTGCATATCTTTCTAAATCAACTAAACACTTTACAGTTAAACTATGTATTTATGATTGTATCAACTAATTATAGAAAATTTCCTGATTTCCAACTTCTAATACCTCATAAAAAAGTTATATATATTCTGAAATATGAGTGGAAACTATCTGATAACTACCTGAAATCATCTTGGGAAACCAGAAAAGGTAAACTTTATGTGTCAACTACTCTATAGATCTGGAGTCAATATGAACATTGTTCTATCTCTTAACATTACACTATTCCGTAACGTAATTGTTATCCTGTTTTCAGTTTTTGTTATCAATAGTTATTGTGAGTTCATGAATGTATCTTATCTGGGTATGGAGTGGCACAGTGCTCTCCAGAGGGCTGGGATAATTTGTATATTGTGTTTCTGTAATGTTTGCCACTTTAAGCAATTAAATACCTATTAAAATTAAAATAGCTATCTATGTGCTTATTTTTAAAATCGAAACTAATTTTCAGGAAAGTTTACTAGGCAACAACTGCACTCACTGGATAACAAGAAAGAATTAACTCACCATAGTTCTGTACAATCTCAGACGTAGATGAAGTCTGATTGGCTTTTGAAAGAAGCTCTTCTGTCCCATTCTCCATGATTGCTCTCGTCCACCTTGATGCCACCTTTTGTCTTGCAAATGATCTTCTTTTTTGTGTATTATTCCTTGTGTGCTGGTTATTTTCAGTTACATTTTTACTTCTGCTTACATACGTCATGCTCGAATTCTTTGGCAGGTCTATGTTAAGGTGAGTGTTTTTAGCAGTTAAATTTGGTTTCATTGTCACTGATTTCAATCTCTCACGTATTCGAACTCCAGGAGTGACTGTTTTGTTGGTGGTTTCCTTCACAATAGTAGCTGGGGTTATTGAGTTATTTTTCTGCTTCGCATTCTCTGTTTTCAATTTGTTATCCATTCCATCTCCAGGAAAGATTGTTCTGTTTGTGGTTTCCTTCACTATACTTGCTGGGGTTGTTGAATTATATTTCTGCTGGACTTTCTTCTGTGTTATTGTGTCCTTCTCAGTGACACCTATGACGGTTTTGTTACTGCCTCTCCTCAGTTTATCTGCTGTAATTATTAGATTCTTTCCTTCATGTTTTTCTTTGCTTTCCATCTTTCCGCCCTTGTTATCACTTATATCTGTTCGATTTGTGCCTTTTCTCAAGTTTAATGCACCTATAATATGATTTTCCTTCACTTTCCCAGGTCTCTCTTTGTCACCACTTTGCACTGCCACTGTTTTGTTGCCTTTCTGTATATTATTAAGTCCATTTTCTTCGACAGACACATTATCAATAAGCATCTGTTTCAATTTTTCTTGTTTTTTCATAATGTCTTGATTGTTGTTTCTGTCTGCACTTGTATTGGTACTTTTTGATCCTATTTTTGCATCCATGCCATGGCCATTCCCACCTCCATTTGAAACTTGTTTCAGTACATGCATTTCCTTTGGTTTCTCCGTTCCATCTGCTGTCTCTCGTTTAATTCCATCTGTGCCCATCACAAGATGCTGCTCCTTTTCAACTATGCCTTTTCCTATGATCCTGGTTGGTTTATCAGCAGTTTTAGCCATTAAATTTGCCACCTTAACTCCTACCTTCTCATCATTCTTTTCTACAGGGGTTACTTCGGTAGCCATTATCCCACCTGTTGCTCCACTTTTAGATACGTTTGTGAGGTTCAGGGCCTTCCTCATTCTCACTACACTTTCATACTTCTTTAGGTGCTCCATCTTGTGTATTTTCTTTGTTTCACCTGGTCTTGCCTGCAATTTTCCTGCAGCTCCAATCTGCTTTGGTAATTTGCCCTGGTTATTCCCAACTGGTTTTACCCTCATTTCATCGAGTGCTGTGTCAGGACCATGATCAACCATGTTCATTTCCCCAACACTTTCCTGTGTGGTCTTATTTTTCTCAAGTCCAGGTATGTCCCCTTTTAATTTCTTTGCCTTCAGTTGATCTAGTGCTGCATATATGTCACCCATTTCCTTTGATCTATTAACTTTGGTGGTATGTACCTGAAACCGTTTCATTGTCTCTCCCTCTCTTTTCTCTCTCTTATTTACTTCTTTGTCGCTCACATGCATTTCTTCTTTGTCTTCCTCAATACTTTTTGACGCATCTCCAGTCTCTCTTCCTTCAGTCTTGCCACTCTCATCATTTGAATTTTCTGGCTTACTTTCCCCACCATTTTCTGTTGCATTGACTCTTTCTCCTCCATCATCCTGCTTTGTTGCACCTTCAGTATCTTTCCCTCCAGTCTCATCTCCCTTATTATCAGTTTCTCTTCGTTCAGTCTCATGTTTGTTATTGTATTTTCCTTTATTCTCACTGTCATCATCATTTTCATGCTTTTGTTCTTCAATCTTATCATCATCTTCACTGTTTTTTCCTTCATTTTCATTTCTGTCATCATAATTTTTAGGGTCTTCTTCTTCACTCTTGTCATCATCATCTTTACTGTTTTTTCCTTCATTCTCATCTCGGTCATCATCATTTTCAGGTTCTTTTTCTTCATTCATATCATAACCGCCATAACTCTCTTTTTCTTTATTTTCATCTACGTCATCATTTTCAGGTTCTTTTTCTTCACTCTTATCATCATAATCTTCACTGTCTGTTCCTTCATTCTCTTTGTCGTTTTCTGGATCTTTTTCTTCAATCTTATCTTCTTCATCATTACTCTCTTTTTCTTTATTCTCACTGTCATCAAAATTTTCAGGCTCTTTTTCTTCACTGTTATCATCATCATCTTCTATTTCTTTTCCTTTATTCTCATCTCTGTCCTCATAGTTTTTAAGTTCTTTTTCTTCACTAATATTATCGCCATCATAACTCCCTTTTCCTTTATTGTCATCATTTTCAGGGTTTTTTTCTTCACTGTTATCATCATCATCATCTCCATTGTCTTTTCCTTCATTCTCATCCCGGCCATCATAATTTTCAGGTTCTTTTTCTTCAATCATATCATCACCATCATAACTCTCTCTTCCTTTATTCTCATCTCTGTCATAATTTCCAGGTCGTTTGTCTTCGTTCTTATCATCTTCTTCATAATCTTCACTCTCTCTTCCTTTATTTTCATCATTATTAGGTTCTTTTTCTTCATTCTTATTATCCTCATCATCATCACCATCATCATCATCATTGTAATCTTCACTCTCATTTGCTATATTCTCATCTCTGTCATCTTTTACAGGTTCTTTTTCTTCAGTCTTATCATCATTTTCTTCACTCTCTTTTCCTTTATTCTCATCTGTGTCATCATTATTTTCATGTTCTTTTTCTTTACTCTTATCATCATACTCTTCTCTGTTATCATCATTTTCATGTTCTTTTTCTTCTCTCTTATCGCCTTCATTCTCTTTTCCTTTATTCTCATCTCTGTTATCATTATTTTCATGTTCTTTTTCTTCACTCTTAACATCATCCTCATAGATTTCATTGTCATTTTCAATTTCTTTTTCTACATTCTTATCATCATCTTCTTCACTCTCTTTTCCTTTATTCTCATCCCTGTCATAATTTTCAGGTCCTTTTTCTTCATTTTTATCATCATCATCTTCAGGCTCTTTTCTAACCGTCTCACTTTCTTCATCGCCTCTATCAACATCATTTTTAGGTTCTTTTTCTTTGTTTTTATCCTCACTATCTACTTTCTCTTTTCTTTTATTCTCAACTTCATCATCATCATTTTCAAATTTTTGTTTTTCATTCTTATTATCCTTTTCTTTAGTCTCTTTTCCTTTATTCTCTTCTCCCTCATCATGATTTTCAGCTTCTCTTTTCTTCACTTTTATGCTCATCACCCCTTGTTCAATGGTCTCACTATCTTCTTCATCTTCACTCCTCTTTCCTTTCTTGTCTCTATCATCGTCTCTGTTGTCATCGTTTTCATGTTCTTTTTCATTATTTTTATCAACTTCACTCACTTTAACTTTATTACCATCTTGGTGATTATCATTATCAGGTTCTTTTTCTTCACTCTTTTCACCATCCTCATCTCTTTTGTACTCATTTTCATGTTCTTTTTCATTATTTTTATCAACTTCACTCACTTTAACTTTATTACCATCTTGGTGATTATCATTATCAGGTTCTTTTTCTTCACTCTTTTCACCATCCTCATCTCTGTTGTACTCATTTCCATGTTCTTTTTCTTTATTTTCATCTCTGTGATCGTTTTCATCTTCCTTGTAATTTCGTTTGGCACCTTCTGTCTTGTTTCCGTTGGTTTTCTTCTTGCCTTCTGTCTCACTTCTTTCATCTTCTGGTGTTTCAGCTTCATATCCCTTGTTATTTGCATCCTTTACCTCTTTCCCTTCAGTTTCACTCCTTTCATCACTCTCTATTATATCATCAGCCTCTATTCCTTCAGTCTCATGTCCTCCAACCTTTTCTGTTGATATTTCTTTCTCGTCTTTTTTTCCATTCACATTGCTATGTTCAGATTTATCTCCATTGTCATTTCCTTTTGTTGAATTACCAATCTTCTTTTCCCTTTTCTCAGTGACAGTGAAATTTTTGATATCATTTACATTTTTAGTTTTACCTCCATCCTTATTTTCTGACTTAGTTTTGGTTGCATCGTCCATTTTTCTTTCATTGGTGCCACCATTGTCATTTTTTATTGCATCATCAACTTCGTTTCCTTCACTCTCATTTCCATCATCACTTTCTTCAGTCTTTTTTCCGTGAAACTTGACTTCCTCCTTATCTTGTCCATTTTCAGTCTTTTTTGCTGCATTTGTGCTTTTCATCCTTTCATCTTCAGTACCTCTACGCACTGCCCCGCTTTTCCTAGGTTCATGTGCTTTAGTATTCTTTCCGATTTTCACTTCAGTGTTAGCAGATTTTCCTGTCTCATCCTCAGCAATCTTACTATTATTTCCTTGCTTCATAACTGAATCTTTTACATTGGGTATTTCCTGCTTCTTTGCAGCATTTGAGCTCTTCAAACCTTTGTCTTCAGTGCTTCTATGCACCTCATCTCTCACTAGTCCTTCGTTGTTTCCACTTATACTCCGACCTAATTTGTCAGGGTATTCATATGATTGAAATCCATTCATCTCTTCACTCTTAGTCATTGTCTTGATATTTATTTTGCCGTCACTCCTTATCTTTATTGTTTTATCCACTATATCATCATTGCTCAGCACTCCCTTCTGTTCCTTTTTCTCCTCTAAATCTGTCTCACCTTGTTCTCCCTGTTCTTGATCCTGTTTATCATCTTTGCTATTCTCCGCCTTTTCCTCGCCATCTTTAGCTCCTTCATTTTTTTTTTCTAAATCTTCATTCCCATCTGATTTTACTCCCTGGTCGTGCTTATCCATATCTTCATTCAGCTCCCCTTGCATGTTTACCTCCCCATCCTTAATACCTGCTTTTGTAGCATTCTCATCATTTATATTGCCACCCTTAATATCATTTACGTCTTTTTCTTTTGCATTTACATTTGCTTTGTTGATTGCATTACTGCTTTGACTTAGTTTCTCATTCAGTCTCTCTTCCAGTGCAATACTATGAGCAGCTACTCTTTCGTCAAACACTCCATGTTGATATCCATTCCAACCTTCTTTCCCAGGATGTGTGACTCTATTTTGATTTCCTGACATAAAATTATTGTTTCCAAAGCTGTGTAGCTTAATTCCTTTGCCTTTAAGTTCAAATTCATGCTTTGTCTTATCGATATTGTTCAGTCGCTGTTGCGCTACCATGCCTTTTGTACCTCCATTTCTTCCCTTATCTTCTAATATTACTTTACTGTCATCTTTTTCTCCATTTCTGGGCAGTCTTGCTTTCCCTTCTGCATTGATATTCACATACTTTACACCTTCATGTTCATTCTGTTTATCCTTCTCACTGCCATGTGCATTGTTTATGTCCTCGACATCTGCGTGTGCATTCTGTATATTCATTTTATATCCTTGTTCATTATGCATATCCTTCACATCTCCATGTTCATTCTGTATATTCTTCACATCTCCTTGTTCATTTTGCATATCCCTTACATCTTTATGTTTATTTTTTATATTCTTCACATCTCCATGTCCATTCTGTATATTCTTCACATCTCCATGTTCATTTGGTATATTCTTCACATCTCCATGTTCATTTGGTATATTCTTCACATCTCCATGTCCATCCTGTATATCCTTTACATCTCCATGTTCATTTAGTATATTCTTCACATCTTTATGTCCATTCTGTATATCCTTCACATCTCTATGTTCATTTGGTATATTCTTCACATCTCCATGTCCTTTCTGTATATCCTTCACATCTCCATGTTCATTTGGTATATTCTTCACATCTCCATGTCCATTCTGTATATCATTCACATCTCCATGTTCTTTTGGTATATTCTTTACATCTCCGTGTTCATTTGGTATACTCATCACATCTCCATGTTCTTTTGGTATATTCTTCACATCTCCATGTTCATTTGGTATATTCTTCACATCTCCATGTCCATTCTGTATATTCTTCACATCTCCATGTTTTTTTGGTATATTCTTCACATCTCCATGTTCATTTGGTATATCCTTCACATCTCCATGTTTTTTTGGTATATTCTTCACATCTCCATGTTTTTTTGGTACATCTCCATGTTCATTTGGTATATTCTTCACATCTCCGGGTTCATTGTCTTTCCTGACAACCACTCCTTGGCCTATTTCAGCATTCTCATGCCAGATGTTCTCTTCTGCTCCTCTCTTTTTTCTTGTCTCATCAATTGTAATTCCTACCGCATTTCTCTTCGCTAATTTTCTGGTTTCTCCTCCTTTCCATTTATCCACAATATCTCCATCACTTGCAACCGATTCCAAGAAAGTCTGTCTGAAATATTCATACAATTGTTTTACATATTCAATAGAACCTCATCATCAAGCCAATTTTTAGATAAATCGGTTTGCACATACGTGTGCATATGCGTGCGCATGTATGACATAAAATAGAAACAGAAATGTTGAAGGACAAATGAGATTGGTAAAAATTGTAGTTTCTTTTTTTTTATGTGCAGTTACCCAGTTAACATGCTAATGTTGGACAACTTTGGGCCCATGCATTTAATTCTGTTGGGCTAATAGGTTCCTAACGTTTATGCAATGTTATTTTAGGCATTGGCATGCAAATCGCCTAACATAAGAAGGCAATCTTGTTTTGCCTACACTGGCTCAGCATTGGCTTAATGACATTTTCACTGAATAATGTTGGCCAAGTATTACACCAATGTTGGTCCAACATAGGAACAACAACGAGATTTTGCATCATTTCTGCTTCAAATATATACAATGTACTATGAATGCAGTTAACGAATGATTCAAACCGGTGCCACTCTTGGACCAGTGACTTCAACATTTCAAAGCTTGACTTGGAAGGGTTTTAATAAGCTAGTCCAACTCAGGCCAATTAAGCCAACTGCAATGTTACGTGCAATACAAAACTGGTAGCCAAGGCTCTGGCGGACCAAGCTGGTAAAAAAGTTGAGTAATAAATATTATTTATATTCTTAAAACTTTGGCCTAATCAAGCTAGTACACCGTCAATTTCTGCCGAAAGGCTTCTTTCTGAGAGCTGACGCAAAGCTCAAGGGATACGGTAAAAAAATTTATCGTTGAAAAGACGTCGCAACACCGTTACAACGCTTGTTCAGTGCCATTTACGAAAATAGTACCTTCTGTAGTTGGTGGAATTCCACGGTAAAGTTGTTCAATTTCATGACGATAGTAGTAGGGATGTCATCGATACAGCCGATATCGATACATCGGAAGGATATTCGTATCGATAAAGGTTTAGATATGGCTAATTCTTTATCGATATAACAGTTTCACTGCAATCTGTGCATTTATTTCAGCATAACTTACAAAAATTAACTTCTCATCACCGCTGGTTTGTTTTCGGTGCCATGACACATCTTTTCTTGCTGAACTCTCGTTTTTAGGGTGGCAGAAGCGGAATTTCAACTGTCCAACTCCAACCCTTGAAAACTTTTTAAAAAACTGCAGAATTTGATGCAGTTGCTATTTATGAAGTTGGTTGGTGCCCCGGTTTATGTTTTGCAAGTGGTATCAATATTCTTGATATTTGTATCAAAAAATATTGCTTTTCAATGACATACTAGATAGTAGAGTTTAAGTCAAAAGAAATTGCCTGAACCAGTTTCGCAGTGAGTGGCTTCTTGGAAGAAAGAAATAAGGCATAGTAATCGCACTACTTTGTGTGCAGACGACGCGCAGATGCATTTCCCTCCCCGATTCTGGGGGAGCGGCAAATCAGTTATGGAAAGGCCGATGCTTTGCACCAGATCAAAGCGCGACCTTTTGGAAGAAAACGAGTACACCGTTATATTGCAAGGGGGATCACCTACCATGACAGAATGACTTCATATTTGCTACTTGCCTTCTGAATGGTTAAAATTCCTGGACAGATAGGGCACAGGTTGAAGCTGCTTATTTACTCTGTAGGGCTCAAATGTGTTCAATATCACATTTAAGATGCTTCTAAATACTTTAAATATGATATAAAGTTATTTTCCAATGTATCTGAGCCTATTTTGTCTATTTTTCTAGCTAGAGCAGTGCTCATACCGATTGTCGGTATTTTAACTGTGGACTTCTAGCCAATCAGAGAATATTTATTACTCAAACTGTAGCACATGAAGAAATATAGATTTTAATGATTGGTAAAAAACTATTCAGGCTTGTGTATTTTTTTATTGTTGTGTTCTTTGCCCAAAAGTCGGGAATCCCTCTCATGCATCATGCAGGTCTCAAGAGTTTCTTTCCAGGGCAAAATAATTCAAGTGCTTGAATAATGCTCTCTGATTGGCTGAGATGTGGAAATTTGTGTCGTCAGTGGCCGTTTGGGCTATTGTATTACTATATATTTCACTGTTTGATAGTCTGTCCTGGTAATGAGCAACACCGTGTTAACCTTTTTTTGAATGCAACTAAATTTATTAACAACTTCTTGTCTCTAGATGATATAACTAAGTTTACAGCCATAATGACAAACAAGGAACCTGAGTTATTAAATAGTTTAGGAAAGTTTCTCCTTCAAGCCGATGTGTAGAGAAAACCATCTCCTGTATCCACACAGTTATTAATTTAGTTTATTAGTTTATTAGTTATGATGTGCTTGTCATGTTTTGGACTTTAAGAGTGAAATGTTTTTATTAGCGGCTTGTTTTTTTGTTTTTTTTATTGTGTATGTGGATTTTAAACACGTATTAATAGTTAACTTGGTGGCTGGAACCTTGATTATTGAAATTTTATTGCTTTCTGTATTTACATTAGTGTCTCTTTCATGTTATCTTTTAACTGAATGACATATGTATCACTTATGATATTTTACATGTCAATAAAATCTATATATATATATATATATATATATATGTATTAGAATACACAAAATTCCAATTAAATTGTTCATGTCAGTTCATATCCTATTTATCATAATATTTATTTATCTATCTAGGCTATGATCTATCTTATCAATATCTATCAATCAATCTATCTAGCTATATATCTATCTATCTATCTATCTATCTATCTATCTGTCTATCTGTCTATCTACAGGTGTGTATAGATCCTATATAATTGTCTATGCCTTTAAAGCGTAATATAAGTCTATAAATTGCCTTTATTATCATTTAGACCTGTAAAAATAAAATAATAAATCATGAATGTTGGTAAACAAGTAATAAAAATGATGCGCACTTACAGATTGCTATCCACACAATTTGCGTCGTTTATGGATGTCACAAAAATGGCCAAGACCAGCAAGATATTTATGAGTTTCGTTATTTTCATACGCATTTCTGATCCATCATATCTCGGGATTTTATTGAAACAAGAAAAGCCATGGGAAATCCGATTGTGACGTCATAATCGTTGACCCGTGCAGGATGACGTCACAACGAGACAATCAGGCGCCAAAAATAGTGACCTCATTGTTCAGTTGTTTGGGACTAGAACTATTCTTTCTTTTTTATGGGTAAAATACAAAATATTTTTATTCCCTCTCGTAGGCGTAATTTCAATTTCTTGAAATCTTGGCAAAATTCATTGAAATAATTTAGAAGGCCCTATAACCTAGCCTAGGGTCATACTTAATAAGAGGCCTAAATTGGCTTTGTTTTTTTAGGCCTCAGATACATCTCTATGTATGGTAGGCCTATCCTATGCAGGTAATAACCCATGTTGTTATTTATCGCAATTGTAGAATTGACGAAGTTCTCCGCCAGGGGTCAGGTTATGCAAGATGAACACAAGTGCTCCCCCAAGCGGATTCTTGGTTTACCGATTTTTATGATGATTTGCCGATCAATACAGAATTAAAACGTCAATAATCCTTTAGCAACAAGATACAAATAATTTTTTATATTTAAATTAAATTATTAGTGTGTTTTTTATTGACTTTTTTTTTTTCATTTAGGGCGTGGCGAGGAGGGGGGTTGCTGTGCCCCCCTAGCTTCGAAGTTCGACTGAACTAAGCAGCTGCAGCAGCAGGGTGGGGCTGCATGACCTGCCCCACTCATCTGGGTCAGTTAGAGCAACTCTAAACTTCTCTCTATCTCACGATTTTCAATGATATTCCAGAGCTGTCCTTTCTATTGGACAATTCCAAGACTAGTGGTCAGCTAAATCGTGTAAGTATAGACTATTGTAATCATATTTATTTTGTGGTGTTTTCATGATTTAATTGAGTGTACGTAGTAGACCTTGCACCATGGTATTTTGGTATATGTCAATGATACGTATATATAGGCCAATACCATGCTCATGGTCAAACAAAGAAGAATTCGTTGTAACTTGTAAAGGTGATAGATAGATAGATAGATATATAGGTAGATGAATAGATGAATAGATAGATAGATAGATAGATAGATAGATGGATAGATGGATGAATAGATAGATAGATAGATAGATAGATAGATAGATAGATAGATGGATAGATGGATGAATAGAAAGATAGATAGATAGATAGATAGATAGATAGATGGATAGATAGGTAGATAGATAGATAGATAGGTAGATAGATAGATAGATAGGTAGATAGATACATACATACACATACATACATACATACATACATACATAGTTTCTTAATAGATAGATAGATAGATATGGGAAGTGCAGCCCTATAAGGCAAGTTCTTGCCGCTATTGAGGGTTTATTGATGAAGTGAGAGAGGAGGAGTCCACCCATGTTACACATTTACCCCATGGGTGGGATCTTTTACTTGCCTCAGCATAGATCTTATAGGGAGTTAAACCGAGATTCCATTGTACATAAATACAAGGGAACCGCCTTTGGTGCAAAATGTAATGGTCAGGTTGCCGTAATAGTGGGGTACATTCATTGAATTGGGAAGCACAACTTACTGGTATTTGGTCCAAGATATAATGGTGTTAATAGTGAGGTGGTCTTAATAATGAAGTGATCTCAATTGTGAGGGGGTCTTAATAATAAGGTGGTCCTATATCCAATAGTGTTTGTCAGAGTGTATGTTTTCTGTAGAAGTATGCCATTGTAATAATAGTAAAAATCTTGTATTTTGTTTTTAATTATTATTATTACATATTGTGCCAAATGTCCCAACTATCATATAATTACTAGCCTATAGCCCGATTGGGCCTGATCCTATCCTTGGGCTTGGGCCAACGTTTTTATTATCATGTCAAATATACATGTGCAAAACAGGCCCAAAAAAGAAAGCCAAAACGAGGCTATAGTATATTGTTTTAGTAGCACAATCACCCCCATTGTTCCATAGGTTATTGTGACTTTTTTTTTTCTATACCCCTTCCTCCCTTTTTTTTACTATCACACATGTTGTTTTAATTTCCTGTGCTCATGTATTATGCATGGACCAATATTTCCTGAAGTATTTTTCTCATGCAAAATTACAAACTTCGGTTGGCTAATAAATATTATTCTAGTATTTTGCTGGTATGATCATATTTCTTAAATCGATCACTCTTACTTAATTGTAAAAAGCATTAACACCATCTTAAGATAGTATAATACAACTATACTTGCCCTGGAGGTTTTTACCCCACTTAATATATAAAACAATTTAGAATAAGGGTGAAATCATAATACACACCCAACAGTGTAAATCACAAATCAATATGGCATAATGCTGAGGCAAGTGGAAGACCCCCACCCATGGGGTAAATGTGTAACATCAAGTGGAAGACCCCACCCATGGGGTAAATGTGTAACATGGTGTGGACTCCAAGCAGCCTTATCATCTCATCATTACGTCTGCCTCTGGCAGCTGGTCATGTAACCGACTAAGCTACAGACCCAGTAAAATTGAGACATTGAACTATTTATCACATGACGGGCACCTTGCTATAATGCAGTTATATGTTCATTTGGCTGGACTGCTTCATGAGTAAATTCCCCCTTACAAAAATTCCAACAGGTGCCAAAATAGCACAGTGGCTAGCAAGAATGGGGGAAAGGGGGGTTTTGTCAATTCAGCGAATATGTCAGAGCTCCGTCTTGTTATTAACCGAGATAAAATCGACTGTAATCTTAGCTCCCTGGTAACTGAATGTCACAGGTTGTGGGTTCAAACCTTGGGTCAATATATCGTATACTTTAAAAGCGGCAAAGCAATTACACTGGTCTCGCGGTTAATAGTCTTTTCACTGAACCGCCCTGAATTAAGCAGGACATAAGTCTTTCCTCTCCTCTTATTACTCATTTTGCTTTTCATACTCAGTAGGTAATAACTACCGGATTCCATAAATATGACTTTCTCAAACATCAACTAAATGATAAAGTGTCAAATATACATTAAAATGCACTATAAATACTGCCGCTAGGATGCAGTTTGCTTCAGCCAATCACAGCCAAGGGCGGGAACCTTTTCAGCCAATATAATTTCAGTATTCTGTTTTAGCCACCTGGTGGAAATACAGAGAACCTTCTGTGAAAATCCACTATTTCATATAGCTAGCTACTCCGAAGGTTCTGATCGAGTTTGAATCCCACAATGCGCACTCTCCGGCCATGAGCTAGATAGCGATGGATGTCAAATGCATGAGATGTTAAGTAAAGTCCTTTTCACTGAGCAGCCCTGGATTCAGCAAGACATAATTATTTCTTCAGCTCTTTTTCCTCATTTTGCTTGTCAGACAAAGTAGATCATAGCTAACTGATTCCATAAATATATTTTCTCAGGGAAATAACAAAAATCAATTGAATGATAAGATGTCAAATATACATTAAAATGCACTAAAAATATTGCGGCTGGGATACACTTTGTTTCAGCCAATCACAGCCAAGGGCGGGAACATTTTCAGCCAATAGAATTGCAGTATTCTGTCAGAGCCACCTGGTGGAAATATAGAGAACCTTCCGTTAAAATACAAAATGTATGACCAGTGTAACCCCACAAGAAAGACTCTCAATTATTCAGAACTTTATACGTGATTATAAGACCACATACTGAGTACCAAGTAGATGGTAACATTTGATTACAATTACGTCTAGATTTTAAGAATCTATCTATCTATCTATCTATCTATCTATCTATCTATCTATCTATCTAACTATCTATCTATCCATCTATCTATCTATCTATCTATCCATCTATCTATCTATCTATTCATCTATCCTTCTACCTATCCTTCTATCTATCTATCTATCTATCATAATCTAGAGCCTGCACTGTAGATATGAAGTTATCTTTAAATTGTCAGAGCAGACGTAATGATGAGATTACCATTTTACTACAATAGTACCATTATGGCATCAGAGGATCATGCCGCCCCCCGGGGCTATATAGCTCTGTTGGATCAAAGGTATTACGTTGTGCCCCCCGGGCTCACTACAAGGAGTCAATGGGCATGATCACCCTCAGGCGTTGACGTTTAGTCGATAGATGTTCACACCCTCAGGCGTCGACGTTTAGTTAACGTTTACTAAAATGAGCTATATCGCATATCATTAAGTGTTTCAGTGCTAATAGACAGTTACACATACAGGTGGCGCTGAGTGTATGTTTATTGAAAATTAAAAAGAATAATATACCTGCTATGGGGTATTTTATTTTAGTCTACCTTGCAGCCATGGAGGGTGAGGATATCACCGAAAAATACATCTCAGGTGCTCATACAGAGGTTAAACCTGAAAATACCCAACATTTCCGGGATCCATTAATAGAGCACAATGTGGACATTAACTCTACCATGAGTAGCACAAGTATTAGCAGTAGGCTGTGGAAGATATTCGGTAAAACTATACCGAAAAATGAAGTGATTTTTATTTGTCAAGTCGTGATTCTATATATCGTCATCATCACTTGCATAGTCAATTTGTCTCTCGGTAATGGAGACAGCAATTTGTGGACCGCTCTCTTGTCCTCATCAATGGGAATAATGCTCCTCGCTCCGACGTTGTCCAGGAGGAGGAGCTGATGAGTGAACCCTCGGGCATATGAGTTTCATTCTTGTCCTATGATTGGGCCAAGCTCTCATCACTTGTGCGATGTTGACTTGACGTGCCCTAAGGTCGCTCAGCGATATCGATGATTGGATACTACTCATGATGCCATACCATGCATGGTGGGCTTCTCTGAGGGCAATGTACTCTACCTGGTATAAATGCTGAGCTCCAGAGCTTCCATCAAGCATTTCTCAAGAGCTGAAAAAGATATACCACACAAGCTACATCATGACAACAAGCCAACTTGACACTCAGACTCCTCAGGGATCCAGTGGAATGACTCTCTGTTTGTCAGAGCACACAAGAGTTATAGCTCATGCTGCACAGCAATACAAGTCAGGATATGTCACAGTGTCACGCTACAGCTGTGACACCTCCAAATGGAGGAATGTCCATATTGCCAAGAAGTCCTTTGAGAAGCTGAAGGAGGCATCAACTGAACTTTACAATGCCCTTCTGAATGGTGAATCGAAACAAGTGGGGCTTACCAAGAGGCAGTTTGCCATGATCACCAAGTTTCAGAGGGGCGATAAGGAGGCAGTGCACTATGTCTCTTTTCTACACCCGAAGACTGAACAGGAAAAACTCACCGATGTCAGTGAATGCCACCACAGCAAGACTATTAATCT
Source organism: Alitta virens (assembly GCA_932294295.1). Taxonomy (NCBI): domain Eukaryota; kingdom Metazoa; phylum Annelida; class Polychaeta; order Phyllodocida; family Nereididae; genus Alitta; species Alitta virens. The sequence goes on along the minus strand of OW028580.1, from coordinate 2,943,014 downwards.
ACGCAAAGAAGAGTACGAAAAACTACATGGTGCTATGGAGAAAATTCACCAGGTCATCATTACACCACCCAAGGATGCTGAGGGACAGACTCTGAATCCCGAGGAGGCTACAACAGTCAAGGCTTATCAGTGGAATGTTGAGAAGCGTGGAATGAAGTCTCACACTTTATTCCCCACTCGTGAAGATTGCGAAGAAAGTGTCAAGGGCTACTTAGCAGGCCTCCCTGATGAGGGTGTGAAGTACAGCTACGACGTTATCGATCTCGTCATACATCGTCCCACTAAAATGGAAATTTTAGAGTACATCTTCAGCAGCGAAGTGCTACGCAAAACAGGCCATTCATGGACCGACCTGATGATGCAACCTCCTTCTGAAGATGTTGTCGATGAGGCTCTGGAGAAAGTGACCAAAAAAGATGTCGTTCAGATTGCCGAACTAATTGCTGCCCGCCTGAATCACAAAAGACTGTATTTCATGAGTGATGTTTTTGACATTTTTGTGTATGTGGGTGGCATTGGGAGGTCTAAGGAAAGTATCACTAAATATGCCTTGTCACCTCCTATTGAATTGTCAGCTCGTCTGCTTGATTTTTGTTATATGAAGATTGTGCAAAAACAAAATACCCAGTCGGTGTCCAGCTAACATGTTCTGTCAGCACTTATTTACTCAATGCAACATCTATGTGCGTGTGTACACTGTGTAAAATGTATTTTTATTTTTTTCTTCATTGCTTGCAATAAATTTTTTGAGATTAAAATTCCATGTCTGTTGTTTTTATGAGGTAAAAAAGAAGGTTGCCTGTGAATTTCCATTTTCATTGTGAAAAGGTCCAATTTCAAAGCATAATTCTCTAGTGAAAAGTGCCATTACACGTTAAACCCTGGAAGTGCTTAGTGTACATAGTGTACATAGTGTACATAGTGTACATAGTGTACATAGTGTACATAGTGTACATAGCGTACATGGCGTACATAGCGTGCATAGTGTACATAGTGCGCATAGTGCGCAGTGCGCAGTGCTTAGTGGCTGTCCTTAAAGTGTTCAGTAAATAGTAACAACTCAATGATATTTATATTTTAAACAGACAATAATTTATTAATCGGAATCACATTAATGTCAATACATTTCATTGCGGTTTCTCTTGACAGTAACAATAAATATATATATATATATATAAATAAATAAATATATACAGTTGGTGTGAAATGCACCCTACACAATAAATAAGTGGTCAAAATTGATGCTTTTTGAAGAATATACATAATATAGAGTGACACAGAAAACAATTACATGCAAACAGGGTAATTACTGTGAAAATATAGTCATGCATGGAAAATGGTGGACAGGTAGTGTTGGTGGAGCTGGAGCTGGAGTAAAGTGCCGAATAATGTGGTAATGAGGAATTTCACCTAAAAACCAAAAGGTTGAGTGTCATATGTGCCCGGGATGAGGCGTCTCTTCGAGTAAGTCACTTTGAACCTTTTGATCTCGTCTCTATTGAAAAGCTTAAATTCATACTTATTACGTCTTATTTTACTGTACGGCACCGCAACATGTGGCTGCTCATCACCGACATCTTCATCACTCAGCGGATTGTTGTCAGGGTCAGCCCAGAACAACACCAGTTTGCAGATACTATCGAAGTTCAAAAGTTGACTGACTTCGTAGTTTAAAGTGAAGCCTTTGAGCTTCGTTGTCTTGTCGCCGTCATTAGTCAAGAATGCGTAAGATTTCGGCCCACTGCTCACGAAGCGCGAGATGAACTGGTTACTCCCCAGCTCATTCGTCCACTGACCTAAGTGATCACCCATGTCCGGTGTATATTGCTTGTCGTCCCCCTCTGTATATTCATAAACTACACTGTCGGTGTCAAAATAGATCACTCTTTCCCCCAGACTATGCAGGACGTTGAAAAGACGGCCCCTTGCATTAGCCGTGGTGAAAGCCGCAATAAAAACATTCACATGCGTCATTTCGGGGAGGAACCCCTCCGAGTGCGTATACTCAATCATGCAGCGATTGGTGTCCAAGACATGCATACCTCGGAGAGTGATAGATGGGTTGACCAGCAGTTTGAAAATGTCTGCTCCTGTTTCTGTGAGTTTGTGCGTTCTGTGGTTATTATTTTCGCCAAACTTACCCCAGAAGCTATTCAGGAGCAGTTTATTCGTGGCCCTCTTCCTCTGATTGAGTGAAACGCTTTGTCTGTCAAGACGAATACCTTCAACAGACTCGTACTGCTCAATGTACTCAGTTTTTGCCTCTTCAGTCATATCCGGAGAAGGCCACCCCGATGCCTCCTGTTTCCCTTTAAGAAATAAGTTAACATAATCTGAAAACAGCCCCGGAGTGTCCTGGGACCTGTCAAACTTGGCCCTTTCCCTGAAGTGATAGACCTCGAACACTTTAATTACCACATAGCCTACTCTGAGGGCGTCTTCGAGGTCAACAGACGTCCAAGTACCTACTAAGTCACGCTCAGAGTCTGGACACTTACAGGGGTCTGGAGATGAATTGTGTGCACACCTGCTGCAGAGTGGGAATAGGAGCTTACCGCCTGAACGTAGGGGGAGGCAGGGGTGATAGAGTCCTCTAGGAGGTCTGACGCGTGCTTGAATGAGACCAAAGTATTTGTGAATGTCCTGAGGAGGGGGGTCAATGATTACCTCCGGTATCCCTACTGGGAAGACATCATTCTTCAGTACCATAGGGTATAAGGAGCAGATGTCCACATAGCCCAACCTCTTTCCTTCCTTTGCCTCGTGATACAGCTTCACCGCATTCACTCGGCCGCCGTAAAAAGCGGCCCGTGGATCCAGGCGAGGTAGCAGCTCGCAATTTCTTTCGATCTCGCGCAGTCTCTCATTTGTGGTAAGCATGTTCGTGAATTCGCATTCCCACATGAGGTGAACTTCGAAGTTCAGCTCCCTCCTCAGATACGCCAGCCTTGCGTCTGTTCGCTTATAGAGCGATTTCAGGCTTTCGCCTGTGTGGGGGTGCCTGACATTAGCGGGTGTGTTGGGGCCACCGTAACACCTCCTACACCCGTGGTACACACAGCCGAGAAATTCCCAGGCTGTCTCTTTCCCTGTCACAGTGTCCTGATGGTAACCATCCAGTTTCAACCACCCATCCTTGGTTTGGTTTATCACTCGATGTTCGCCCCCATTTCGTGCATGGAGAATGGTCACTCCGTGTCTCTGGGCCTCGTACTCTAGCCAAATGATTGATACTCGGCTGTGCGCATCAAGTCCTGCAAACCCGCACGAAGGCATTCTAGCAAAGGGGGTTGAAACAAATTCCATGCCCTTTATCTCTACACTACCCATGTCAACAGAGCCACCCACCGTGTCAACAAGCTGCAATTGGTCATTTTGAAGGTAGCCCTCCACATTGCGACCATCTTCGAGCGAGACAGAGTACTTCTCGGTCAAGAACATGTGGCGATAAGTCGCCATACACACACTGGCCAGGGTGTTATACTGGAAGGGGTCAATTCCGATGAGTTTGACCTCTCTCTCGCCTCCCTCACCAACATCAACAACTTCTTCTCTGGATGTTATGCCGAGGAGCCAGCTCCTGAACGAGTTACAGCTCTCCTGCAGAATGTTAACATCATCCTCGCAATAGGCGAGTATCTCTTTCTTGAAGTCAAAGACCTTACCCCTCTGCTGAACGTACCACCCTGTGAACTCTTCTCTGGCTTTTGACTTCATCCTGTTCACTCTGTAGCAGTACGGGTGGGGCATGGGGCCGACGTAGTCCCACATTTCCTTCTGGTTGAAAAAGACAGGAAATGTCCCTTTTTTAACACCCTGCAGCCCAAACACCTTGGGCATCTGACTGAGAGGGAATGTCAGGAAGTTTAAAGAGTCTATGATTCTGAACTTCCCAGCATCGATAGCAACAATTTTACTCCCCCTATAAATGACTTTAGGGAGCTTCCTCATGCTGCAGAAGATGTATTTTGCCATGAAGTATGCGTCGTAAGCCTGGCCATTGTGAAAAAGCAGAGTGTACCCCTCAAATTCACGCCTAAACAAGAATTGACAGAAGTCTGTGGCAGCATTGTCACCAAAAAAGGCGACTCCTCTCTTCCCGCAGTCTCCACCGATCATACATACGTCTCTCTCAGCATTGCCCCTAGCAGCGTTCGGGTCGACATTGTCAGTGCATTTGTCACATGCAGTACCGCAGTGTGAGCAGCGCGGATTGTCGCGGTAACTCACCCCGATACAGTAGGAGCACTCCCAGTGGGCCACAAGCAGGTTGGGCAAATGAAATTTGCCAGTGGGGTCAGCCTCAAAGTCGGCGAAGACATACTTGCATGACACGGCCTTGGGTTTTTGTTGACGTATGTAGCAGAAATGCACACCTGTGACCAGCTTTCCGCAAATCTTACACTCGCGTGTACCGCATTTGTGGTCATCGCCAGGCTTGTAGAACACACCACAGCCTCTACAGCGATGGGAACTTGAACATGTGCCATTTTCTAAATGGCGCTGGTTGCAGGCCACAGAGTGCATGAAGCGATTACATACTTGACAGCAGTGCTTCTCAATGTCCAGGATAGGACATGACTCTGCTTTACAGGATGAGCACTGGTCACAGCCCGCATGTCCATATCTCTTGTCATAGGGCGTCAAACATTTTGAGCAAAAGGCCGACTTTGCAAAGATACAGTGCACCTTGATTATTGTGTGAAAGTGACCTACCGCTTTTGGATCTAGAGGGTCGCGCTGATATATTAAATAAATAGTACGCTGCCTACAGTCATCACCCACATAGATAGGCCTGACACTAGATCCTCGGCCAAAAACCACTACTCGTGCGTTAGCTACTCTTTCGAAAGAGGGTATATCGGTGAAAACCGGTACATATTCAAGGTCAAATCCTGCGGTGGTGTGAAGCCTCTGAGCTTCAACAGCCTGAGCATTTCTTTTACCATTGTTCACCCTCTTGTACTCATTCTGAGCGAGATTGTGCGCTTGCTTGTTAGACGCGGGAGTTGCATCGAGATTTGCCTTGGCCACGCCGACCACTATTGACCTAGCCAGGCATAAATTGTCTGTGTTTTTAATTTCACATATGCATTTCAATCTACGCAGGTCTTCGATATAGTTAATGCCTGAACTAACACCGGCCACCAGTGGGTTTCTAATGACGCCCACATGAATCTCTAGAGGCTCATCTAGAAACAGATCTTCATCAGACTGCAGCAGACTTTCCAGGAGTTCAACAATTTTGAAAATGGTGAGCTGGTGCAGGGGTATTAGGCCGCTAGAGTGGGGGCTGTAAAATGCCTCGTTTTGAATGAAAAACCGGACGAGGTCTTGAGCATTATAGCTCTCATTAAGTCGAGTAATAATGGTTTCGATCACTTCCTCCAGACCGCCCATGATGTCCCTGAGATTAACACCAGCCCAGTTTACATTAAAATGCACACTGTACACCGTCTCTCGAGCAACTCCACCGTCAAACTCGATGTCTTTGATATTCCTAACTTCAATGTGACGGTGGAAATTCACTACATAATCGGGGCCATCAAATATCATGTGAGGTTCAATGAGGCCCTCATCGACAACCTCCTCAGCCACCTCCTCAGCCTGTTCATCGTTTTCATTCATGACTATATCATCTACACCCGCACCAATTATATTCTTTTCGTAGAGCATGTCTAAAAATAAAATTTCTCTCTGCTCCCCGTCAAGCACCTGGCCTTCGGCCCCCTGATCCACTTGAGGTATTTCATTTAAGCTATGAAAAAAATAAAAAATAAAAATAAAATATATATGTGTATATATGCGTATATATATATATATATATATAGTCAAAATAAATTAATAAAAAGTTTTCTGCTATACCTCCTATTGAGGCCCTTCTACATGCTTTTGTAATAAAGCATTTCAGTGATTGTCAATATGGTTTTTCAAAAAATTAAATACATAGATGTGTTATTATTATTATTATTATTATTTATTCATTTGAGGTAGCAATCGTTACATAAATGACAGATACGTATGCCGAAAAAAAAATAAAAATAAATAAATAAATAAATTCTGGTAAAATACTGACTAGCTGTCAGACCAATCCCCCAGAGCCAAATCCCTCATCCACGAAAAGCTATCCTCATCCTCATCCTCATCCTCTGCATCCCTAGCCCTACCCCCGCTCGGAGTATTATCGACATCATCTCTGCTGATACTGAAAAGAGAGAGAGAGAGAGAGAGAAAAAAAGTTAGCAAATGTATATGCCTTCCCCTGTTGGGGCACAAAAAAAAAAAAAAATAAATAAATAAATAAAAAACATTCCTTGTCAATTTTCAAAAAATTCAGCACTCACTTATGTCGATCAGGGTCTGGTATACACGGTGGTTCACCACCGGACAGAGTATGAGGTTGGGGTGGTGGAACCCCTGAGGGGCCGGCTACTTCCCCATCTTCAACAATGCTAGGGGGAAAACATAAAAATAAATAAATAAATGAAAATAAATAAATATATATATATATATATATATATACAAATATAGGTCCCTCTGGTGTTATATAGCAATCGACTCGACTTACCCATTGATGACACGACGAGTGAAGGTGAACGATCGCCGGGGATTGGCTGCTTCAGGGCCTTGGGCAACAGCAGCAGCAGTAGCAGTAGCAGTAGCAGTAGCAGTAGCAGTGGCAGTAGCAGTAGCAGTAGCAGTAGCAGTAGCAGTAGCAGTAGCAGTAGCGGTATCAGCACTGGTGCCAGCACTGGTGTCAGCACTGGTGTCGGCACTGGTGTCGGCATCTGTATCGTCATCGTTGGCCTCAAAATTGAGCACCCTCCTGACTGTCCATCGAGATAGAGGCGTTACTTGAGCATTTTCAGCGTTGCTACTAGAAAATAATATAAAATAAAAATAAATAAAACAACCCCTACCGGCATATAACCGCATACACTAGAGTGTAATATCCAGGTAATAGTGTTGCTATATAGAAATGTACATACACATTCGATGCTTCTCTACGTCGACCACTCGGTCTCTTTTCATACACCGGGCAGGACAACTTGGCCTTTTTGGCTGGTGGCTCCCCCTCCAGCGGTGACGGTTTACTGAAACAGGCCATGAAACTTTCAAGTTTCATGACACTCTTCCTGTGGTAGCTCAGCTGTTGGCTATATCTCTGAGTACAAAGGAAAAAAAGAAATTGTCACTCTGTTCTCGGGTAACCACAAACTAAAAAACAAAAAAAAAAAACAAAAAAAAAAACAAGCGCAGCCACAAACGCAATATACACACCTTCAGCATGGCAGCTTCGGCAGAAAGAATGGCGTCGTCATCATCGGTTTCTTTCCACTCCATTTCTTCTACAGGCGAAGCAGGGCTGGGAGGGGGTGGTGGTGGTGGTGGAGGAGAAGGAGGTGTAGGAGGTGAAAATAAAGCGCTCTTCGGAGTTGAGGTCCTCAGAGGTACTGGGAGTGCAGGTGGTGTTGAACCGAGTAGAGAAGGATTGGTATTTCCCCGCGAATTAGGCTCAGTACCAATGTCAGCACCAGTGGCAGTGCCAGTGCCAGTGCCAGTGCCGGTACCACCAACATCCATAGGTTCTCCACTGGGACCACCATTCAGCATCAGCTCTAGTTGGCGTATTTCACGCATGGCCTGCGAAGCTAGGCTATAAAATAAAATAAAATAAAGTTGATAAATAAATAAAAGAACGAGTTATATTTAGAGTTATATCATTGAGCCTACACCCGCACAAGCACACGCACGCACATACAGCACTGGCTAAGGCGCATTACTGTAGGCAGCGTAAGACATATAGCACACGTCGTACTGTCTTACAGCGTAGGCTACGCCATAGCTCGCCCACGATAAAACATGGAGAAAGGGCATTGCTCTAATAAGTCTGAAGAAGAAAAAGAATGCCCCGAAGAAGAAGAAGAACTAGAACTAGAATTAGGACTAGAGCCGGAAGGAGAAAAATACGACGAGCTCGAGGGGCTCGAGGAGCGCGAAGAACGAGATCAAGATCAAGATCAAGAATCTCTTTTTAAGTTCGAGTCGCCCTCGTCTACAGTAATTGCGGGGCCATCCATGGTTGGAAAAACTGTTCTGGCCCTGTCGATCGTGAAGAACTCGAGGGTGATGTACACTATACCACCGATGAAGATCTTGTACGCGTACGGCGTTTATCAGAAAAAGTTTGAAGACCTCGAGGCTCTGATACCTAATCTGACTCTCCATCACGGGCTGCCACCTAGAGAGCTGATAGAAGAACTGAAAAGCGAAGACGGTAACAATCTGGTGATTCTGGACGATTTGATGGACGAAATATGCAATTCCAGCGAAATGTGCTCGCTGTTTACTCGAGAAGTTCATCATGGCCGCATCTCGGTCATAATGATATCGCAAAATGTCTACCATCAGTCGCGCTACTCGCGCACCATTAGCCTCAATACGAGTTACTTGATATTGATGAAGACATGCAGGGACCTACAGCAGATACACTTCCTCTCTCGTCAGATGTTCCCTAGCACTCCGAAGCGATTAGTCGAAGCACACGAAGACGCCACAAGAAAACCAAGAGGGTACCTAGTCGTGAACAACTTGACTAGCTCAGGCGACGAGGACGTTCGCCTGTGCACCTCCATCCTACCCGGCGAGACCCTAGTGCTGTACACGCGGAAATAATGCCTGACAGAGTCAAGGACTGTATCGGCTTTCTGGAGCTTTTGGTGAACACGTACAAACTGGCCGCTCGCTCCAGTCGCACATTACTGCTAGAGGCCACCAGGGACCAACTCCTGTGCATAACGGAGGTCATACTGAATACATTAGAGGGCAACTTGAGGATCTCCAACAGTCCGCATCTAGAGCTGAGTAGATTCAAGGGAGTGCTGCGTAAAGTACCTAGAATAGTAGTACCAAAAGTTGCCTCGCTCAAATCGCGCAACTCAGGCTCCGGCCCCAACTCCAGCTTCAGGACTACGGTGGCATCTCGAAAACAGTTGAGAGAGCTCTACGCGAGACACTACAAGACGCTGATCGAATTCCTGGAACTCTGCATACCTCCCCTGAAAGGCCTCCTCGAGCGAGAAGAAAACGGCAATGGCAATGACAATGACAATGAAATTTAACAAGAAAGTTTACGTGATTCCTCAGGAAAAATACCACAGTCTACTGGAGAATCATAAAAAATATACGACAGATGAGCCCGGGCGCCTGGCCGCAGCGGCTGCTGCGGGCCAGGTGCCCTCCTTTCGAGTGCCTGGTGAGGTACAGGCAGGGCCCTCTTCTAGCGCCGGAGGCGGGCACCTCGAGATCAGGGGGGCGCCGGTTCTCAATGGAAATACGATGAAACGGGGTAGGTCCACTTCTAAGGATCGCTTACAGGGCCTTCGGACTGGCCTTCGGACTGGCCTTCGGACTGGCCTTCGGACTGGCCTTCGGACTGGCCTTCGGACTGGCCTTCGGACTGGCCTTCGGACTGGCCTTCGGACCGGTGTCATTATGAGCGAAATCGAGTCGAGGTTGAGAGACCAATCGCTGGTGAATAAGTCCCGGGCCATACTCTATCTACTGTCAGGCGAGGGCGAAGGTGACTACGAAAGCTATTACGTCGACCTGCTGCTACACACGCAGTCGAGCTCCTTCCCAGTGCCCACCGGTCACCACAAGTTGTACTGGCTCATGCTGCAGAGAGGAGTGCCACTGAATTTAATCTCAAACGTTAAATTACGGAGAATATTACATTATATGAAAAACAAATACGAGGCCGAAACCGAAACCGAAACCGAAACTGAGCAAGAAGAAGGAGGAGGAGGAGGAGGAGGAGGAGGAGGAGGAGGAGGAGGAGGAGGAGGAGGAGGAGGAGGTTCGGAGTGGAGAAAGAGGAGAAAGAGGAGAAAAAGGAGAAAGACTGAGGCTGAGGCTGAGGCTGAGGCTGAGACTGAGACTGAGACTGAGACTGAGGAGACTGAGACTGAGACCGAGGAGACTGAGGAGACTGAGACTGAGACTGAGACTGGGACTGGGACTAGGCCTAAGACTAATACTAAGACTAAGCCTAGGCCTAAGACTAAGACTAAGACTAAGACTAAGACTGTCGAAGGAGCAACGAAAGAGGCTAGCGCAAAAGGAAAGGGGAAACGTCGTGCGTGGATCAAAGTCTCCAATAAATAACAATGGTGCTCCCCAAAGACATAGATGGCTATTTAACTCGTCGATTTTACAATCACAGGTCACCAGGGAGTTTCACCAGTGCAGCAAAGTTACACTCGGTTATAAAGAGTGAAGGTAGATACTCGATAAGCCTGAGGAGAATTGAACACTGGGCCCAGACGCAGGACATTGTCACTCTACACAAGTCAGCTCGCGAAAAGCCTGTCAAGTATAGGCGAGTCATAGCGCCTGGCATGAATCACATGTGGGACTGCGACCTGCTGGTGTTGACAGGTGAAAGGTTCAAGAGTGCCAACGAAGGACACGCGTACATCCTGGTGACTATAGATGTCTTCTCTAGATACTGTAGGGCTCAGCCCGTCAAAAGTAAAAGCGGTAAACACATGAAACACGGATTTGGAGAAATATTTGATGCAGCAGGAGACGCAGGAATGCCCAAGTTCATAAGAACTGACAGGGGGACTGAATTCACAAACTCTCAGGTCAGCGATTTACTTAAAGACAGGGGAGTAAAGCACATCTTTACAAATACAGAAACAAAGGCCAACTACGCCGAGGCAATGATTAAAGGACTGAAAAAGAGGCTGTTTCAATTTTTCCAATACACAGGTAGCTACGGCTATCTGGAGGAGCTCCAGGCCATGGTGGAATCGTACAACCGCACTATTCATTCGAGCATAGGAGCCAGCCCTGAGAGTGTCACGCAGGAAAACGAGCAGGACATTTGGGACTACCAATACGTCACCAGTCAAACTACTAAAGACCTTCATAGAGCTTTCAAGAGAGCCATTTCAACGGCGAGGAACAAGACACGTAATCGGTACAAATTTGCATTGGAGGACCACGTCCGAGCGTCGTATCATAGGCAGAAGAACTTTTTTCGTTCCTACGACGAGCAGTTTACAGGCGAAGTGTTCACCATCAGAGCCAGGAAATTCTCAGACGGTGTGGCCATTTATTACCTCAGAGACTATCAGGAGGAGAAAGTCGATGGCCCCTTCTACACCCACGAGCTGACTCCTGTGAAATTTGACCCAGACGCTTTCTTCAAAATTGAAAAAGTGATAAAAAAACGAGTGAGGCGTGACGGTTCAGAAGAAAGCCTAGTTAAGTACCAGTCTTGGCCCAGTAAATATAACCAGTGGATACTCAGCTCCACAATCAAACCGCTGAAAAGCAAGAGACTGAGGAAAAAGTGAAGACAGGAGCGGGCAAAAATAAATAAAGACATGTATATTTATCTGTCTAGCGACCAGTCAATGGAGATAAACCCGAGCAACACTGCGGGCAAGTTTACAGTGCAACTACCGGAGCCATTCACGCGTCCTCGTAATGAGAGGGCTAGAGGGCAGTGGCACCTAGGACTGATCGAGATAGCCCTGCCCCAAATCGGTGCTGACCAGAATAAATGGGATGTCATCTACGTGACATGCCCTCACGTGGAAGGAGTTGTAACAGGAGACGCATACAGCTCAGTGCTGCGAGCCATAGCACTTGGTGAAATAAAACGCCACAGTTATGCACGCTTTCACTCAGTGCTCTACACACCGCTGCGAGTGACGGACGTAAAGTATATTTCTATTGAGCTGAGGAATTCCAGAGGTGACGTATTACCGGAGCTTGTCGACGAAACCAGTCATTCCACTAAGTGCACACTAGAGCTAGTATGGAGGCGAGATACAAATCCCTAGCAGCCATGGATGCAGCACCCTGGGTTGAGCATTTCAAAAAAACGGCGGGTCAAACGAGCATACTGTCACACCGCCCCAGGGCAGTGGTGATCAAAAAGCAACGCAGTGACGGTGGCAGTGGTAGCAGCAGCAGCAGCAGCAGCAGCAGCAGCAGCAGCAGCAGCAGCAGCAGCAGCAGCAGCAGCAATAGTGGGAAAGTCAATGCCAGTTTACCTCTGACAATAGTGTCACCAGTAGGCCAGTCTAATGAAATGGCCAGGGCTGATCTGAACATGGAAAGCGATAAAAGGGCTGGTGGAAGCTCATCTGACTCAGTAGCAAGATCCAGCACGTCGTGGCCACAACGAGGGAAGAAACGCAAGCAGCATCTTCAAACTAACACGCCTAGCAGTGACAGGAAGAAAAAAACCACTAAGCTCAAGGACATTTTCAGTCGAAATGGCAGCAGGTGAAAAGGTCCTGGAATCGATTGACCTGGCCTATGATGACACACTCAATTTGTTCAGCCTACCTCTCAGCAACATGGGGGTGACAGACGTTAAATATCTACCTCATAAACCGATCAATCAATTCTCAGCGGAGGGCGACGTGAAATTTCACGTGACAGGCTCAGGCACGGCATACATAGACCTATCCAGTGTATATCTAAAGACCAGCGTACGCCTGGTTAAAGGTGATGGCTCGCCAATTCCTGCAAGGGGGAGTAAAAAGCAAAAGGACCGCTCCGAGGGCCCCCGTGCTCCATCATCAGCAACGTTGGCAGCAGCGGCAGCGGAGCAAGAGTCTGAGGGTGTTTGGAGTGTCGGTGTTGTCAACAATTTGGCTCATGCTCTCTGGGATCAAGTGGAGGTGCGACTTAATGATCGAGTGGTGACTGGAGGTCAGACTGGTTACAGCTACAAGGCTTTAATAAATACTCTACTGGGAGAGCGCGAGTTAAACGACTCTGAGTTAGAATGCGCCTTGTTCACGAAGGACACAGCACGCTGTATGGACGACGTGACCCTGCTGTCCGGTGGGAATGAGGGATTTAAAAAGAGAGCGGCTCTCCTGGGTGCAAGCAAAACTGTGGAGCTAATGAGTAAAGTAGACGTCGATGTTTTTAAAGTGAACAAGTTACTTTTAAACGGCGTCTCAATGGACATTACTTTGGCACCTACTTCTAGTAACTTCAGACTACTGAGTTCCAATGACGGCAAGAGAGACTACAGACTAGAGATCAAGGACATTACACTCGTTCTGAAACACGTGACACCTTCAAATCTCGTGTTACTAAGCCACCAGAAAGTCATGGAAGAGGAGATCTCACTGGCAAAGTATTTCTATACGAAAGAAGAATTACGCAAATTTAATTTGGCCAAGGACACCTCCTCTTATTACATAGAAGATGCGTACAATGGCAGGATACCGAGTAAGATTGTGATGGGGTTCGTGTCTGGCGAATCAATGAGTGGTAGCCTGGTCAAGAACCCATACAATTTCAAGCACTACGACATAGCATACATCAATGTGAGTCTATCAGGCATGCCAACGCCCTCAGGCCCACTAAGCATTGACTTTGCAGAGGGGAAGTACATACACTGCTATTCCCAGCTTTATGGAGAAAAAGCTAATTTCAGTAGCGAGGCGAGGATCACCAGAGAGGAATACAAAGAGGGCTACAGCTTATTCACTATTGACCTGGCTCCTCAGAACTATGACGACTTCTACCCAGTGATGCGAGACGGCTGCGTCAGAATAGAGCTCAGATTTAAGTCACCTCTCCCAGAATCGGCCGTAATGATAACGAAAGTGACATATCCGGGGCTATTCCAGATTGACTACGCTCGCAACATCTATCTAACATGAACACAGACCGGATTTATGAAATACTGTGGAATGACGCTGCAACATCGGCCAGCGTGATGGCTGTTATACCGTGTAATGCACTGAAATACGTGACGACCAGCAGAGGCTGCTACATTGTTAATTGCAATGAAAACTCGTACTTACGCGGAGATGTCGGCCACTGGCTTTTCCTGAGGATTCATAGTTCAGGCAGACGTGATGATGACACAAGACTGGAAGTTTTCGATGCCCTGGGTGCGAAGGCCTACAATGATGAAATCAACATGTTTATGAGACAATTCGATCATTGTTCGATCAATTATGAGCATATCTCTAATGTTAATTGCGGTTTTTACGCTCTAGTGTACTCGTATTATAGGTGTAGGAAATTTACGCCTTCGAGTATATTAAATATACTTAAAGGCGTTGGAGATGTAGAAAAACATTGTTTGCTGTTATATAGCGTAAAGAAGGCGTGCAATTGCTAATTAATTAATTAATTAGCTAGGTTCATAGATACAGTTGTATGCCATAGAAATTAGGCGAGCGAGTAATTTTATTTATTTATTCGCTGGGGCTCTATACGAGGCCATAGCGACGTAGACAGTATATTGGCGATGGGTGATAAGGTTATGTAATAAGAGCTAGGCGAGTGGACTGATTATTGTTATTGTTATTATTATTATTATTATTATTATTATATATTCCGCAATTATTACCAGAGATGTCACTGCATTACCAGCTTGTATACATTCATGACTGTACAACAATTGCTAATAAAACGGTATACACATATCAGTGACACTAGTTCAGAGTCTATGTGAGTAAAGGGCCTAAAAAAATTAAAAATAAAATAAACATTTTCACTAACCTTTTTGACTGAAAAGACTGGTCCAAAATTCAGAGTTGAAGTATCGAGTAGACAAGGAAGAGTTCCCGAAGACCAGAGCAGTGCCGAGATGCGATGAGCAGAGTTTTTTCTTCTTTCAAAGAGTCAACCGATGTGATGGAGTTTCCAGAGAGCTCATACTTTTTATATGACTTTTTCTGCCCCTGGCAGTAGCCCTGAGAGCGGGGTGGTCTTTTGTTTTTACTCAGATGGTCACCAGCCTTGACCACGTGCTCAACATCAAAGGCTGAAGATGCTGTATTGTATATGGAGGCATGTACTGATCGCTGACCGCTGCGGCGTCATAGGTCACACAGGGGGGGCAGGCTCTTATCTATACCAGGTAAACGCACATGCTTAATTTCCATAAACGCCGTTCAGCAGTTTGACTCAGCTGTCTGACTAAGCGTTTTGAGTCAAAACGGTCGCATCAGATGCACTGCCGACCCCCCGGGGGTCATTGACTGTAATGACCTGCTTATTGACATTGTCCATTAAAACAAAAAAAAAGAAAAAAAATCCTCATGCGATGTAACTTTAAATTTCGGCTTGGTATGATCAAAAAGATTCTTGTGTTTATGTATTTTGAACTATATAACACTCATTTTGAATGCTACTGAGGATCTACATTGTATGCAGCTATACAATGCAGCACAAAACAACACAACACAATGCAGCACAACACAACGCAACACAACACAGCACAACACAATGCAATACAATGCAATACAATACAATGCTATACAATTCACTGATTAAGATCAGCGGTCAAGTTTCTGCAGAAATGCGTTCCTGCACTTTTTTGTGTCTCTTTATGGTATTTATTTGATGCATAATATTCATTAGGCTGTCACATGTAATCAGCAGCAACAGCAGCAGTAGCAAGCAGTGTTTGAGAAATATAAGTGAATATAACTTACAGCCGGAATAGATTATACCCCTCTATTGTTCAATGGGGGACCACGTGCGCCCTGTCTTTTGTTTTGTTACGTAATGATCATGTTACCCCCTGCTGGGGCTGGGGTGCTTAGCAGAAGCTCAGCGTCATAAAGCATCGGTATTTTGGAGACATAAGACGTATAAGCCATTGCTTAATTGATTGCATGATTACAGAGAATACAATGTTCTGGATTTTATTGTTTTTCGCCATGGGTATATGCCCGAGCGATGCCTGGATATGCGGAAACACTGGTCAATGTCGCTGTACTTCATCGGGAGAAGTGATCTGCACTCAAATAACGGCGGCACCCTATTTCACGGCTGATTACAGACTAGGCAGACGACTAACGATTAAGACGAGCCACGGATTCGATACTGTAAGCCTTGCAGACACGATTGGCTTTGAACGTGTGATGGTGATAGGGCTTTCGATTGAGCAATGCGCGAGCGCCATGGATGATTTTCCTGCAGTAATGTGCATCAGCGAGACAACGTCCTACAGACCCCCTGTAGTGCAGTCGACACACCCATCCAGGCGAGGCCCGGGCGCTGTAGCAATGGTAAACGAGATACTGAGAGATGCCGGTCCTAAACACGCCCCCGCTATGGCACCCCTTGCAGTCCTAAATGGTGTGATCATATGGACAGTCATTTCGGGTGTTATAGGGGCTATTTTGACGGCTTGCATTTTGGTGAGTTTGGTCAACCTTCATGCCCGTATTAACACCCACGCACGCTGCAATGACCCCCCAATGTATGCAGTAAACTGCTGCTTGAAGTGTATAGCTGTAGCCCTATGCCCCTTTCATCTGATGGCGAAATGCTGCAAATGCACAGGCTGCTGTCTGTATGCATTGGATGCTAGCACCAGAGGTGCTACCACATCCTTCTAGGCCTAGGTCTAGTTAGGTTAGTTGTCAAAAATTAATTCCTTTGCTTTTGTTTTTCCTGTGCACAAGCACATTATAGTTTCACTGTAATAAGATTGACAGATGCGTGAAAGCCGTGGCACCATAGAGGGGGGTGTATTGTTCATTCTTGTGTTATCCTTCAATCAGGTCAATTATCAAGTGACCCTCATAGTAACTGTTGTGTCAACTAAGCATGCCTTGGGCTAATGCACACACAACTTAGTAAATTGTCTCTTTCGATTGATGCTAATCGCGCAACACAGACTGTATTTCAGTAATGCTCAATGTCTCATAAATGTATCTTTTTTTTTTTTTCTTTTTTCACAACTTCCAGATGAGAGACTACTTCTTTCTACGATTTCGCGACGTAGTTGCGAATATAGCATTGCGCTTACTGGCAAGGCTGATTCTTGTTTATATATGGAATGTCGACATGCTAATAGACTTCCAAAATGTCGATGAACGTAATTTGTTCCTAGTTATGCTAGTTAGAATGGCAAGGTGGATGATTAGAGCATTGGAAAGACGCAACAATGACCACGCACAACCTCGAGCGGCACCCGTGATAATGCGTCGCCGGCACGCTGTAGACCTGCTGCGAGCAGCCGGAGCAGTAGGGGCCGGTGCCCCCCGCCGAAGAGATCTGGCCGGCTTGGATCTAAATAATATCCTGCCGAGGCGCCTTAGAGGACGTAACGGTGGAAGGCCCTAATATGATGACTTGTAGCCCGAAGACTAGACTGTAACATGTAGACTTTAGCATGTAGACTTTAGCATGTAGACTTTAGCATGTAGACTTTAGCATGTAGACTTTAGCATGTAGACTTTAGCATGTAGACTTTAGCATGTAGAATGTAGACACCGACATTGCCATTGACATTGACATTGCCATTGCTTTTTCTGTTTCTGCTGTGCTTTTTATTGTTTTTATTTCACTATTGATGTACACTGTGCTTGTTTGCCATTAACGATTATATGTATTGTCCTTCATTATTTACAAGTTGCTCTGTTTGCTTCTTTTTTGCTTTTATCCATATTTAAATGCTTTTTTGACTTATTGGTATGCTTATGCTTATGTTCAAGTATTATTTTTTAACAATTAACAGTGTGAAAGAAAGAAAGATTGTTTAGATGATTTTTTTCTGCTTTTTTCATTATTTAAATGCCTTTTTTCCTTATTTGAATGCTTATGCTTAAGGATTATCTTTTAATAATTAACGGTGTGAAAGAAAGTTTGTTTAACTGATTATGATATTGACTTTTCTTTTCTTTTCTTTTTTTAACTAAAGGAGTGAAAGTTTGCATGTATTTCTGTTTCGTGCTTTTTTTGTTGGATAAACTGTTGCATTTATAAGTTTTGTTTTTTTGATTTTTTTCTACAAAATGGCTATGTCAAAGTAATGAGTATAGTACAATGATATCACAGCTTTACACCTGTCTAATTAGCAATGCACAGCGGTTTGTGTTTGATGTCAAAAGCTGACCAATGCGAGACAGGTTCTCATTAAGACCTCGGGGTACAAACAGCCAGCCAGGTTTCATTCCTATGGATGTCAGTACTCAGTCAGCATCTCTCTAGAGCAGTTGAATGTATGCCGGATAATATGTCAGCCTGGATGAAAGGCATGCTACATGCTACATGCTACATGCTACATGCTAGTGCTACACTAGAGAGCATAAGCAAAAGAAGTGTAAATACAAAATGGTTAGCTTTGTGCTGCTTTTCATGAAGTTAATAAGGAAATACACAACTATAATGAGCTTTATATAGCTTAAAAACAGTATATATATATATATATATATATGTTGCATGAGACTTTGTGTTTTGTGTTGCTTAACAGAGAGTTAATATCAAATGACATCTAATATAAGCTTCCTGCCTTTTTAAAATAAATTGGCCCTCTCCCTAAAAGGATAATAGTAAACTACAATGTATGTAATGTTGACAATACCAATGCTTAAGCATTGCATGGTGCATGATGTACTATAACAGGCTAATATATATATTAACAATAGCCTTTTAAATATATTTAACAAACATTACATTTTGCCCTGAGGGGCTTTTTGGACGGATACTGAACGCACACCATACGTCATAGCTTAAGGTCAAGACGCACTAGCGCCGGGGGGCACAACCTTCTGATCATACTTATTAACCCTGAGGCTATTAATAAATAGCCCGAGGGGGCGGCATGATCCTCTGATGCCATAATGGTACTACTGTAGTCATTTTACCATATATTTTTCCATTTTATAAAGCTCAACTGCGTCATGCGTCAAACTGTGCTACACTTTATTTTTGTAAACAGTGCGTTTTTTTAGTAACTTTAGATATTATATGTACGCATAACGATCGATATGTGGCAGACGTAATGATGAGATGATAAGCTGTCGGCCACCTTAATATATAGGCCCACAAAGCAACGCCACTTCATGTTTATATGTCACTTTATGCGCATATGGTTATGTGTGCATATCACCTGTGCAATATGATAGGGGATACTAAGTGCACTTATCCATTATTCAAAGTGAAAAAACCTTGGGTCTGAAAAACATTGTTACACATGATATCATTAACACTGCCTTATATGTCTGAAGTGTACATATTGACAGGGTGGGGTTAGGTTTCTGCATATAGAAAGAATTTGTGCAATCTGACTTTTTTAAAATGTTTAAAAAAAAGGGAAAATTAAGTAAATACATTTGAAAGAATTTATGGTAGAACCTCGCCTTTAAGACCACATGTAAGATTAATTAATGGTCTTAATAGTGGGGTGGTCCTAATTGCAAGGTAAAGTTTAGCAGACTGAACCTCGCATTAAAGATCACCTCACTATTGAGATCACCTCACTATTAAGACCACAATTTGTGCTATATATCTTTGCAATGGTGAGGTGGTCTTTTCAACTCTTTTGGGTGGTGAAATGACATTAATAAAGGGTAGAATAATGATATTTACTATTTTATGGATGAAAACCTAATTGTGAAGTGGTCTTAATAGTGAGGTGATCTCATACAGAGTTTCTCCTGTAAATGTACAAAAAATAAAATTGGGAAAAAAAAGGAGAAAAAATCTGTGGAATTCCCACTCTTACATGCAGGTGTTAATAAATTATATTTGTAACATTTTTGGCACAATATTCTTATAAAAAACATAAAGTGGCTATATATTGGTTCATATATTAAATCATTTCATATTGTAGCAATTCAGTTTCATGAATTTGCTTCTGTTTCATATATAAAATGATAATTTATTTCTTCTTTTTTTTGGTGCTACAGGTGCGGTTTATGTTGAAAAGCAGTTCACTGGATCTCACCTGATTGCTGTTTGCTCAAGCCTTTGCAAAGAAGGAAAAAATATTTAAAAACTGAGCAAAATTGTAGAAGCTGAAGGTGAAAAAAAGGAAGAGAAAAAGATATGATTATGAAGCGAATAGTGACAACAAAACAAAAGCTTAATGTCAACATGTTCTGAGCTGCTGTACCCCTCCCCCCCCCCCTTCTTTGCACCCCCCTCCTTTGCCCCATGTATGTCAGTGGCTGCACTACACACACTGCAAACAATGTGGAGCCCACAATACACAGAGGTGCACTGCTTGTTATTGTGCAGCAACTAGTGAATTTGAACAACTTTCTTCAACTAGGTCAGACGCACATGGAGTTATTGTGAAAATATTTTAGGTGTGCCTGGAACCGCTGCACATATCCACTGCTCTATACTCCTTTGACACTATAGTGTAATATTTCAGCAGAGGAGAATCAAAACATTTGGCAGCCATTCTGCTATTATCGTACACACACAAGCCACTGCATTTAGGATGTAGTTTTCTCAAATGCTGAGTCACCTAGCTGTGGATTATACCTCATTGACTCCAGGAAATGTTGCCATTAGATTGCAAGGTTAGCACTAACAACAACTATTACATGTATATCAATTGACATGCTGCTTAACGAGTAGATATACATAGACTATTTGTTATGATGTGTTGTTTTTAACCTACCCACAGGATTTACACATGGTTATGGCCAAAGTTATGATTGGTTCATGCGTGTTAAATGATTGTATATACAATTTGGATTAAATATTTTGCACACCTCTAGACAGGTGGTCACAAGACTTCTAGTTTGTCATGGTCATGAGGCCACCAGAGGCCACTCTGCTAAGCATGTCTATTGACCGGAGAGACAGGTCACGTGACAAAGCCAGACCACGTGACAGAGATGACGTCATCAGACCCCCTCGGCCACCGTGCTGGCAGGATTTCACTCGGTCTGGTAAATCTTTGAGTTTTTCTGATCTTCGTTTTGCCAAAGACTCCAATAGTAGCATACCCGGAAGTGGGTCCTCCTGTGCTGGAGGTAGCACTTCCGGTTCCAGGCGAAACCAGCGCCACCACCAGCCCCAGAGGCGGAAAAACAAACTACACAGGACCCGCAGTGAGGTCTGCATCAGCCACTGTGGTCTGACTGAGGAGGATTACACTCAAAATCTGGCTGATATGAATCCGCGACAACTGGGACTCCAGCGCAGGTCCGACTTTGACAATCGGTTGTATTTCGATGAGAGCATGCAGCGCTGCCAGCGGTGGTTAGCGGATGTAAAAACCTCGGAACCTTTCGAGGAGTATGAAGGAGAAAATCCTTCCGTACAAATGTCCTCAGAGGAGGGAAGTGACGTCGAGCTGGAAATCCCCGACGAGTCGCTCTCGGGTTTCGATCGAGCTCTTTGCGACCCTCGTCTTAGCTTTCCTACGGACACCATCGCTGAGGAAGCGGAAAGTGTTGATGCTGACGACGTCACAATAACCTGTGATGACGTCACAGTTATCACTAGAGAAACCGCTCAACCAGCAAATCCCTCCCTACCTTTTGCTCGACCTTTGCATAGCAAAAGAATAAATGGAAGGTCAAAAGGTCTCGGGAGGTCAAGGCTACATGTCAAGGACAAGGATAGAAGTCACTCAAAGTGAAACTAAAGAAAGTGAAACTAAAGTCACTCTAATTGAAACTGAAGTCATACAAAGTGAAACTGCTATGAAGAAGTGTGATAAGTGATTCTATAGTCATGTGACAATGCTATAGTCATGTGTCAATCAATTCATTTCAATTAAAAGAAACTTTTAAAGTTGTAGATATATCTAAATAATTAATGTTCTTCAAATTCCTCAGTATTTCGAAGGGTTTAGTAAATACTGGATATAGCTCGCCTCTATCTGGGGCAGTTATATCCATGGGGAACTCGGGGCAAAGTGGTCCAAATTATTTTGAGTCAAGCCTAAATGAGGAAAAATTAGATGTTAAATCATTGAAGAAAACTGAGCATCAATTTATTCTAGACTAATTAAGACACTATTTGAAAATTATTTCCAATAGAAACGCCACTTTATTTCAATATTGAAAATTATTATTATATTGAGCAGTAATCTCCACAAAGATTTGGCATTATTCGTTTTGTCAGCATAATAGCACTAGCTGAAAAAATAGGTAAAAAGAAAAGTTTCTTTTTGAGAAAATACAGAAAATTGGACAGTTTGTTACCTAGTGGCCCACTTTGCCTCCTGATCCTCACACTATCATTCTGGTCAATTTTTGTTCAATTTCGAGATGTGTTTGAATAAAGTTCTTTTGCAAACCATGCAGTGTGTAAGTTGGATGATTTAAGAGGCTGGAAGATCCAAGAAATTTACCTCATGATTATTTCACGAAATCATTTTGCATAGAAAGTTGTGTATTGATGCCCAATTTGTGTTTAATGACAGGGGCGGATCCAGGGAGGGGGGGCCTTTTTGATAAAAAGGGAGAAAAATAAAATAGCAAATCAATTATCTCCGCCCCCCCCCCCTTTCACCAATTTATGCATCCGCCCCTGAATGACTTAATATAATAGGCCTTGTCAAACGATGTTGAGAATGACAGCCACATGTGTAAGACAAAGTATGACAAAAGAAATTGCGATATCTAGGACTAGGACCTATATAATATATAACATCCCTATAGCTAATTTGGAGCAGTTCTGTTAAGTCTCATGAAATCCAGCAGATGTCGTGGTATTCGCACTAGTGATAAACACAAGAGGGCGCTTCTGTACTTTCTCTTTCGTTTGACCTAGTTTCACTTTGCAGCGCCCCCTGTCTGGTGAGGCCGCCATGTTTCTCAGTGGGAGTTTACGTTGAGCAGGCCAACATGAAGGACTTACTGGTCTTCGTTCTTTTATTGGAATTCCTGGTTGATCACAGCTTCTGTGGCAGTGTCAAAGGTCAGTTAAATATATAATCTTCGTGTTTGATGCAAAATTGAGGTGTATGAAGGGGAATTTAGTTCGTTTGCAGTGCGTTAATCGTGCATGGCAGTGTTGCAAACATGTTCGTCGCAGGGATAGCAGTTGCAGTGTGATTGGCAATGCAAATAGTAGGGAGACTGTTAGCCGTCATTTAGTCATCACAAAATGTACCCAATTCGAGTCTATCATTTTCCAATTACAGCCTACATGTATGATAATAGCCTGCTATGTCCTGCAGTTGTACTGCTGTTTCAATGTGATATATATATATATAAGCTCTTTATTGGACAAGAATAACATAAGTTTACTGTAAATTACTGTTGCCAGAACCATGCTGATGAACTCATCAGAACTGTGTCCTTTGTATGCAGAGCAACTCACATTATCAGCGGATTAAATCATTTAAATGTGGGCACAATTACCACGTCAAATCAATTATCTGACCATGAACTGACCACTATGCAGGACATCTGGCCTTACTGATATCCTGGTCGAATTTCACAAAGATATCCTGCACTCTGAATAAACATTTACTCGGTAAAGCGAACTCTTTGTAAATGCTCATGTGTTTAATTTATGTATGTGTGTGGCATTTACATACATTGGACACTATTGCTGAAATACTGTTACACCTCATTATAAAGACTACCCCCCTACCAAGACCTGAGATGGCCTCATTTGAGGAGATAGTATTAACGAATTATGAGAGAATGATGGTTTTTATGATACTGTGAAATTTGTAGAAACAAGGCTCTGATATCTTAGATAAATGATTGTATTTACAGGTTTTTCGAAAAACTGTATTTCTAGAAATATACCTTTTCCATATAGTATTTATTTTTTACACGTTTTCCATATTTCAAGTAAAAGTCTTGTGTTTACATGAAATCTCATGACAATTCTAAACAATTTCCGATATCATTTTTTTGACCTAGTTATTTTAGTGTGTTTATGATAGACTTGGATGGTGCCTGGTATCAGGACTAAAAGAATACAAAAAGAAAGAAAGAAAAGAAAAATTAAACAAAGAAAGTCAATGTGCAGAATTTTTCGCACTATGCACTGCTGGAACGATCAAAATATATATCCTCCAATCTAACAAAATTCTTTCATCTGCTAAAGTTCTTCCCTATAAAAGTTTTTAAAATTAAATTCCTAAAAAATATCGTATGTTAAAAGATATATTCTAATTGATACATGATGGCCTCAAACAAGGTTCTGCATGCTATGGTACAGTGGTACCCCGCTTCAAGACTACCTCCCTATTAAGACCACCTCCCTATTAAGACCACCTCACTAAAAGACCACTTACTATGTAAGACCACCTCACTATTAAGACCAACACACTATATAAGGCCACCTCACTATTAAGAACACCTCACTATATAAGACCACCTTACTATTAAGAACACCTCACTATATAAGACCACCTCGCTATTAAGACCACCTCATTGTTAAGACCACATCACTATTAAGACCACCTCACTATCAAGACGACCTCACTAAAAGACCACCTCACTATATATAAGACCACCTCACTATTAAGACCACCTCACTATTAAGACCACCTCACTATTAAGACCACCTCACTATTGAGACCACCTCACTATTAAGACCACCTCACTATTAAGATCACCTCACTAATAAGACCACCTCATTATTAAGACCACCTCACTAATAAGACCAATCAAATTATTGTCGTTATTTTACCCATTAAGAACATATCATTAAAAACAGGTCTTAATGGCGAAGATATACTGCACACTTAATTTCCTTGATGTAATTATTATTAATTAAGGTATTCTTAATTCTGGTAAATTTTCATACTCTGTGAACAAATTTCAGGGACATATCAAAGTACTCTTAAAATCGGGGTAGTCTTAATATTGGGTTGTTGTCTTAATTGTTGGGGATATTGTATATTAATTGTAGCTACATTTTCTATAGCTTGATGTTCATGATATTGTTGCACTATATTTAGATTGTTTATCTCCAGTTTACCACAGTCAATCAACTCCTCTGAATATCAATGTCAACATTTACTGATTAAGTAAATAATTGATAACAGCTGACATATTAATTGCATTGATTGACAGGTTGTAGCTTAATTAATCATGCTATCAATTACCAATATTCCGTTAATTACATCTATTCAAGGGTACTACAATAGGGATATAAATATACTTTTGCTTATATATATTATATATATATAATTTATATAAGCGAAGTTATCTAGGTCACCTTGACCCGGTTTCTTAATTGTAAAAATAAAAATGTATATACAGTACAAACTCTATGATTATTTTGAGGTTATACAGACTAGACTGGGCTAAACAAATACTTAAAAAAAAACCTTACTAGCTGATATTAATAGTATGAAACCATGGATACAAGAGTAGAGCTGCAGCTGTCTACTGGAGGCTAAAATTTAAAGTACTTCTCCATAATCACTATTTACATAATTACTGTTATTTTAATCATAACTCATTATAAATTAGACTAAAATTTTCAATGTACACTATGTGAGTGTATATAGAGTCCTCTATAGGTACAAATTGACAAACTACTTCGATAGTACTTTGAGTCCTTTAATAGTGTATGTATAATACTTCTGATTATAGGTATCTACTCTTTTATTAGATCATTAGGTGTCTCCAGTTAGTTATGGCTTGGAATAGCTTGTTATGGCTCCATGTAGTCATCCCTATAGGGCTCTGAATGGCCATATTTGAACGTTCTTTATAAGTAGTCCTATTAAAAAATCTAGGTCACAGTGACCTGATTTCTAGAGGTCAGGTGGTGTTGTTGTTATTTAGGTGGCCAGAGGCCAAGTCTGACTGACTGAACACAGTGAACAGGTCATGGGCAATGGGCTATGTAACTCACTTATGTGTAGTTCTCTTGTTGTTATGTGTGAAAGTGTAACAATGTGTCACTATGTTCTGTTGCAGAGATACCGTAGTTGCTATGTTACTAAACGAGTTGTTTTTATGTAAAAAGTCAAGTCAGGAATCTGCTAGAATGGGCATTTGCTTGGGCGTCAATCATTGTCAATTCGAGGGTTAAATATTTAATATGGATCATGGAGATTATACTAATATTGAAACATATACAAATATATTCCTAGATAGATAGCTAGAACGATAGATAGATATAGTATTATAGTATAGATAGATAGAGAGATAGATAGATAGATATAGTATTATATAGAGTATAGATAGATAGATAGATAGATAGATAGATAGGTAGCTATACAATAAAATCAAAAATTATTGATATTTTACCTCACTATAAAGACCACCTCATTATTGAGGCCAGGCTTAGTCATTTGTGTTAATGATGAGGTGTTTTTTCAGAGGTAATGTAACCCCGGCGTCTATTTGAAACTTATGTCACACCCTGAATTGTAATCTAATAAATACGGTGAATATAAAGAGCTCTTTCATAAAGGTTCACTGAACTGGTCAAGTAATAATATAATCATTGGGTAATGATATATGATGGTTTTCTTTAAAGTAATTTACTAATAAATCACTTCAATTGTTACTTGTGGTGTAAGTAAATGCCCCTTAACCACAGGTATTTTCATGGGAGCTGTATAATTTAATAAATGTTTCAACCATAACGCAATAGAGTCTTTTCGCTGAACAGCCCTGAATTCAGCAAGACATAAGTCTTTCCTCTCCTCTTATTACTCATTTTGCTTTTCAGACACAGTAGGTAATAACTAACTGATTCCATAAATAGTTTTTTTTTTAATTAAAAAATGAGGTGAAAATAGACTTCAAGTTGATCAATTAGTGAAAGAGTTCATTGGATCCTTGATTTTCAAGATTATACAAAGTTAATTTGTGAACAATTGAGTCTTTTCACAGAGCAGCCCTGAAATCAGCAAGACACAAGTCTTTCCTCTCCTCTTATTACTCATTTTGCTTTTCAGACACAGTAGGTAATAACTAACTGATTCCATAAATATAACTTTCTCAGGCAAATAACAAAAATCAACTAAATGACAAAGTGTCAAATATACATTAAAATGCACTAAAAATACTGCTTGGATGCACTTTGCTTCAGCCAATCACAGTCAAGGGCGGGAAAAGTTTTCAGCCAATAGAATTGCAGTATTCGGTTTTAGCCACCTGGTCGAAATACAGAGAACATTCCGTGAAAATCCACTATTTATGCATCCTTGAGCTGACAGGTGTTTTGTGGAGAGGTTTATGGTTGTGATGCCTGTTAAGTGAACTAGGTTATAGGACTATTTCCTTGCCCATCAATTTGCCATGAGAACTTTTTTCTTGTTATTTACCCCTCTCAGACAAGTTCTTGCCACTCGCAATGGTTAATTGAAGAGTTTTCGAAGAATAAGAACTATTCAAATTAATCAGTTAATCTATGTTGTTATGATGGCATTTTTTAATGTATGGAATAATTCGGTATAAGCATGTCTTACTGTAGTCAGGTACTATGTGACAGGTCCAGAGGAATTCAATATTAAGACCACCTCAATATGAAGACCAACTGACAGCAAAGACTGCATAGATAGATAGACAGATAGGTAGATAGATAGATAGACAGACAGACAGATATAGACAGACAGACATATAGATAGATAGATAGACAGCTAGACAGACAGACAGACAGATAGATAGATAGATAGACATATAGATAGACCAATCACTTGTATGGATATATTACCTCGCCATTTTAAAGACCACCTCACCATCAAGTCAAGTATAGTTAACCAAATAGTGATAGTAATGGCCAGGTTCCACTTTATCGTATTGTATTGCATACTCCCATGCAGCTACACTGCCCACAAGCCCTACACAGGCCACTATAATTTATTCAACCCAGTTCTAATGACCAGCCAATCAGATCTCCAGCATAGGGTTTGGTGGATTTTGCTACGCAGTAATATATGCATGATGCTCCAGATGTCTTAGCCAGCCTGACCAATGAGGCCATGTGTTTGGGTTAAAGGAATTTTCAAAGTAACAGGTTCAACTGTTAAATACAAGTCATATAATCAAATATAGGCCTAGAGTCAGTTATAACATAGCTAGCTAGCTAACCCTGGAGATTGATTGATTGATTGATTGAATGATTGATTGAATGATTGAATGATTGATTGATTGATTGATGATTGATTGATTGATTGATTAGATACTGATTGATTGATTGATTAGATACAGATAGATAGCTAAAAATCCTGATTGATTGATTGATTGCTAAAGATAGATAGATAGATAGATAGATTGATAGATTGATTGATTGATTTATTGAGATATTGAGATAGATAGTTAGATAGATAGAGCTAATATAATGACAAAATCTAGCCAGAAAAAAGTCATTAGAGTTGACCACAAACTCAATCTAGCCAGTTGACCACAACCCTGAGACAGTGCAATCATTGTTTATAACATCAACATGTGTTAGCTGGCTTGTCAGGAGGTGGGGCCAGATCTTGGTGGTCATGAATATGCATCACTTGACCTAGTATAGCTGTTTAAGGGTGCTGTGTTGTCAAGGCTTTGATTTGTCAGGGTGATTGTATTGTTATGTACTTAAAGCAACAGCAACTGGAAGCTGCAGTGCTTGATGTTATCTAACACTGTTGTTTTAGCCGTTCAATGTGAGCGGACAACAAAAATGGTGTTGATAAAATCGTAGACAGCATTTGTGACAGAAAATCATTGGACTGGCAGCGAGCCAGAGAATATAGGCGCTGTGTTTACATATGGCTCATAAGCAGAGATGAGAACACAAAAGAATATCTGAATATGGCGGAAGAAAAATATTTATCAGGAATCATTTTGCAGATGGGATGGTGCTTTGGGTCTTTGCGTATCATGTGGAGAAATAAGAAAAAGAAATATGGTAGAGGGTGAAGATATTGGAAATACGTAAGCGAGCAATATCAAGCATTAAAGCAAAGTAAATATTGAAGTAATAAATACTTGAACGAGCAAATGAAATATCAGGTATGGCTGTTGGTTATTGTTTAGTTTATGGTTCAGAAATGTATTCTTTGATGCTTCTGAGTTGCTGAGATGAAGGTATCAATCAATCAATCAATCAATCAATCAATCAATGATTGAACAGTGCAAAGCGACTTTGTTTAACATTGGATTTATTGCACACTTCAATATAAAAAATAAAAATTGACCTTTTTATTAGATCAGTGATGACCTGTGTCATCTGGTAATAACATACAATACAAAATTGTTATCTAATAAAACTTTCTAAATATGTAAACAGAACTTGTGCCTATGAAAATATCTATTATGTTAACACCACTAAATATATACATTTTATTTACAATGTCCCATATTTTGATGTGTCCATATACTGGCTTTCTGCCACTCATCACACAGGCCCTTTTGGCTATGAAGGCCCTTTAGCCTGAGCAGGACACAGGTCCTTGCACTAGGGTTTTGTGATGACCTTGAGGTCATATGTCATGACCTTGGAGGCCATCTTAGATACTCCGTTTCCCCTGTGTCCATATTGGGCCTCTTATAAAGAGGTTTTATTCAGGGGTATGACCTTTGGGTATATGACCTCCAGAGTGGGGTATAGTGTCAATGCCCTTGCCAATAAATGCTGTTGGTGCCAGACATCCCATGAAGTTATTATTATTGTGTAGTAGAGGCCAGACAATGTATATATTTTCACTGTCTGTATATTCAAGCATGCAGACCCTAGAATTCATATACAAGGTAATGTGAATGAGGGAGACTTGTGACATATGTTTCCAAGTATGAATGACTGCACAAGTATGTCCTATATTCTCTATAGTCAGCTTTAATTCTGACAATTTGAATTGTGTTTATCCCCAGAGCTTCTGTTGTCTCCATGGCAGAGATTTACGTCCATGGTTAGACCAAGGAGCTCCATGGGTTTGACCATGGTTTATCCAAGGTTTGACAGTATTTGAGACAGTGAAGGATCGTGGTAGCAAATGTTCGCGATATATCAATGCGAAATGTTATCGTTGATAGTTATTACTACACGATAAATGGGACTCAACGCAGACCCTTGTGGTACACTTTTGGTGGAATGTTAGGACTGAAGAAAAATACCATAATGACGATATGCAGACAATTTGTCATGCTGGGTGGCTGAGAAATATGTGGCTTATGGAGAACCCGTGAAGCTGAGGTGGTATTATGTAATTTTGTGACTATTCTGATATTGTCCACTTTTGGCTTGTACTTATATGATGTAATACATGATGTATATATCGTATACTGGCTAATAGTTAGTAATACAGCAATTATGTTATGTTCATATTTTAAAAACCATATTTTTAACTAGTTAAATTCTTAAATCTTGGAGATTCATTTCATGTACTGCTGATTTTATAAAGAATTATGATTGTATATTTTGAAGACTGCTTTATATGTCATGATAGAGTTGCCTACTCTGTGGTTAGATTCTCTTGATGGTGTTCACTCTATTCTTATCATCTCATCATTACGTATACAATAGTGGATTTTCACGGAAGGTTCTCTGTATTTCCACCAGGTGGCTAAAACAGAATACTGCAATTCTATTGGCTGAAAATGTTGCCACCCTTGACTGTGATTGGCTGAAGCGAAGTGCATCCTAGCAGCAGTATTTTTAGTGCATATTAATGTATATTTGACACTTTATCTTTTGGTTGATTTTTGTTATTTTTCTGAGAAAGTTATATTTATGGAATCAGTTAGTTATTACCTACTGTGTCTGAAAAGCAAAATGAGTAAGAAGAGGAGAGGAAAGACTTATGTCTTGCTAAATTCAGGGCTGTTCAGTGAAAAGATTCTATTTGATGGTAAACCTGCTGCATTGGCAGTGTACAAAAAACAACACAAGTTTATCTACCACATACTGCAGTAAATGCTGTATTAAAGTTATTTGACACCATGAACTAGATCTTGTCACTGTACAATATAACATAGTTGTACCACTGATTCACCACTACAATACAGGTCAATAGCACATCAACCCCACCACGATTCACTGCTCAATGTTCTTCACACACTTCTTTGCACACGAGTCTGTCAGTAGGTCTTGTATTCAGTCTTCTTCCGCCTAAGGCTGAGGGCTCTTGTCACCTTTACACTCGGTTAGTTCCCTGGAGTCACATCAAAGGACTTGAACGATAATTGAGGCATTAAACAAACCTCAGACTCCCAGCAACAGTAGCGCCCCCTTCCGGAAATCCCTGCCACTAATGCCTCATCTTATGTCCAGTCATGTGTGTATTATTCCCCCAGGGGGCGTACGGGGCAAGTTATCGCATGGCGGGAGGTTTGAATTATTGAATCATCAAATTGAATGTGGTTTCGCTTTGAAGTTTGAGCAATTGACTGACTTTATATATTAGTATTGATTTTTTCTCGTCAACTTACCTTTTCTTCTCCTTGATTGCTCGATTTCATTACTCGTTTTCCTCTGAACAAATGATGAAGGCGTTTCTTGTAAGTCTTGAAAGATGTAACATTACTCGCCTTTTAAAGGAAATCGAAGAGTGATCGAAGGCAAAATGTGTTTCCCTAGTTACCCCATCTCTTTCTGTCCCTCTCATCGAAATGGTTGCTACCGTATTCGATAAGGGGTCGGCTGGCCTTGACTGGTCATTGCAGGCTAAATGTTCATTAAAGAATCACTGATTTGCAGTCCCACCTTAAGACTACTTCACATCCACCACACTTCTACGACCACTTGCTAATGTGTCGATGGCACTCCAAATCGAAGGTGCTCGGGGTCCAAACCATGTTACACATTTACCACATAGGTGGGGTCTTTTACTTGCCCCAGTATAACCACCGAGTACAAGGCACCACCAATGTAACATCTGACATCCAGCACCGATGTAGCACATACTAGGTGTCTATGCGACAAGTAAAATACCTCACATTTTGGGTGAATGTGTACATGGTGTGGACTTTAAGCCTTATAGTCTCATCCAGTATGGCTGCTGGACATTATAAACTAATTGAGCCTGTGACAGTAGCATTAAGACATATAATGTTTACTAACCAGTTCGTCATATTCAGAATGTCAGACCATGCTTTGTGTATTGTGTTTCAGATTCTGCATGAGAAGCGCAAGGGACTACATGTTCCGCTATACATGTTAATCCATTATTCCATAGATATCTTGTATTGCATGAGTTATTGCCATGCTATGTGCATGTGAGGCTCTTGATCTGTCAGGCCAGTCAATCTTCAATGGTCTTATCCCCCATTGCTGCCCCCGCCCCCTCCCTTCCAAAGAGCCAAAACAGCCATATGGGACTTGCGTGTCATGCTGTTTGATCATAAGCCATTTTCTTGCTATTCCTTGTGCCTCTGTGGCTATGCTGAGGCGAGCGAATATCCCACTCTCGGACATACATCGCATGGATAATCATGGAGACAAAGAGATGGGATAATGTACTTCTGCTCTGTAGTAGCAAGATATTTTATCCATATCGTTGTACTATTTTATAATCTGGTTTCGTTAACATACATACTACTAGCTTGGAAGAAATCTATTAGCACTCGTACTCTTTATGTGCTGCATCGGTGCTGCCATGGATGTCAGATGGTACATTGGTGGTGCCTTGAACTCGGTGGTTATAGTTATACTGGGGCAAGTAAAAGACCCCACCTATGTGGTAAATGTGTGACATGGTTTGAACTCCGAGCCTTATTTCCTCATCATTATGCCTGCCTCTTACAACTGGTCATATAAGTTGTCTGAGCTGCAGGGTTGAGAACTTGAGACAAATTAATTACATATAAAATTACCATTACATGTAGGTTATTGCTTTAGCACTGTCATTACTCTAGATATGCCATCCCCATTGCATCTTAGGATCGATACCCCCCAGGGTTAGCATGATCCACTCTGTCAATCTGTTACAACAACAACTGAACAATGGTAGCCTCGTTCTGGTCATCCATCAGAGCCATCTGGTGTTGTGTAATGACACTGCATTGATTGTTCTGCTTCAGACAATCACTCATGCATCATGGGATGCATGGCTACTTCTGTTGGCCGCCATTTTCCTGCCTAGGTCCATTGTTTATCACATCAAGTAAATGACTGCTGGCAATTTATAAGAACCAACCTGGAATAGCAAGTAACCAGCTACACCAGACTACCCAGCCAGTACAACCATATATGTCTGAACTGCCTCAATGACTCGATTATAAGTATCCTACGTATAGTTAGAAATAGAGTCTTACTCATTTTGCTTTTCAGACACAGTAGGTAATCACTAACTGATTCCATAAATATAACTTTCTTAGAAAAATAACAAACATCAACTAATGGATAAAGTGTCAAATATACATTAAAATGCACTAAAAATACTGCTGCTAGCCCATCAGGTGCAGAAATACAGGATGTAAAGCCCTAATCCACCACCACATCCTCATTCCACTTCGACCCATTTCATTTCATTTCACATTACGGTGTCCATGCATAGTAAATGCTATGAGTGGCCATTGCTCATTGCTGCAAGGGGCTGGTAGTCATTAATGAGATCTTAGCATGAGAAGGAAGGAATCAGAAGAGAATTCTCAAAGGGAGTCTGGTGGCCTGAAGCTATGGAAGGAATGCCTGTGTAAAGAAGAGTCACTTCTAGAGAACTAGAAAAGTCTTTAAAGTTCGATACTCCAGCAGCTGATTGCAATTCAGTGTTGTTTAGTAGCTTCGAAAAGTCGAAAAGCGCTTGCTAGATAGATGTAATTTAATGTATAGTGCTTTGCCCTGTTCAAGATAGCTTGTAATTAGAAAAGTCTTTAAACTTAAGATACTCAAGCAATTGTATTTGACTCAACCATCATATGTTTGCTAGATGGACATTAAGGTGCCTAGCGTATTAGTGGTTACACAGTGAGTTGGGCAAGCACTGAAAATAACGAAATAAAGTGCCAATGTGACGTAGATCATTGCTTTGTTTTGTGAAACAACCGTCCAAAAGCTATTCAATTTGCTCAACCAGTCAAGATTTTTGACCAACACAGGGATTATCCTAAAATGTTGATAGTGTGTTATAAATAGTCAAGGTTGGCTGGAGATATTCAATGGTCTCTTACAGCTTAAATCTACAAACAATAACAACCAGTATGACATGGCAGAGGCACTTTGAAAGACTGAAAAAATGTATTGTGTGTCAGTGTAACCATTTTGCTGCTATAGGCACTATTATATGCCTACCTGTTGGTCAAACATGGATTCTGAACTGGTAAAATTCTTTAGATTTTGCTAAGATGTAGTCTCTTCAAGGCAAGAAGTCTTTAAAGTTAGTTACTCGAGCAGCTGATTGCAACTTGGTGCTGTTTCATAGCTTCGAAGAGTCGAAAATCACTTGCTAGATAGATGCGAGTTTTTTTGGTCGAACATCCATTCAAAACTAGTAGAACGCTTTACACTGTTCACAACTTGAGAAGTCTTTAAAGTTAGATACTCAAGTAGATTCAAAAAGTTGAAAAGCGCTTGCTAGGCGGACGTAATTTCTGTTGGTAGAACATCGCTTCCGAACTAATAAAATGCTTTTCATTTTGCCACACTTACTCAGGGTGGTGGCCTAGCTCACTGGTAGCGTGCTGGGCTTCCAACCACTGGGTCCCCGGTTCAATTCGTGGTCGAGCCTAAGTTGGATGGCTGTTTCATCCTTCGTCTCATTGCCATGGTCCCTGCCTGTCCTAATCAGCCCATCAGGTGCAGAAATACAGGACATAAAGCCCTTATACACCACCACCACCACCGCCACACTTACTCAAATATAAAACAAACTTAATTAAATCGAAATGGGATGTTGAGAGAAGAACCATCATTATATGTCAAGAGAAAAGCGAGTGTATAGGTTGTACAGAATGCCTCGTGCAATACACGGCTGGCTAAATCATAGAGCCCATGGTTCTGCGGTTCCTAGTGTCGTGTGCTGCAAACAATCACCGCTAGATAATGTTATCTTGCACACAAGACAAGTGGAGGTTCTGGGTCTTGTCATAACATAAGGGACGAGCCTTACACAAGGTCCCTACTGCAGTGTATGACACACTCTAAGTTTTGTAGAGTTGTGTGTATTGATAAGAAAGAAGGAAAGAAAAATAGAGCAAGAGATACAAGCCAATATTAGCCCTGATGCTATAGATGTTGTGTCTGGACAAAATTGGATTCTGTGCCATGCAATAGGGATACAAAATGAGGGGGTCTTTTGCCATCATTCAAAAAGTTGGGGTAGTTGCAGCGGAGTCTGCCAGTCAGCATCAATTGCTTTGGCTTCAGGGGCCATTGATTCCTCTTGGGAATGACTTAACGTTGAATTTGTGGAAATTCTGAAAAACCCCAAATGCCATAGTTGCTCAGATGCATGCCTTGGTGTTTATTATCTAGGAGGTTGAGGGTGGGTATTCATTCAACAATATGAGAATACAGTACAAAGAACCTCGCTATAAGACCACCTCATTATTACGACCACCTCGCCATCAAGATCGAAGAACCACTTTTGAATGCCATCAAAACCAAAGATGATATATCTAAACCAAAGAACCATTTTTGTGGATGCTATCAAAACTAAAGAGCCATTTTAAATTTTGGATCCTATGAAGTCTAAAAATGATCTTGTTATTACCATACTTTCACTGTAAGTGGGCTCATTATTTATAATGGAGTCCACTATATTTCCATTGCAAAAATTTTCCAACCACTGGGTCCCGGGTTCAATTCCCGGTCGAGCCTTTGTTGGATGGCTGTTTCATCCTTCGTCTCAATGCCATGGTCCCCACCTGTCCTAATTAGCCCATCAGGTGCAGAAATACAGAACGTAAAGCCCTAATCCACCACAAAAAATTCCTTCTTTTTTTTTTATACTTTTCTAAACTTTTGAGACCAGCAGCCTAATTTGTCGGGCACTTTCACCCGAAGCTGCATCAGTTCTTTTTGTGTACCATCCGACCCTTTGCATCTTGTTTTCATCTTGGAAAATTAATTTCCTTTTTTTGCAGCTTTTTTTCATTTCACTTCAAATACGTCTGCATCTTCTTAATCTAATCAAAGTGACTTCGGCTAAAAAAAAGTCTCCCTAGAGCTATTTTTAGCCTTTGTGAAGCTATTTTTAGCAGCGTTTTCGCTTGTTTAGTGCCATGTTTGAAATGCCACTAAATGCCTGTGGGTCCTGTGAGATTTTAAGCAATAATCAGCAACATAACTTCTTTTTTCAAAGCACTGATAAAAGTCTCTTGGGAGTTTTGATATGATGTAGGATTGGCCATTCCTATTGAAAGCAGTTTTTGAATGTAGATTATACAATGATTACATTTCCTAAATTTCTTTAAAACTAGACACACACTTTTGATGACTCGATGTCAAAGTCAACATTCTTTCATTTTACCAGGGTATACCTAGTTCATTAGGACTTATTTTTAATAATACCCTGACGATCTATATAATACAAAATTGTTTCAAAAATAGTGAATTGTCAATGCTTAGCTATACATGTGCAGTATCATACATCCATTCATCATCATGATATTAAATCTTCAATTAAATGCTTTGACCAGCTTCTAATCTTTTCATGCCATACTTCCACACCTCTTTCCACTTCTTATAATCCTACTATTTGTAGCACTGCTTTTGAGGTGATGATAGCACTGCTAACGGTGCTAGCTACTGCTAATGGTGCTATTGATAATGCTGCTGCTGCTGCAGCAAGAAGCAGACCTGATGAGGAGGCATCACACCGAGATGGGATGTAGCTATAGGAACGAGCTGATGGGGAATTCTATTGACACTGTCATGGTAGTCACACTTTAGAGGCTTAATTGCATTTTCTCTGTGCTCAGCTAATGTTTGTTTACATCAATCATTCAACGCCTTCTAATGCTCATGGTGCTGTGATTACAGTTTGGTTATGAGGAGATTACTGTGACAACATTGCAAGCTGAAAGGTTGTCACACGCGCGCATTATAAAATGATTAAAGGGGGAAGATTGTAACGTGTACATGTATATTAATTCAAAAATGTTAAATGGTGAATATTAAGGCTGTACACCTTTATCTTTAATACGATACTATACGTATCACGATACATTATAACCGATACGATACGTATCATGATACGTATCGTTAAGCTTTATCAATAGGAGAATAAACTGTAAGGTTCCCCAAGAAAGACAAAGCGTTGGTATTCCAGTTTTAAAGTTTATTTTGCCCTGCCCCGCCGCACAACCTGCCTATCCTCTGCTTCTTCAGCTACTGACGCGGTCTGGGTGTATTCCCGCCAAGACCCCGTGGTCACGTGGTCCGGGTCACCCAGTGCGCGTCAAAGTCGGTCACTGACCTAGTAAGGTCAGTGACCTGGGGTCATCACATTACCCCCTTCTTACTGGGAATATGCCCCCATATTCAAACTAATACACTCAGTAGGCTGTGCGACGACGATCAGAACCACACAAAATCAACGAGATTCATTAAATCACAAAAATCATAATTATTACATATAATCAGTCAACAACCATCGCCCTGCGGCGTGACACTAGGAAGCTGTCACGTCCGCCCCGGAGGCTGGCTTTTTCCCCAGACATCATCCACGTGGTTGACTCCCTGGCACCGCTGCAAACACAACATTCAACACATAGCAATACACACAGAGTCCATCAATTTTATCAGAGTCCATCTTTGCCTTGGACACAGGCCAGTATCCATTTCTGGATTCTGCAAGGTCTTTTATCAGCTGCTCGTAATTTCCGAGTGAGGACATTCTTATAATTAGCCGTGACACAATTTTTCCAATTATTCACAGTTTCTAACTGCGGCCATTATAAAAGTCACTGTCCCACTCGTTACCATCATTGTCTCCTGACTCTCCGCGGGGCGCTGGGTCCGCCCCTGCACGATGTGTTGATGTCCAGCGTTCACGTTGTGCCTAGGTGTCATTTCGTGTTGATGTCCAGCGTCCAAGTCCAGTCCGTATCCAGGCTTCGTTAAGTGGGGGGCGTGGTCCTGGTCGTCATCGTGTTCAGTCCTCTGCAAGACCTTGCGTTCAAGGCCTTGCAGATGAGGATCCAGCAGCCCTGGCCTCCTCCATCCACCGGTTCCTGTCAGCCGTCAGCCGCTTCACCTCCTGATACAGGAGGTCCGACTGCCGGGCCTTGGCTTCGCGTTGCTCCGTTTCGGCGCGAAGCCTGGCCCTCAGCTCCTCGTTCTCTCGAGCAGCTGCAGCCGTCTGGGACCTGGCCCTATGGACTTCCAGAACGATGTCCTGGTACTGGGCCCTGGTCACCATGTCCTCGGCTGCTGCTGCTGTTGGCGTCTTGGTGGCTGCTGCTGGTGTCCTGGTGGCTGCTGCTGCTGGGTGAGGCCGCTTTGGCCTTGTCTGGCGGCTCCGGGGCGTCACGCTTGAAGCTGCTTCAACGCGGCGCAACTGCACCGCCCTGGTGCTTGGAGATGCTGTCTCCAGGGTCCTCGTCTCCGGTGTCGCCGGCAGGGATCCATCGGAGTTAGGGCCCTGGATTGTCGTCGGCTGTGTGGCTGCTGTTAGCTCCTCCGCCTGTGTACGGGTGTACCCATGGGACCGCTCCAGATGACGCCTGAAGTTGGTCCTCCGGTCCGAGGGCAACGCTGCGGGGCACACAGGGCACTGGAAGCCCACGTATGCTGCTGCATGGGCCACGCTCACGTGGCGAGTGAGAGACTTTCGATCCCTCACGCGTTTCCCGCACGTGGCACACATGTAGTTCAAGCCCTCTACACCCTGTGGCGCGGCCGGCAAGACGACTTTCGGCGTGGTCTCTGGAGTGGTCTCTGGGGCCGAGACGTCACTCTCCGTCTCCCCATCGTCCGTTGTCCCCTCGCTCTCCATTTCCTCCAGCCTCCCTCCCCGCGGCCGTTCCTCGGCCCTGGCTGGAGTGGCTCTCACGTCTTCCCTGGCAGACTCCGTGAGCGGAGCTGCCTGTTGTTTCACGTCGTCCCTGGCAGACTCCGTGAGCGGAGCTGCCCGTTGTTCCACGTCTTCCATGGCAGACTCCGTGGGCGGAGCTGCCCGTTGTTCCACGTCTTCCATGGCAGGCTCCGTGAACGGAGCTGCCTGTTGTTCCCTTGCAGGCGACTTGGTAGCCCTGGTGGGAGAGACCTCGCCCTCTACGCTGGGCCTGGCCACTCGCTCCCTGGCGTACCAAGGTCGCCTCTTCAAATTCTCCAGCACTTCCTCCTGGGTGGTCGCCACACCCAGGTCTCCAATGATCCATCCACTCAGAATGGGCATATCTTCTCTCCGTGGACGGAGACGAAGATACCTCCGCATTCTGGCCGTTTCTGGCAGCTCTGCTGCCCCGTAACGCTCCACTGCTGGATCCTCCAGCTCGTACTCCTTCCTGGACATGTAAGCCCACATGTCCAGGTGCAGGAGACCCAATCGCTGCGGGCTCCAATAATCCGGGGCCAGGGAGATTGGAAGCTCCTCTGTAGGTGACAAGCCGCAAACGGCAGCCACCTCAGCGTCGTTGGCAGAGACCTCCAGCTCGGCACCAATCTCGAGGCCCGCTGCCTCCATGGCGGCTAATACCATGTCCGTCTGGGCCGATGTCAGCTGAGGTCCCTCTTCCTCCACTACGCTGCCCAGGGGCACTGCTGGCATAGCAGTAGCCTCCTCACTGTTTGTATTCGTGGCAGACATCCTTATATCTCCCAAGTTGTGCTGGTTAAGTTCTCGAAACGCTAAAATTCTGTTTGGCTGATGTGTCTTCTCTGCTGGTTTCAGAAGGTGTGAGACAGGGCGCCCCACGCTCTCCAGCTTTTTGCCACACTTTCTGAGTCATGTGACAGGTCATGTGACAGGTCAGGTGACCAGAATCACAGGTCATGTGACCCTAATCACTTTGTTGACCAGTTGACCCTTCCTCCCCCCCCCCTCA
Organism: Alitta virens; assembly: GCA_932294295.1. Lineage (NCBI taxonomy): Eukaryota > Metazoa > Annelida > Polychaeta > Phyllodocida > Nereididae > Alitta > Alitta virens. The sequence continues at coordinate 2,903,412 of OW028580.1, read as the reverse complement.
TAAAATTTCTTAATTGAGGATTGCACCGAAAATGACAAAATTAATACAAAGGGGTGCCTGTTCGTGTTTCGAACTTGGTGACCTTTTTCCCCCAGTGGAAATTTTCCATGAATGCAGGTCACTGGAATCAGTGAATGCAGGTCACTAGAATCAGTGACACAGTTTCACAAGACACAGAAAGTGAGAATTTTGTAGTTGCTAAATGTATAATCCAGCAACTCCTATCAGCCAAATAAAACAAACCATCAGGAACGTTTCACGTTCCATGATGACAAATAGCCAATTCCTTATCACTAAATGACAATACCACAAGAAAATAACCATTTGTCCTTGTAACCATAATCTAGCAAACTATATCCCTTTTGCTGACCTTTCCAGATTACCCAACTTGCTATATAAAGTTTATCATGGTACTTTAAACATTTCCATAACCACTACAGCCCTTAATTCTTGCTAATTAAGTTATTTTGCTGATATTTCCAGTGTTATGAGGCATTTTAACCATTCTCATTACCTAATTTCGTGTTTTGCCCCTGCTTTTAACCAGCAGTGCCCAAATTCTACCTTTGCAGTATTCCTCCCTCTTTTATTCAAAAAGGGCTGCACCTGTAGTGACCATTTGGGTGGCACGTCTAAAAACCCACTCTGCAGGACACGACCACGTGTTCCGTCCACGAGAATCAGGTACACGAAATGTCCAGTCACTAGAAAGTGACTGCAGCGACGCGCCGCTTTAGTATGTCGACATTTACCACTTGTTTGAGAGAATCTTTAATAAAAATAAATAAAAATCATTTGCATGGGGAAGACTACGTAAAATCAAACTATATATTGTCTAAATGAAGCTACAACCGGTATTTATTGTATAAACATGTGATATCACTTAGACTCTCAAAAACAAAGTGCCAGAAGTCAAGCAATAAGTGCTATTTCCCTCTGATATGCAGCAACCAGAATCTTAAATTCACTGGTAGCCTACATTGTGGCCTAACCTATCAGGTGGCTTTCTCAGCCTACCTGGTAGAAATGGAGCCGCTTCCGGATCCAATCCCCGAGAAGGAGCTGAGGGCAGCTCCAAATCCGGAAAAGGAGCTGAGGACAGCTCCAAGTCCAGAAAAGGAGCTGTATCCAGATTCGTACGCGAATCTGCCACTCTTCTCGTATCCAGGGGATCGCGTGTTTGCAAGCCGCGCCCCCTGTGTTCTCCTGTCCTCGCAGCTCCGCCCCGCTCTGGCTGCCCAGACCAAGGCTGCGCTGCGTCACCACTCAATTCTCCGGGCAAGGGCGGATCCCGCCCCTCGTCTAGGGGGGTCGCACTCGCTCCGTCCTCATACAATGATGGGTCCAAATACGGATCGTCTGATGGGATGTCAGGGATCCGAATCATGTCATCTGGAGTCACCTCAGCTAAGTACTTCTTGAGCTGATTAATGTGGACTATGCGTCTCTTTCCAGAGGCTGGGGCCTCTATTTCGTAGTTGACTTCTCCCATCTTCCTCGTCACCTTGTAAGGTCCCAGAAACTTCAGAGCCAGCTTCTGCTTAGCCAGTGGCGGATAAAACAACAAAACCCAATCTCCAATATGGAATGATTGCTCCATTGCCAGCCTGTTGTAATGTTTCGCCTGCTTCTGGGCCGCTTTCTTCATCTGGGTTCTGCACTTTTCGAAGGATTCTTCCATGGCTTCACGTATCCACTCCACATATTCCACTGGGCAGTGGTGCTTATGTTGGAGTGCGTGGCCATACATCAGATCTACAGGGAGCATCGCTTCTCTGCCCAACATCATTCGATTTGGCGTGATATCTGTGGATCTATGGGGCGTAGCCCGATAGGCACACATCACGTAAGGAAGCATGTCATCCCAGTCATCTCTCCTTTCGTTCACCAGCTTCGATAGCATATCACCCAATGACCTATTGAAGCGTTCCACCAACCCATCGCTCTGGGGATGATAAGCCGTGGTCCTGGTCTTATTAATCCCCAATATTTTGCACATTTCTTGGAATAATTTCGATTCGAAATTAGTCCCTTGGTCACTATGCAAGTGATAGGGAGCTCCAAATCGCAAAATCACATTGGTCACCAAGCAATCAGCCACCGTGTAAGCCTCTTGATTAGGAAGAGCAAAGGCTTCTGTCCACTTAGTAAAATAGTCGGCAACGACTACTATATACTTGTTATTGGACTTTGTGACAGGCAATGGTCCCATTATGTCAATGGCCATCCTTTCCATCGGCATTCCTACTGGCACCTGATGCAGGGGAGCCTTTTTCAGGCCGCCCTGTTTCCGCTTCTGACACACATCGCACCAACCTATCCAACGTATCACATCCTCCTTGTAGCCAGGCCAATAGAACCTCCGTCTCAACTTGGATATGAGGCTGTTGATCCCCATATGGCCACCAAGACGAGACGTATGAAGCTGGCTGAAGATGCTGCGTCGGATGCTTGCTGGGGCCACCATTTGCGTCACCAATTCACCAGTAGGCAGCTTATGGCTTCGATACACGATGCCTCGCTGCAATTTCAAGCAATAAAACTGGGCCCATATATTTCGCACCTGGGCCGAGTGCGTGACAATAGCGTGATAAGGCGGTCGCTGTCCGGCATCTAACCACTTCTTGGCGGTAGCTAGGGCCATATCCTGGCCCTGAGCACACCGTATTTCCTCCAAGGTGAAAGACTCTATCCAATTTGGATCCAGAGGTCTCTCACTGCCGTCTCCAGCTGCTTCTCCAGCTGTCTCTCCAGCTGCTTCCGCCATATACACTCGCACCTGGGGTCCTTCAGCCTCTCCTGGGCTGATTCCAGTCGCCACTCGAGGCTGTCCACACGTAATCGTGCGGAAGCCTCGTACTTGGTTCCACTGCGTGATGGAAGCCACAAGGTCAACATTCTCCCCATGACCTTGGTCAGGACATTCCTGGCGCTTACAGGCCCTCACGGGAATTCGTGAGCAGCCATCTGCATTCGCATGCTTCTTGCCTTCTCTGTATTCAATTACAAAGTTGTACTCGGTCAGAGAAGCTATCCATCTCGCCAACATTCCTTCCGCATCTTTAAAGTTCTGCAACCACACCAAAGCACGATGATCAGTGCGCAAACGCACTAAATCCTGTCCATACAAGTAGGGCCGAAATATTTTCGCCATTCTGACCACAGCTAACAATTCCTTGTACGTAGTGCAATAATGCTTTTGCGACGAAGACAAACACTGCGAGGCGTAGGCAACCACGCGCTCCTCTCCCTCAATTATTTGCGACAATACACCTCCTATCGCAAGATCAGAGGCATCCGTGTCTAAGATGACAGGGCACCCTTCACGTGGGAGCACCAATATTGGTGCAGTCGTGAGGGCCCTGATTAATCTTTTAAAAGCGTTTCTGCATGTCTCATCCCACTTAAAGACGGCCTGGTGCGCTGTTAAAGCATGTAGTGGTGCTGCTAGTCCAGCAAAGTCACGCACGTACTTTCTATAGTACGATGCGAAGCCCACAAAACAGCGCACCTCCTGCACTGTAGTTGGCTCTGGCCACTCTCGCACCGCCTTTATCTTTTTAGGATCTGGTTTCACACCCTCTCTACAAATCACATGCCCTAGAAAGGAGACCTCACTCTTAAATAACTCGCATTTGCTAGCTTTCAGTCTCAGCCCAGCCTGGCTAATGCGTTTCAGTACAACTATCAGGTTACCTAGACACTTCTGGAATGTGGGCCCCTGTACCACTATATCATCCATGTAGCATAGACAAGTGGACAGGTCCAATCCTCCTAACACTAGCTCCATCAAACGTTCCAGTGTAGCTGGTCCATTTGTAACACCAAAGGGCATCACTGTAAAGTGGAAATGTCCTCTGGGAGCAGTGAATGCGGTTTTCTCTTTGTCTCTGTCATCCATAGCTATTTGCCAATAGCCAGATGACAGGTCCAGGGTACAAAACCATTTTGCCCCTGATAAAGTGTCTAGACAGTCATCAATGCGTGGCAAAGGATAAGCATCCTTTTTAGTGCACGAATTCAATTTCCTATAATCCACACAAAACCTGAAAGTTCCATCTTTCTTTCTAACCAACACAGGGGGACTAGACCAGGGGCTGCTGCTGGGCTCGATCACTCCGAGTCTCAGCATCTTATCCACTTCCTCTGACAGCGCCCTGTTTTGAGCCCACCCTAATCTCCGGGTCGGCACCTTGAAAGGCCGATTGTCACCCGTATCGATCTTGTGCGTGGCTTGACTTGTACGTCCCAGCCCGTATTTACCTCCCTCAAAACAATGTTCATACTCCATCAAGACCTTTCGGAGCTCTGACCTTTGATCTGCGGTCAGATCGTCAGTTTCGTCCAAAAGAGGCTGCAAATGAACGGGCAGTCGTGTTTCAGTGTTCTTCTGCTTGAGTTCAAAATTGACCTCAGCAGCATTCACCGTTTTCGGTGAATCCACCTTTTCGACTTCGCTCAATTGACCTACCACTTGACCTTTTGCAATATGAACACTCTCAGTCGTGGGATTGGCTATCCACACGTGAGCCCCAGAGCATTGAGATGCCAATAATCCTCTAGGTATCATTATGTGTAAATCCTGGCAAACCGTGGGCAACGACTCGAATACGAGGTCGCCCCCGTTAGATACGCCCCAGGACACCAAATTGACTGAGACCTGCGACACGTGGCGAGCTGGTATATGGACGTCTTCGTGTAAGATTGCTCGGCCTGTTTTTCCAGGGCGACCTTCTCTACACGCGATATCAACGCCTCCCAGTCTCAGCATTCCCACTGAACACATTAGCAATGCACCGTGTCTCTTCAAGAAGTCCATCCCCAGTAGACCAGGGAGACCTCCGATATCCGCTACCAAAAATTCACAAGGATAAAGCACCCTCTCTAGACAGAGAGTGAGCTCCACCTTACCATAAATATTAATTGGTCCACCGTTTGCCGCCGAGATCTTGCCTTCCACAGGTCTTAAAGTCTCTCGTTTTGCGCCAGGTATCTCATCGTACTCCTGCTTACTCAGCAGAGACACCTGCGCACCGGTATCGATCAGGAGATCCACGTGACGTGTCCCTACACTAATCGTAATATACCACGATGCGCTCGAATTCTGCATGGCCACTTGTCTTGGCCAATGCTGTCCCACTTTCACCCCTTCCCAACATTCCGGAGGCTGAGGAGCCGCTTTTTCAGCAGGCTGAGGGGCCGCTTTTTCAGCAGGTGAAGGATCCGTGGATACTTCCTCCACCCTTACTCGTTTTCCGAGTGTTTCCTCTCCTTCTTACCCTTGTCCCCCTTTTTACCCTGATCGCTCCGCCCCTGGGACCGTTTATCACCGTGCTTACTCGATCGGTGTTCCCTGTCCCTGCTGGGCGCTCGTTTCTTGGAGCGATCATCATCAACATTTCGCTTAGGACAATCCCTGCGGAGATGCCCGGTCTTCTTGCACCGGTAGCACCTCCGTGTTTCAGGTGAATAATCGTGGTCCTGCCGGCGAGTATTACTATAAACCTTCCCCTTGTCTTTGGACATAACCTCGCCTAATATCGAATATACCAAATCCTTCAGATCCTGTCTCGTGATGGCTCCCTCTTGTTCAGAGGACGGGCCGCCACGTATAGACGCTGAAGCAGTAGCAGCCAAGGTAGCCTCGGGCTGCAGTATGGGCAAAGCGATAGCGCCAGCCGGCCCGACGTCAGGCTTACTTGTTTTCGTGGCCTCGTACGCTGCCTCGTACTGCACTGCTAGATCAATGGCCTCCTGCAGGGTGGGTGGCTTTAAAGCCGCCAACCAAAATCTCATACTAGTAGACCCAGCCGTCTCCATGAAACGCTCTTTTGCAAAGCGTTCCTGCTCGGCGGGGGCGGAAGCGGGGTTCGCTTTCCTGGAGAGATCTAACAGAAACAACCCATACGTCTCGAGGTCCATTTCTGGGCCTCGTTTTGCATTAAACCATTTATTTCTATACGCATCGAGGGCACGATTCGAGCAGAACAGAGCCGTCAGCTGGCTCACCATCTCTCTCCAATCGTCCCGATAAGTTAGGGGCCGCATTTTCAACTTAGCTTGACCAGTGACGCTGGTCCAAAGATGAAAACACTTCTCCTCGTCCGTCCACTTATTGAAAGTGGCGACCCGAGTGAACTCGTCTAAGTGGTCTATGAAGGCCGTACCCTGGCCGTCATATTTTGGAGGAATAGCTTCTTTTCTCCGCCTGTACCCCGAAGAACCCAGACTCCGTTGCGGAGTACTGGTGGCCGCCATGACAGCCCGGGCTGAGCCACGTGGTTCCGCACGCTCAACCACGGAGGGCCGCCCATCAGGCGAGGAAACAGGCGTCGACGCGGATGAATCATTCGACTCATATCCAGCTGGCGAGGGCTCCTTTCGGCGCCCTCGATCGCTGGTTGTCCGCGTATTTTCCTGACTCGTGAATGCGAGTCCAGGGCTTGGAGTCCTATCCGCCGTGGCCTCTCGTCTACGAGGGCGTCCCGGCGTTCGCACTACTTTACTCCTAGTCGAAGCACGTAGAGCTGACTCATCCGCCGTTTGCGAGGGGCCCGGCACCGGAGTCGATGCGGGCTCACTCGTGTCGGCTGATACCAAGCCAGGCCTCTTACGCAACTTTGCAGGCATTATACGTGGGGCTAAAACACACTAAATAAGGTAGAGTATTGTAGCGTGAATTCTACTTAACTGTAGATATGTGTAGCTTGAAGTTTGAAGTCGCAACGTCGCTGCTGCTGACGCTCAATGTAGATGCTGACGGTTCCTGTGCTCCGCTGCAACTGACTAAACCACGCGGTCGCTGGCACCTTTATCCAGCGTGGCCGTGGCGAAGTCATGTTTTTTTTTTTCAAAAAGTTCAAAACGTTTTTTATGTCCTTGTCCGTGCGTCGTCCATGTCTTCTATCCAATTGGGGAACCCTACATCCGATTCTTCAAGTCCCATATCGGGCGCCAATTTGTAAGGTTCCCCAAGAAAGACAAAGCGTTGGTATTCCAGTTTTAAAGTTTATTTTGCCCTGCCCCGCCGCACAACCTGCCTATCCTCTGCTTCTTCAGCTACTGACGCGGTCTGGGTGTATTCCCGCCAAGACCCCGTGGTCACGTGGTCCGGGTCACCCAGTGCGCGTCAAAGTCGGTCACTGACCTAGTAAGGTCAGTGACCTGGGGTCATCACAAAACAAAGCCTACATAGTGACACTTCACAATGAAATATAAGGAACAATATCTTTACGGAATCATTCAAGAATGTTGTTTAATGTCTTGCAATGAAAGTGAGCTGATATTTTTCTTCAAAATCACTGGAACATCTGGGTGGCAGGTGTCTTATTAGCTCAAAAACACCGCTCTGCATATAGTTTAATTGTATAGTTATTATGAATAACGGTTATCAATACCCGTATCGTTAACCTTGTACCGGTACAAACAGTATATCGAGAACCGGTATACAGCCCTAGTGAATATTGTCACATGTAGACTATTACTTATCAAGAATGTTGTCACAAGGATTTCACATGTGCAATGCGCGCATGGGCATTATGAAATGTTAAAGGCAGGAAGATCATCACATCATGGACATCCATGGTCGCATGTGCTGAACAAAATATTAAATTTTGTCACAAGCAAGCTGAAAGGTCTCATATGCATGCGCATGATGAAATGTTAAAAGGGGAATATTGTCACAGTATTGAATATAAATGTCACGAGCAAGCTGAAAGGTTTGCATCTGCTCATTATTCAATTTATAGAAACAGATTGTCACACTTCATAATGAATATTGTCACAAGGCTACTTACATAGGGAATATCATAGGATGAATATATCAGAATTATTAGGCCGTCAACCTCAACTCGATATACCTTGGATAATATAAATCAAAGATTACCACTTCCGTGCTCAGATCGCCATACCTCGTTTCATCATCAAATAAAACTGCCTGTAGTTTACTCTTTGATATGGTAGAATGCAAATTCGTTTGTAAATGAACCTTGCACTGAGTATTAAAAGCATTTTTATCATCCTGCTTGAAAAAAAAAAGAATACAAAAAAAAAAAAAACTTGAAATACAACTTCCTGGATATATCTACCTCTTCTCTATCACCGGAAGTAGGGGTTAGTTGCAATGGTGCCAGTTGTTATGGCAACCATATTGCTGTCTCCCTAGCTTGTAACCTAGCAACCGTAATGCTTTTCAGACCTTACTCATTTCATTCAGTGACTGCTAATTGGTTGCTGAACCTTGACGCTAGGTGGCAGCTGATTATAAAACGGCACTAAGACTATTAACAATCTTTTTAACCCCTCCAGGGGGTTAATGGGGTATCAAGAGGGTTGTTGCTTGGTTTTAACCCCCTTCCACAAACACTCGTGAGTTCACGTCATCAGGTAAACTGAGAGTGTTGAACGATGTTGATGTAGCCTACAGTTAGTTTCATTAAAAAACGGCCTGTCAAATTGAACCTAGACAAAGCTAGACAACTTTTGCTATACAATGCTACCTGCCACTACACGGAACTGTCTGGCTATAGCTGGCTACTCAAAGCTGGATCTAAAAGTACATGCAGCACCATTTGGTGCATAAGTTGAGAGTTATGTGTATCTTTAATCTTTTGTTGAAAAGATGCAGGTCGATTGCGCATACATATTTATGATATATTACATAAATTTTCTACATTTACCAAGGTTTATATTTTTTTTAGTGGTGGTAGTTTAAGCCGACTATAAGGTAGAAGTAGACCGAAGCGGCTGGCTTTAGCCAGTTACAGTTACAGCCTGGAATAGGTTGCTACAGCTGAATTGAGTTCACCATTTTTTATGAAACTAACTGTGCAGCATTATTTCATTCATTCTTTCATTCCATTTCATTTCATTCATTCATTCATTTGTCATTCATTCATTCATTCATTCAGTGTCTACTTGATATGAGAAATCAGTAAATATTACGGGAAATAATTAAGTTAGCTAGTGGCAGGAAGACTTTCATAATTGTGAATATGGAATTATGAAAAGAGATAGGAGTGTTTTTACAAATATCAGAGCTGACCCCAAAAATTAGCTGGAAGATTATTTTATTCATCAAAATACAACAAACTATATAAGATTTTCAGGAAAAAAAAAAAACATTGACATAACTATATGATTATTACTTAGAAATATCAGGGAACGATGAAATATAAAACATTAGATTACATTAACGAGTAAATGTTTTGCTATTATGCGAATTATTTAGTGAATGTCTTGTATGTGAACATTTTTGCTCAGTCGAGATTGACTAACTCCCATAGCCATTTTGACTAACAAATTTGTCAAATTAGTCAGTATTAAGTTAGTCATTATGACTGATGAGACACACTTGACATTAAGCTGACTAAATTTTCAGATTGGGCTTATAAAAAAGAAAAAGAAATATATGTCCACAATATACTTTATTGTATTTCTGCATCTGGTAACTATCAGCTGTAGATAATTGAAATTTAGGGCACGGTGGATTGTTTTTGTTGTCAATATTTTAAGGCGACCTTCTCAGCTACCAGGTGGCGCCCAGCACCAGGGGGTCAGTGCCCCAAAGATATATGAACCCCTCCCCTTCGGGGGTTGCCCTTTGCTACCCTAATCATTCTCATATGCCCCTCTCTGATAAAGGATCTCAAGATATGAACTGACACATGTTGATTTTTGAAGCCTCTGTTTCCAAAATGTGTCATCACTCAGCATCCACAGGGAACTTCTCAGTTGGTTTTCATCGACCTAGCATCTGACCAACTTGGTCTCTTTATTATCTTTGAAAAAAGATTTTTTGCTTTTGTTGATTTTTTTTTTTCAAGGAATGACACCTACTGTTTTCTATTATTTTTTATTTATTTATTTATTTTTTTTTTTTACAATATTTTCACCTTATTACGTATTAGATGGTATATTCCTTATAATCTTAGTTGTTTTTATTTATTTATTTATTTTTTTGGTATCAAATTTAATAGCAGTATTCCAAACTAACAGTTCGCCATTAATTAGGCAGTGTCTACATAGCGAGTTGGTCACAATTAATAGTCAGCCTTAGAGTGACATATTATGACTGAGAAGTCAGTCGTTCTGACTAATGACAATTATATATAACATTTCTTACATTGATCAAGATTTGGTAACTAATTACTTGTTAAATAAAACTGACAACCTTGCTTGTCAAAATGGCTGTGTGCAGTCAAAATGTCTTCATTTAACGAACAACAACCTATGTAATGGAATTTTCAGTGGTAGTATGCCAGCAATACTTTGCTCTATATCCCTCACTCTCCTATATATATATATATATGTATAGCAGACTATCATATGTCATTGTAATTTCTCAGTCTCTCAAGCAATTTTGTCCTCATAGATTTCAATTAGTGTCTGTTTCTGCAAGGCCTTTGATGTCAATTACTTTGATTTGATCATGTTAATGCAAATATACAGTCTTCCCCACTTATATACTAAAGTTTTAGTATATAGATAGATAGATAGATAGATGGATAGTTAGATAGATAAATTTTATTTGACCATACGGGGTCAGTTTTGACCCATTCGTCATAAACGAGGTACATAGAATGCACAATACATTGTAAATACAGACATAAAAATTACATATATTGAATATACTAACTAAATACTACTTCCAGAACTACTGATCCAAAAATTCAGAAAAGCAAAACACAACTTTCATATTGCTTTTCCATTGTATATAAAGGGTGCCCGCTTATGAGATTTAACACATTTCTGGAGCCTAAGTTGTATGGCTGTTTCATCCTTCGTCTCATTGCCATGGTCTCCGCCTGTCCTAATTAGCCCATCAGGTGCAGAACTACAGGACATAAAGCCCTAATCACACACACACACTTAACACATTTCTGCTATAAAACTTGACTAAGCATTTTCAAAGTGCATTCATTTATAAATGAATAAAACTTGATTTCTGTAAATATTCATTTCATGTTGTAATACATCATTTGAACAGTAAGAGGTCAAAAGAGCCGCAGAGTGCATTAATAATTATAATATTTATATGCATGCAGTTTATACACCCATGCTGTGTGTGCAGTATGGAAGTAGTTGGGGGAATTCCACTAATTAACGCGCTTATCACTTAGTTATCAGAGCTCATTATATTGAAATATGACCATGACATGACCGTGGATATATTACTACCATAGATTCGAAGAGAATGTTGGCAACATTTTGGCAAAATCTATCCTCACTTGCTATAATGAGACTGCCTCTGTATTAAGTCCGCTGCGAATTCGTGCATGGTATTGCTGACATCATTCTGTTGTACAGTTTAAGATAAGATCAATCTTGGTTTCAATTCATTTTTTATCGATACTTGATTATAAATATCATTTATGCTAGTTTCCGAATATTTTAAGAGAAAATTGGACACCTGTTTTCGTCCTGAAAATGGTTGAAAATGACATAAATAAAATATGTTTATTCCAGAATATTAAATCAAGTTCTTCAATCATATATCGTTTTGGAAGGATCGCACATGCATGAACAATAAACAATATTACATATATATTTAGACATATGTAATTTAAGTGAATATTTCATGCATGTATATCAAAATCAGTATATCAGAATTTAGTCTACCCCTGGACCATATTGAGCTGTATAGTGTATGCCCTTATTTAGAAGGGAAGACGGCACGTGGTCGTGACGTCATTGTCATGTGATAGAGTAGACACAGGGTCATGTGACCTGGGCTGTCAACTGGGGGAGGAGATGAAGACGAATGCTCCGAACAAAACATGGCAGGTTTCCTCCTACCATGCTGAACAGAACATGGCTTGACACATTCCATGACACAACATGACACATTCCATGACAACACATGACGTTACATGACACGTCCTAGGCTCTCCATGACACTGCTTGGCTCTGCATGACGCTGCTCGGAATTACATGGCTATTGAACATGGCAGGTCATTTATTGCAACCTGATGTCTTAATTTGGTGGAGAATCTCTCTGAAATACTTTTCCATTCATGCTGTGTTTGAGTCTTTCTAAATGTTACTAAAGCAACAATTTGGTAGACATCTTGTTGGCCAATACATTCTGAACTGATATAAAAGTTGTTCTGCCGTTTTAGTGAACCCATCTTAAAACCACCTCACTATTAAGTCCACTTGGCTTTAATCGATAAGAACTCCGTGTTAGCATGGAGTCACTATACATAGTGACTCCATGGTGTTAGGGTTCAGGGGGTATTGATTTCACTATTAAAATATTTACCTCACTATTAAGACCACCTCTCTATTAAACCTTCACATTTTTTGACCACACTGTCTTGTCATTGTATTTTACCTCACTATTAAGACCACCTCACTATTAAGTAAAGTTTGCACCATGAGTACTTGGTCCGAATAGTGGATTTTCACGGAAGGTTCTCTGTATTTCCACAAGGTGGCTAAAACAGAATACTGCAATTCTATTGGCTGAAAAAGTTCCCGCCCTTGGCTGTGATTGGCTGAAGCAAAGTGCATCCTAGCAGCAGTATTCTTAGTGCTTTTTAAGGTATATTTGACACTTTATCATTTAGTTGATGTTTGTTATTTTCCGGAGAAAGTCATATTTGTGGAATCAGTTAGTTATTGCCTACTGTGTCTGTAAAGCAAAATGAGTAATAAGAGGAGAGGAAGGACTTATGTCTTGCTGAATTCAGGGCTGTTCAGTGAAAAGACTATATATATATAGTGAGGTACTACGCTGCGTGGATTTCATACTCTGCCAGAGGCACAAGTAATGATGACATGACTAGATTGTGACCTAGATAGACAGCTCTGTGTGCAGTAAAAAGATGAACAAGTGACTCATTTTAACTTGATGATATATATTTGCGGATTATCTAAAAAGTAAAAACATATTTTTTCTAAAAACAAACCACATTCCTAAAAATACAAAAAATCTTAGTTTATCCGTTCTATGATCCATCTAGTCATGGCATAAGCATCACAACCACGTGGAGAATTCTTTTTGCTTGTTTATTTTCACTTTTTTTATTTTCCAACTTTTTTCCAGGCAGCAGCGACTACTAACCCCGCGTGTTCCGTACTCGTGGTTTTAATCAGAGAAACTAGACAGGTTCACTAGATGTAGTTCAGCCTGATTCTGTGAAGTGGCACCAGCACTATCTATATAGTCAAAAAGGGAGTCAAGCACTCTGCTGTTGAGTGCAGCGGACATACACTGCCAGACAGTGTAGCTCATCTTCAGAAAGATTCTGACAGAAAAAAAAAGAGTGAAAATCTTTAGAAAAAAAACTGAGAAAAAACTTTTAAAGTCTGTTTTAGTGAAGCGGACTGTGACATTTCTAAAGTCTGGTTTGTGTTTTGTTCAGAGGAGCCGAAATTCAAGGGTTATCTGCCGTTGAATCTCTTGCACTCAAGGGGAACAACCCCATCCCCCCCCTAACCCCAATTTTTTTTTTTGCCCAACCCTAATAATTCAGTGCAACTTCTCTTTAAGATCACCTCACTATTACGGCCATCTCTTATACTTCAATCACGCCATAACGGCCACCTGTGTATAGCGCTCACCTGCTGTAAGCCATCAGTAATGCAATTTTCTAAGATGCTATCAAACTGTTGAAAATTACCTTTATCAATCAAGGCACACTAAATTTGTGTGAATTAATGATTTTATATGACATTAATTACTTAAAAATAAATTATACATTGAGAGAAAATCCAGACCAAAACATGGAAACACAATGGAAATTACATCATCACCATTGTTCAGTATTGTGAGGTCATCACTGGGGTTTGTTTATATATTGAGTTTTTGGCATGAAAAACTAATATTTATATTATCTATTGTAAATTAAAACTATATTGTTGTGCAAAAGAGGGTATGTAATGGTGAAAAATATCACGAGACAAGAAGGCAGTATTGATTTATATCATTATTTTAACGAGCAAATTTGACAGACAGTGCACCTTTAAACTCCCCCAGATTAAATTTTACACCTTTATGAAACGGTAATCCGTCTTAACGACCGCGTGTCAATATCTCAGTGCTACTGGGTCTGAAGCTTATATATATGACCAGCTGCCAGAAGCAGACGTAATGATGACATGATAATATTTATCTGATCCCTCGTGTGACCGTTTCACACAGGTTTCACCGAGCAGCTTTCACTACTTAATTGCCACTGTATTTTACCCCCGCTATTAAAACCTACTCACTGTAAAGACCACTAAATTAAAACCCCTTGTTTTTGTAATTTACCTCTCCATTGAACCTCACTACTAAGACCACCTTGCAATTAAAAGTCAACTATATTTGCTATTATAATTTAAGCGATATTACGACCACTCCGAAACCTTTACCCAAGAAATTGGCATGAATGTTCTTATTAGCGAGATTTTTCTGTACTTTACCCTCAAATTTTCCGGGGTTTGCTTTTGCTAAAGGGGTGAAGAGCTATGGGGTTGATCGTACTTGACACCCTGACACAAGCTAAGGGCAAAAGTTACACTTGGGGTTAATACTTGTATACAACTAAATGACCTAGTAGGGAGATAGTGCATCGCCCTGAAGAAGTCTTAGAAAAACAAACTTGCTGCTACTGTCTAAATAATAAAGTGCTTGCAGCTAGATACATCAATCAAATGCCAATAAGGTATATAGTACAACTGGTATATTATGTCCAGTCTTTTACAAGCTTGAATGAGCTAGACTGAGCTAGACTGAGCTAGAATGAGCTAGACTGAGCTAGAATGAGCTAGAATGAGCTAGAATGAGCTAGACTGAGCTAGAATGAGCTAGAATGAGCTAGACTGAGCTAGACCATGGAGTCTAGACTGAGCTAGAATGTGCTAGAATGAGCTAGACTGAGCTAGACTGAGCTAGAATGAGCTAGACTGAGCTAAAACAACAAAAATAGCTATAGCTGTCTTCTGGAAGCTCTGACTAAAATACTCAGTATACTGATTGATTGATATAATACATTCGTCTAAATTCTGAGAATTCTGACATCTTGACATCAATTTGTGTAAGTGACTACTTCAGAGTGTTTGTGCTTCAGTAGGGTCCATATTATATGTCCAGTGGTTTTTTTTTGTTGTCATAAAATCGTGGAGCAGCACAAAATTGACAGAAATGTTCCTGATGAGTCAATGATAGATTTTGCCATTTTGTCATCGTCAAAGAGAAGCAGTAGAAATTACAATTGGGGAATATAGCATGTTTTTATCATGCAGAAAGAATTTGAATTGTAGCTAGCATTTCTGTCCATATTGCTGCTCTATGATATTTGTGAGAAAATATGAACATTAACTATGGATCCTACTATGGGATTTTAGTTAAGCCGACTATTAGGTGTGTTTCTAGCTAGGTATAGCTTGTTTTATCTTTAGATACAGCTCTGGATAGCTGTACTTTAGCTTTTAATTTAAATAGTACTACATTATCTCCAGTAGGCACTAATGATAAATCGGGGTGGGACTATACCTTAAAATGTTTAGCCCAGATAGAGGGGTATTTTAATCTGGGTTCCCACTGTCAGATAATAGATAAGATATGCTTAATAATCCATAGATGACAACACGGATAGGGGTGATATGCTGCGCTGTCTGCATCACATCTACTACAAGAGCTTAGTGTCTGGGGTTGGTGGTGGGGGGGGGGGGGGGTTAATACATGATACCCCGGGGGGTGCAAGACAGCTAAAGTTCTCCGAGGGAGTCAGGTGTTTAGGGCATGATCTATGCTTACCAGGACTTGTTTACATATTCCCAGAATTTATTTATTGCTCCTTCAGACTCCTACTTGACCTAGATAGAAGTATAGTTTGTTTATTGTTATTGGGTAGGTAGGTTCTATTTGGTGTAATTAATGGTCTATACTCAGAAGTCTGTACATAAGTCAGTACAAGGTATATTTTAAAAAGGAAAATGTTTATGGTTATAAAGTAAAAATGTACCGATATAAATTGTTATTAGATGATAAATATATAATTAGTAAATACATATAAATACTGGAATAATTTACCTGAAGAAGTTCACAATGGCACCACCACTGAACGTTTCAAATGTGACCTTAAGTCTTTCTTAAGGGCCAACACTGCCAATGTTTAACATGCATTTTCTTTTTACTTGTCTTTACTAGTTTTTACATGTTTTTATACTGGGCCATATGAAAAACTCGTTGGAGATAATGTAACCCAGTGAAAATATATTAATAAAAAAAATTTAAAAAATAAAAATACGTATGATAGAAGAATCGGTTTTAAATCATGAAGCATGGGTGTTAATTGGGCAAAATATGAACAATTAATTTTGACTTGTGTCATGAATGAAACCTCTTAACTATCACTTCACTATTACATCTCACCATTCAGACTAGTTCAGAATAAAGTAAATTGACACTTATAGCAATAACAGTAACATTGCCTAATTATTGAGGTTTATTGTGGCAAATGTAGAATGAATAGAGTCTTTTCACTGAACAGCCTTGAATTCAGCAGGACATAAGTCTTTCCTCTCCTCTTATTACTCATTTTGCTTTTCATACACAGTTGGTAAAACTAACTCATTCCATAAATATAACTTTCTCAGAAAAATAACAAAAATCAACTAAATGATAAAGTGTGAAATATGCATTAAAATGCACCAAAAAAAATACCACTGCTAGGATGCACTTTGCTTCAGCCAATCACAGCCAAGGGCAGGAACCTTTTCAGCCAATATAATTATAGTATTCTGTTTTAGCCACCTGGTGGAAATACAAAGAACCTTCCGTGAAAATCCGCTATTGTTAATTTAATTGCAAAATAAAAAAAATTTTGTTTTATCATTAAGTAATCTTATGAACTCTGTCATATCTCTCAAAGAGCTGACATGTCTAAAATGTACTGAGGTAAATAGCAGTCCTTTGATCCAAGGTCAGTCATAATGGCCTCATTAATAGGATCCACGCCTGAGTCCAATTACGTAACATGATGTAAGAGAATGATTGACGCCACTAATGAACTTAATTTCAGTTTCTATGGTAACGTAATGATTCCATGCATCACCGTATTAACCACTTAGCTACATACTCCATTTCGTGTGATCGTGTGATCGATAAATTTGTACATTAATGACGTCATTATGTTGTATTGTTTACCAGATCACCATAATATGATGTCACACAAGTGGCTATTGTCTCGTTTTATGACAGCTAGAAATTTTGGAGGGCCTATATTAGTGTTAGTGGCTGCAAAAATGTCCAACACACAGTCTTAATAGCGAGGTTCTAGTGTTGCATTACCCTTAGTGAACGATATACTTGCCTTAATATTGAGGTGGTCGTAATAGTGAGGTGATTTTCAGTAGTTATTGTGTATTCTGTTGTGTGATCAGTGCTTCTGGTTAAGGCTGTACCATTAAACATTTACCTCATGGGTGGGGTATTTTACTGTCCCCAGCATGGACACCGACTTCAAGGCACCTCCAATAGTGGATTTTCACGGAAGGTTCTCAATATTTCCACCAGGTGGCTACAACAAAATACTGCAATTCCATTGGCTGAAAAAGTTCCCGCCCTTGATTGTGATTGGCTGAAGCAAAGTGCACCCTAGCAGCAGTAATTTTAGTGCATTTGAATGTATATTTAACATCTATCATTTCATTGATTTCCACTTTTTCCCTGAGAAAATTATATTTATGAAATCAGTTAGTTATAATCTACTGTGTCTGAAAAGCAAAACGAGTAATAAGAAGAGATGAAAGACTTATGTCCTTCTGAATTCAGGGCTGCTCAGTGAAAAGATTCTATTGTGCCAAGTGTGTTTTCCATGCGTTTGGATAAACGCGGGTTTTTTGCCTCCTTATAATTAGCTAAAAACCATCCTTCTCATGGAAAACGCATGTGGCGCATTTGGCCATGTAGCATTTTCAACTACAGTTTGGCAGTTCCAGGTACAGAGAAAAATATATATTGCAGATGTAATTCATTGTGAGAGCTTGTTTGCAACCCACAGAGCTATGGTAGTTCTGCGTGCTCTTTCAAAATCAATATGTTCTCAGCGATTAAGGCTCTTTAAGGTCTCTTAAGGGCACTTTCCAAGTTATAATTAAGGCTCCCACGTGACCCAGGTCATTTGCATTGATCACAGGGTCTCCCAAAGGATTATGGGTAGCTGCTGTTTAGCTTAATGATAGGAAAGAACTAATAGGCCCTATACCAGTACCAAGGACAGTTCGGCATCGAAGCTAAAACAGATAGGTAGATGGATAGATACTAGATAGATAGATAGAAAGATAGATAAGATAGATAGATAGATAGATTAGATATATATATATATATATATATATATATATAGATAGATAGATAGATAGATAGATAGATAGATAGATAGATAGATAGACAGATGGACAGATAGATAGATAAGATAGATAGATAAGATGGATGGATGGATAGATAGATAGACAGATAGACAGATAGAAAGATAGAAAGATAGAAAGATAGAAAGATGGATGTTATTTGCTGTAAATGGAATGTATGATGTTGATATTGACATGGACAATGCAACTGATGCCAAAATTGCATTATGGTGTCCCACAGGGAGGTATATTTTTGCCAAATGTATTGTTTCCGGTTCATCCTCTATAGAGACATGTCAATGCATAGCACTGACCGCAATCCCGCGATGCAGCCCTTGTTTGTTTATTTCTGCATCACCAGACTTGTTTTGACTGGTGCGATAACCTGATAACCATAGCTCTGTGTCAGTAGACCAGTGCATGCATCTCCATGGTGAATTTAAATTGTCACTCGTTTTGGACTGCAGAAATGTGTCAAATATCTTGACAATGATTGATAAGGAAATTTTTAATGAGGTAAATGTAATGATGAGAAGATGAGACGTTGGGTCATGCCTCATGGTTGGGGTATTTCGATTGCCTGTGCACAGATACTGACAGTAACCGAGTGCATTTTGTTGACATTATTTGGTAATATATATCATCTTCTCCGTACATTTGTACATATAATAAAAATTTGCATTATTAATTATGGTGTCCCACAGGGAAGTATAGTTTTGCCAAATGTATTGTTTCCAGTTAATCCTCTTTCGAAAGCCCCAATATTTTTTATAAGCATAATAATATATATTATACAGTTCTGACTATGGTGATATACCTAAACTCGCAATTAAATACCACTATATTTCGTACCACAGGAAGCTTTGATCTTGGATGAACTAGTTTATCCATACTTTTATACTGTTGCAATTTTCTTGAAATTTTGATATCGTTCGGGTGTTATGCAAAAATTCAGGTCAAAGTAATTTAGAGGCTTGACATTCACACATTATCATAACTGTCATGCTCTGCATACCATTATAAATGATGATCTACATCATTTAACAAACATGTATTTTATAATCAAGTTTGTTGTGAAAGACAGGCTAACAAATCGGACTTGGGTCCCGGGTTCAATTCCCGGTTGAGCCTAAGTTGGATGGCTGTTTCATCCTTCGTCTGATTGCCATGGCCCCTGCATGTCCTAATTAGCCCATCAGGTGCAGAAATACAGGACATAAAGCCCTAATCCACCACCACCACCTATATTATAAGCGTGATCATTATTTACGCGTCCTATTTCAACAATAATTCTATTAAAATAAGCAATACAACTGTGGTAATGTCATAAACACAGCTTCTTCACTTTTCATAATTGTTTTATTTACATTCAAGGTTGACTGAAGATATTCAATGGTGATAATTTGTGTACTGTTTTCCAGTGTAACCGCTTTTCTGCTAGGCACTATATAATACTATGGAATAGTGGATTTTCATGGAAGGTTCTCTGTGTTTCCACCAGGTGGCTAAAACAGAATACTGCAATTCTATTGGCTGAAAAAGTTCCCGCCCTTGACTGTGATAGGCTGAAGCAAAGTGCATCCTAGCAGCAGTATTTTTAGTGCATTTTAATGTATATTTGACACTTTATCATTTAGTTGATGTTTGTTATATTTCTGAAAAAGTTTTATTTATTGAATCAGTTAGTTATTATCTTCTATGTCTGAAGAGCAAAATGAGTAATAAGAGGAGACGAAGGACTTATGTGATGAATTCAGGGCGGTTCAGTGAAAAGACTCTATTATATATCGTAAACTATAATCCTCTAAGCTGTGTCTGCATGACTTAATTGTGTAAGTTGTGAGGATTTACACCATGTTAGAGCGAGGTGCGATAATGTTTATAGAAGGATAAGCTAGGTTCAGGGTGCTCCAAACACCAGAGAACTGTTCAGCTGTTGGAGAAAAAAGCTTAAAAGAAACCATAAGATCAGGTAACTGTAAACAGCATACCCCACGGTAGACCGAAACATTGCTGTCATTTACGAGCGCGCCATCGTGAGGGAGTTTGTCGGACTAACCCCACAGCCCGAGATCTGCCATACTCTAGGGAAGCTTGTTCCGATGCGTCATCTGGTTGCTATGCAATAACCGCAGCCCCTTCCGGATGGGTAGGGTACCATGACGTCATTTTTAATTACTAATTATGACGTCATTTTGTCCAGAATCAAATGGACAATTAGAAAAATGTGTATGAGTAGCAGGAAAGAGATGATGATAACATCTCAATTACAATGTAAAGTCACTAAGCAACTGTAACAGACCAGCATGCCTTACTGTTGGCACGACTTCCGGTTCCGTAAATCACCCAATACTGCTCCTCACCAGCTGCCATTTTTCCCAGAATGTTAGCTCGGATTCCATTAAGCTAAAAACCTTCAATTCTCAAATAGCATTCAGCTTAAATCATGCAATATAACACATGGTATTTTCTGACATTGTTTTTGCCACTTAGCCAATGAATTAAAGTTCATCTTGATTTTAATAACAATGCGTAATGTCATTTTGTTTGCTGTCAGTAATAATATGTTAGAATTTTCAATTTGTTGTGATGAGCAGCTGTATGTGAAAGAGAATAGTGGATTTTCACGGAAGGTTCTCTATATTTCCACCAGGTGGCTATGACAGATTACTGCAATTCTATTGGCTGAAAATATAAAATATTACATCAAGATCAATATTTGACTAAATACTTGTCAGGTTTGTCAGAAGGTATACATCTATATATATAGTATTTATTTCACACCATGGCAAGCATATAGGTGTAATACAAATAAATAGACATACAGAAGTCATAATAAACTAGACACAGAATATTAGATAATAGAGATTAGAAATGAATATTAGAAAATTGAAATGCAGTCTATCAAGTCTTTAAAATTTTCTCCAAACCCGTGCAGCTCAAGACTATTTTCTAGGCAGAGATATAGTTCCTTTATCATCTCTACACGATGCATGACTGCTTCCGTCGTTGGTGGTATGACCCTGTTGGCCAAGAAAGCTGCATTTCTAGCTATTATCCCATTATGGAAGGTACTTCAGTATAATATATCTTGATGTTGTTTTTGTTTTCTGATTTCAGGTATGTACGATTTCTATTGTCCGTTGTGGTCAATACATTTTCCATGAAGAGGTAAGACAGACATACATTATTTTTTATAATTCAGTGGTAATAATGTACATTTTTCTACAAAGTGAAAAATAAACTAGCTGCTTAAAAAAACCAATTTGGAATTTCATAAATTTGTGGAGTAACCAAACAATTTTGTAACATTTTAGTGACTGTGTTACGTATACTACTGGCCATTGCTTGTGATAATATTCCTCACAAAAGAGAGCGCCACTGTACATTGTACAACATACACCTGGATGCAGTATATACTGTACAACATACACTGCAGCCATCCAACACACTAAACAGCCGTCCAATATAATCTGCAGCTATTTCTACTTTACAACATGTTTCATTAAAAACGGCCGGTCAAATTAAATCTAGACAAAGCTAGAAAACTTCTGCTATGCAATGCCAACTGCCTCTAAAATGGAACTGTCTGGCTATAGCTGGCTACTCAAAGCAGCATCTAAAAGGACATGCAGCACCAGTTGGCGCATAACTTGAGAGTTACGCATATTTATCCTTTATAATTGAAAAGATGCATGTCTATTGTACATACATATTTATGATATATCAGATAAATTTCCTACATTTACCAAGGTTTATATTTTTTCAGAGGTGGTAGATGTAAGCTGAATATTAGCTAGGAGTAGACAGAAGTGGCTGGTTTTAGCCAGTTATAGCTGCAGTGTAGCATTCTGATTGGCTAACAGCAGCTGAGTAGAGAATATAACATCTTCGATATGGCTTGTATTACGAAAATCTAAATTTTCTCTAGCACTCAATATAACAGTGGCCAAAATCTACTGCATTCACTTCATTGTCTTCTTAATACTGATTACCTGCCATCCAGAGCCTTGCTGGGTTCACTGTTTCTCTATGAAAATAAACTTCACCTGGTATTTAAATTTTCATGCCATCTAAAATCCAAACCAAGCGATGACGTCACAATACTCGATAATGGGTGATGATGCCTTTTCCATTGTGTTTCCAATGTTTTGGTCTTGATTTCTTGTCATTAATGCCTGATAGATTCATTAGCTCACATATTTAGTGTGCCTTGATCAAATAAGGTGATTTCCAATCATTTGATGAAGTTTTAGAAAATAGTAATTTCGACAGACAGTGGAGCTTTAACTATTATATTTAAAGTTAGCTCGCTAAGTTATCTATCACAGCAATTTTCCGGAGTAAACGTGGAGCATGAACAACGGACAAACGGAGTGAATTTGTGAGTAGATGTGAGTTGAATTTGTGAGTGGAGTTTTGTTGTCAGAAATCATTGATCCTTTCCAATCCGTAACACACACAAGCTAGAAGTTAAGCACACATGGAACACTGAGAGCCACTCACTGCTTGCCAAGATAACATTGGGAGTGTCTGGCCTGAAAAGTTCTTGACACCATGGTCTAAATGCCTTCTTATATCAGGTCAAAATCTGCTCTCTTTCTTGTAACACAGTTTGAAATAATGTAGGAAATAACTAGTATTTTGTACAGTCCTTGCAAACAATACTAATATATTCATATCATGGTGTACAATTGCAATTATATACCTTTACTTATATTGCAATTGTATAACATAATATGAGTGTGTAATAAAGATATATATATATGTGGTAAAGTATGATTTCCTAAAGTTTAACTTTGGCTGTTAAAATGGAATTTATTGTACTAAGAATAAGTAGTATTTTTTGGTGATGCATACATGCCAAATGTGCCACGTGCGTTTTCCAAATGCATGGAAAACGCATGGTTTTTGCCTCATTATGACAAACTAAAAACCATGCATTTTCCATGCGTTTATCTTTCTCATGGAAAACACACGTGGCACATTTGGCCATGTGTATAATGTTTGAACATTTATTGACTTATTAATTAAGTCTTAGTTTGCTTGTCTATCTTACAGATATATCAATTTTGGGTCAAATAATATGAATCTTAATAAGATAACTAATAGTATAATGTGGAAACCATTACCTAGCAGTAATTTACCTAGATCTGGTACTTTCAACTGACCGAACTGTTACAGTAATTTCACGGTAAATTGCGATGGTTCCTTGACAAATTGTCTGTAAAATGCACAGACATTTTTTAACAGTGGAGTGCAGCAGGTAGCCTGGCGTTCCATCGGCAAACAGGAAGCCATTAATTAAAGGGGGAGGCAGGGTGATGCACGTTGCTCTCAGACTTTTTGTCTCTCTTTGATGGATCAAAGTTGACAGCACGCTTTCTAGGCGATCATGAGGAGGTGGGATGGAGTGTGTGCAAGTAAACGGAGCCTCCATCAACTACTTTGGGAGATAGAGGCGGACGTGCGGTCTCGTAATGAAATGATTCGAATGAAATCGATCGAATGAACGAAGTACAGTAATATACTGTAATTGTCTGAGTGAAATAATTGTGTCACTGCAAAAAGATAGTTGTAATTTTTTGTGGCGTTGTAACATTTAAGTACTATAGTCTATGTCAATTTTATACAAATTTATACAAAATTTGCTCAATTGATTTGTAAATGTTTGCCTCGTTCTCAGAATCAATAATTATATGCACTTACATTTAAAAAAAGGACATGCGCATGTATATGATTAAGAAAATATGGTCTACATCACGCAAGAAAAAAAATTATAACTATTAAACGAGGTTAGAAATGTTGCAGTCTGAATGTCTGCCAATATTATATAGTGAACGGAAGATAATCACCTTCAAGTACTTTAATTGTGAGTGTCTCCAATCGATACAGTCTAGTGTGTAACGAACATAAAAATCGTCTGCCTTATCGTGGCAATCGTTGTTCAGTTGGCCCTGAGGCATTTTTTGTAAAATCAATGAAGATGCAGTAAAACCTGTTAGTTAAATCAATAAATTGTAAGATCTCAAACTACTTGTTGCATTTAATTTACTGTTTTAAATATACTCTTAATGCTAATGTGGTCTGTTAGCTAGGTAAACTGAATTTAGAATGGTGATAAATTGATAATACACGTGGTCTGAATAGTGACGTGGCCTTAATAGTGAGTTGGTCTTAATGGTATAATGGTGTGGACTCCCAGCCTTCTCATCATCGTGTATTATCTTTGTCTTGCCACTATGGGTTTGAAGCTTAGCTTAGTCAACTCACATATGACATCATCCCTCTTACCTAATGATTACCCCTTCTTATATAATGATGACCAAGGTGTCCTCTCCATCAACCGCATGCTGACATCAATGGTGTCATATTTTACATCAATCAAAATTATGTACAAGAATATCAGATTTTAGCTCAAGGAGTTCTTAGACATTACTTCAGTAGGATAGCTCATCCAAAACTGGAAAGGTTTCAGAATTTTGACTAAATTTTTGGAAAAAATGCAGTATAGCGGACCCAGATTTATGACCATATTTCACGAGCCTCTTTGCCTGGCCTATGACGTAAAAGTGCTTGAAATCAGTTTATGACGTCACAAAATAATGTAGTTTTGAAGACGGTTTTCATATTCACAGTAAATTCTACTAAAGACAGAGTTAATTTTTACCAAACCCCTGCTATTCTATACTAAATGTTATTTTTATTGTACTAGATCTTCAAACTTGTGAAATATTTGATAAAAATTTAATTTTTAATGGACGCCAAATATGGGCATAGATTTGGGTCCGCTATACTGTACTAAACACAAATCTTTAGCTGTTATTCCCACAATGTAGACATTTTGACTTTGTCCAGAAAAGCTGACCCCCATAGCCATTTTGACTACCTGGTTAGTCAGCTTTATCCGATAAGTTAGTCAGAATATATGTTGAATGACACGACTAAGAAATTAGTCAATTATGACACTAGATTCAGATTCATTCATTTTATTTCACATTCATAAAACATATATCATAAATTTAATTTTCGAAACATTTTGTACATAATGTGAGGAGACCCCACTAAGAAGGTATCCCTTCTCTATCGTGGGGGCCACCTACAGGGATTGAAGATTCATAGAGTACACGACTAAGACTAAGTTGATAGTTGAATCTGACTACCGTGTTAGTCAAAAGGTCATGGCATGCATGGTCTGTCCAGACATTGTCCTGAGGGTGATGCATGCGATGGAAATCTTGTTTCACATAATATCTCGATATAGGTGTCATCCTCAGTGTTATGACGATGTCTATGTAAACAATCGGGTGTCAATCGGCATGTAATCCAGTCACCACTGTTGAGCAAAGGTTTTAATCACAAATTCCTATATTTTTAGTGGAATAATGGATTTTCACAGAAGGTTCTCTATATTTCCACCAGGTGGCTACGACAGAATACTGCAATTCTATTGGCTGAAAAAGTTCCCACCCTTGGCTGTGATTGGCTGAAGCAAAGTGCATCCTAGCAGCAGTATTTTTAGTGCATTTTAACGTATATTTGACATCTTATCATTAGGTTGATTTCTGATATTTCCCTGAGAAAATTATATTAATGGAATCAGTTATGATCTTCTATGCCTGGAAAGGTACATGAATAACAAGTGGAGAAGAAAGACTTATGTCTTGCTGAATTCAGGGCTGTTCAATGAAAAAAACTCTATTTGTGATAAAACCTGTGTCGACTACAACAAACACACAGTTCAATGACTACACAAAATCATTTTACAAAGGTCATTATACGAAAATAAAAAATTAAAAAAAAAACTTCTAAAGCAATGGCAACATTAACAAACCAAGAAAATACTTGCGTCTGCTCTCTGCAGCTGAGTTTGCGGGCCCATGGACCTCATGACATGACAGATCTGCAGTTTGACATTTATGGATATGGATATAGTTATGGAAATAGCAAAGTGATCCGTAAGGGTGTTGGGAGGCGTGCCACTACAGGCAGATCAGGGAATTGGGATTTTGGCCCTTGAATCAGCTGCGGATTTGGTTGAGTGATGGCTGCCCACTCTGGCCCCCGGATTAGGTGAATTTCTTGCCAGAAAGGTGGAGAGACATTTCCTACCATAAATGGACTTACGTATGGGATGGATGGCATGAGTCTGTGTCACAGAAAGGACAAGAAGGGGATTTTAAAGGAAGGCGATCGGTGAGAAGGAATTTGGAGCAATTGTTGAATCTAAATTGAAACAACAGTAGGACTAGGTGGATTAGGCCATTCTATTAAAAATAAAATAAAAATGATTATTCCTCAAATTGTTTACCGGTCTATTCTTGCGGTAGCGCGGGGCCTATTCAGTTGGTTGAATATTGGTAAAAAAAAATCAAAAAAAATCCTACCGTAACCCGCAACAGAAATATTTTTTAGCAGCAATGGGGTTTAGTGCAGTTTAGCGGACCCAAATTTATCCCCATATTTAGCGCCCATTAAAAATCAAATTTTATCAAATATTTCACAAGTTTGAAGTTCTAGCATAATTAAAATAACCTTTGGTGCAGATGAGTGGGGGTTTGAGAAAAAAGCAAAAATAAATGCTGACTTTACCGTGAAGATGAAACCGCCGTCATAACTACATTTGTTTGTGATGTCATAAATGGATTTCAAGCATTTTTACGTCATAGGCCTGGCAATGAGACTCGTTAAATATGGTCATAAATCTGGGTCCACTATACTGTACTTTTTCCCAGCAATGAATCAGAGAATAGTATATCTGTTGTTGCTATCCTTTCTACAGTTCAGTAATGTGATAAAAACATACTATTAATTTGCTACTGGAGGTAGATGTAATAATGAGATGGAGTAATTTTGAGTTCATATGGTGCAAAGTGTACAATGGATGACTTTTGTTTCCTGTATTATCTTTTGTGTGCCTGTAAAGTGTACAGTACATTTTGATTATTAAAGTATTATGGACCACGACAATTTGTGTACTCTGTATGTACGATTGACTCTACTATCATTATTATATTATCTGAAAATTATTTTTGACATTTATTTAGTTCTTTCCTGGATATAAGAGTCTTACCCAAATGCAATGAGTTCTACCCAGCATCCACCCTTAATTCTCTGAGCAACATCCGGGTCTCCGGGCCTAATTTTCCCATGCTCCTTTGCAATCAAGGAATCTGCAGACGAAGCGGAAGTATTGACTGGCCCTTGGGTTGTTGCCATGGAAACCAGTCTTAGACGGGTACCTGAACCCCCTCAGACGATGACCAATGGGGTTGGGGGGTAAATAGACCTTGGTCACGTGATGTACTCGTTCTTCTCGCCCCCTATCACCTGAAATCTCGTGGCAGAACGAGACTAGGGGGTGGTATACATTGCTTTAAGATTTTCTTGCAAGGCATAGATCATGGTTTCTAGTATTATGACAACACAAGCCATGTGATAGTTATAGATATGCTCCAGAGCAAAATTCAGTTAAAGCTGCACTGTCTGTCAAATTTGCGATTTTGTAAGATTCAATCAAATAGTTCATGAATAACCTTTATTAATCAAGGCACACTAAATTTGTGTGATCTAATGATTTTATCAGACATTAATTACTAAAATAATAAACCATTCATTGAAAGAAAATCCAGACCAAAACATTGGAAACGCAATGGAAATGACATCATCACCATTGTTTAGTATTGAGAGGTCATCACTGGGTTTGTTTACATATTGAGTTTGTGATAGCATGAAAAACTAATATTTATATTATTTATTGTAAATTAAAACTAAATTGTTGACCAAAAATGGGCATGTCATGGTAAAATATATTATGAAACAAGAAGGCAGTATTGATTTATATCATTACTTTTATGAGCAAATTTGAGAGACAGTGCACCTTTAACTGATTTAAATGAATTATTTTCTGTTATCTGTTTATCTTTAAATCAGTATTTTTGCTGACTCTGCAGATGTACAACACAAATCCCTCAAAATGTCTGTCAAGCACACAAAACAGTACCAAAAAAAAATTGATGTATGGACTTTTATTAAAATCTATTGCACTATTGACAAAAATTATAAATATATAACATTGCAAATAAATATGCAGGAAATGTAAGTTCACAATATATATAGTTTTAAAATAGTGGTCGAGCCAAAGAGCAGGCCTGACCGAAAAATGATCTTGCCGACATGGTGCCCACCGCCGAGCAAAGCCACCACGAGGTGGTCCATTCTGCCTTGTAGCAGGCCAAGTTTACGGAGTTCGACGTCGCGCCAGTGACTTACACGACTTACAGGGTCTTAATCCACGCCAGAGGTCTTGCATCCTGTTCTCCAAGGCACGTTGGACCCAGGACCCAAGCTGGTGTGATGCCCGGTTGGACACTAGGCCAACAGGACCATATAGTGCAAAAATTAGATCCGGACCTTAGCAATGGGCATTGTGTTCTTGGGCCGACATTTCACAGCATCAAATAGTTCCAGATAGGTGTTTTGTTTAGACTTGTTTGATGCATTCGGGTGGAAATTTATTAATATGTAATATATTAAACATATGGAAAGGGAGGTTGGCCGTAATATTAAACCAATATTTGTTCCTGCGCGATGCACATGCATTAATATCAGTTTGTATAAGACCAATAGATATAACATTGTTTTTCAATAACTGTAGATACCTGTAAATTTTGGCCAAATATCAAAATTTTTCATTATTATTGTTTTGCCAAAGTTAGAGAATATAAAAAGTTTCAATATTGGGTTTAAAAATTAAGGGACTTGTTACCATGGAAACAAATTTTAAGACCCTTATTTACCACTTTCGACATGGCAAACATAAAAATTCATAAAATTGAGGAACTTGGGATTAAAATGATGTGTAATATGACCATCAGGTCTTTACGTGTCACCGCTTCATAGAAATTGTCATTTTGCCTCTCCTCTACTAAGTATGACCACGTATACATGTCAAAAATTGGCTATACGTGGCTCTGTTAATCACAACTTCTTTCTACGAACGTACGTGGGGCAATGATCGCTCTCCGGACGTCCGTAATATGTCAATATATACAACATTCCTTTCCACAAATTGATATATTTTAGAAAATCATAAAAGGATGTAAAATTAAAATAGTCCTAATCAAGTTTTTCGATCGTGGCGAAAGCTAATCACAGTACCGCATTGAAAATGTGGAATCTGACCATTATTTTGCAGACGAATGTGACTTTATCACCATTTATGGGTATGTTTATTGTATATGGAGTAAAACAGAATATTATACACACAAGATAGGTATAGTAAATAGGGATGGGATGAGATTAGTTTGGGAGGGATGAGATGAGTTTGGGAGAGATGAGTTTGGGAGAGATGGGATAAGATGAGTTTGGGAGAGATGGGATGAGTTTGGGAGTGATGGGATGAGATGAGTTTGGGAGAGATGGGATGAGATGAGTTTGGGAGAGATGGGATGAGATGAGTTTGGGAGAGATGGGATGAGATGAGTTTGGTAGAGATGGGATGAGATGAGTTTGGGAGAGATGGGATGAGATTGGGAGAGATGGGATGAGATTGGGAGAGATATGACGAGATGAGTTTGGGAGAGACAGGATGAGTTTGGATGAGATGAGTTTGGGAGAGATGGGATGAGATGAGTTTGGGAGAGATCATGATGAGTTTGGATGAGATGAGTTTGGGAGAGATGGGATGAGATGAGTTTGGGAGAGATGGGATGAGTTTGGGAGTGATGGGATGAGATGAGTTTGGGAGAGATGGGATGAGATGAGTTTAAGAGAGACAGGATGAGTTTGGATGAGATGAGTTTGGGAGAGATGGGATGAGATGAGTTTGGGGGAGATGGGATGAGATGAGTTTAAAGCCACTGTCACACGAGCCGGTTTTGCCGTAGTGAACCCGTAGTATTACGTAATAGTTGCGAAAATCGCCACCCGGCTCCAACCCGGCAGCCCCAATACGGCCACCCGTGGATACCCGGGGATACCCGGCAAGCACCCGTGGGACCCTTGACCAAGCCGCGAAACCCGGCCCCGGTAGCCGGCTGTGCCATGCTTGCATGGCACAACCGTAGAAATCTCACGGGTGTAAAAAATAAACAAAATACCCGTGGAAGCCGGCGGGTGACCCATAGAAGCCGGCGGGTGACCTGTAGAAGCCGGCGGGTGACACGTGGAAGCCGGCGGGTGGCCCGTGGAAGCCGGCGAATTATCCGGCCCTAATTTCACCCCGGCGGCTTGTTGAGGGGTTCTACGGGTAACCCGGCGGCTTTCACGGGTAACCCGGCGGCTTTCACGGGTAACCCGCCGGCTTTTTGCTACCAGCGTCAGCGTAGGCAGGGAGGGGGGTTGTATATACTTTTTAAAAGGCTGCTGCTCCCCTAATATTAGTCCGATTTTCCTCAAATAAAGACTGAATGGCAGTATAGCTCATACTGATTCCATACGTATTTTCGGATTTAAAAAAATGAATATTAAGCGAGATATTTGTCTGAGAAGGCAGTTGTCTTGCGGCGGCTGCTGCTCCATTTATATTAATCCGATTTTCGTCAAATCAGGACTGAATTGTAGTATAAATCATACTGATTCCATACGTGTTTTCGGATTGAAAATAGACCAAATATTAAGCGAGATATTCGTCTGAGAAGGTAGCTAGGTTGGCGGAGGCAAACAGTGGTGCTCTCGCAGACGTCCGCGCCCTGACTGTATCAATGCAATAGGGGCTGAGCGCTTCTTTAAAAGGCTGCTGCTCCCCTAATATTAGTCTGATTAACGTCAAATTAAAACTGTATTGTAGCATAGTTCATACTGATTCCATCATGTTTTCGGATTGAAAATAGACCAAATATTAAACGAGATACTCATCTGAGAATGCAGTTCTCTGGCGGCGGCCAGGTGCTCTGTGTATGGTCATGACTTGAATGGTGTGGTCAATATTTTTTACCATAATATATATACATTTTTTGGATGAGCTTTATTGCAATTCATTTCTACTCATTCTGCCAACAGCCATGACCGTTATGTCAACAGCAAATGCTCAATACATGTGTCAATTGCCTAATTGCCTAAATTGGGGTTCTTTGACCTGTCATTTCATAGTTTGTTCAAAGATGACACAGTAATATGACGATGTCTTGATTGTCATTCACAATTACAAACAGATGTAATTGCTTTCATTAATTAAAAACAATGTATTCTATTGTAATTACCAGGCAATGATTATATTTGTATATTGGTATTTTTTTTTATACATGTGAACATTCTTATCTTTTTGTGTTAATTTGAATATTATTGTGATATTTTGATCAGTATTTGTGTATATTTTTGTAAAATTTAAATCTAATATTGATATTGTAATTAGTATTTGTGATTTGATCTGTGATTTTATTTGCTATCTTTTATGTACTTATATGGACCAAATATTAAGCTAGATATTCTATATTATATAATAAGCATATAAATCTATCTGTCTCTCTAAACTATCTGTCTATCTACATATCCGATTTTCGTCAAATAAAGACTGAATTATTCAGGGAAATGTGTAGAATTTATATAATAGTTAAGGTGGGGAAAATTAATGGAGTATACTAGGCACAAACAAGAATATTCTTGTTAATAAAGTTAGTAATACCTCATAGAGTATAGATATGTAGATAGACATAAGATCTTCACCTAATAATATGTTACTATCAATAATTCATTGATTCGTAATCAATAAAAAACGAAAATAAAACAATGTTTGTTTGCTTGTTGCCAATAAAATTCCGACTTGATAAAGATGTCTATGGAGCTATAACAACTATCTATAGATAGATATACTCTAGTTTAGAGTAATCATTTTAGATATTTATTTCATTTTATATAAATTATCAATATTTCGTTCTTGTTGTTGTTTCTGAAAATAATCCAACTGGAATTAATATTGATATTGCATGTTCCATCCATGATCAAAACAATCTCCCTCTTTAATATGCATAATAAACAGGAATCAGTTGAAATTCAGAATTTCAATTAATGCTTGTGATCAATGATGAAAAAGCATGACTTACCCCATTCTTTGTATTATTCAAAATGTTAATAGCAATTGACATAACGGTCACGCCATATTGTTATTACATATATAGGTTAATTGACTTTACAAAACCAAAGGAAAAGTCCTTCCCATTGGCCAGTTGGCAGAATGAGTAGAAATTAATTGCAATAAAGCTCATCCAAACAATGTATATATAATGGTAAAAAATATTGACCACACAAGTCATGAACATACACAGAACACCTTGCTGCCTTCTCATACGAATATCACACTTAATATTTGGTCTATTTTCAATCTGAAATTATGTGTGGAATAAGTATGAACTCTTCTATAATTCAATATTTATTTGACGCAAATCGAATTAATATTAAAGGAGCAGCAGCCGCCACCAGACAACCGCCTTCTCAGACGAATATCTCGCTTAATATTTGGTCTATTTTCAATCCGAAAACACCTATGGAGTCAGTATGAATTATACTACCAACCAGTCTTATTTGACGAAAATCGGACTAATATTAGGGGAGCAGCAGCCTTTTAAAGAAGCGCTCAGCATTGATACAGTCCCGGCGCGGACGTCTGCGAGAGCACCACTGTTTGCCTCCGCCAACCTAGCTACCATCTCAGACAAATAACTCGCTTAATATTTGGTATATTTTCGATCCGAAAACAGGTATGGAATCAGTATAAATTATCCTACAATTTAGTTCTTATTTAACGAAAATCGACATAATAGATGAGTTTGGGAGAGATGGGATGAGATGAGTTTGGGATGAGATGAGTTTGGAAGAGATGAGATGAGTTTGGGAGAGATGGGATGAGATGAGACTTGGGGGATTACTGGAAACGAGGACAGACAAGACTACACAAGATATAACGCCAAAACAAGAAAATATTATTGAATTTGATAGATATTATTGATAAATGGGTCATTCCACAGAAACGGTGCACTTTGCCATTTCGAGTTCAGGTTAATATCAAAATTATGAATTTTTTCATCTTTTATATTTATATTGGTTGGTCATGTGACCTGTCATGTCAGCTATTATGGTAACAGGAAGGACAGTAACAGGGTTGACATTTAGGGAAACTTTATGCAATATCTGAAAGGGAAATGCAGGTAATATTAGCAAAGTTTCCATTCCATTTTGTAATAATGGAGTGCTTTCAGAATTGCTTTTAAGCTAGTTCCTGTAATAAATAGCTTCCTTATAAACTTGGTAACAGGAATGACGTGCATAAAAGTAACCCCCTGGCAATACAAACTCTTTTCTTTAAATATTAGAAAATATTATGCGAAATTTTCAAGCCAATCAGACATCCAGAAGTCCCCCATATCAGTGCTTTTATTTCTTGAAAAGTGCACAAACCTAACTTTTTTTGTTTTTCATCTAGCGGAATTTTAATATCATGGTAACTGGGGTGACACTATTCTGTGGAAAAACTTTAACGTATGGGTAATTTTACTGGCGTTTAGTGCAGTATAGCGGACCCAAATTTATGCCCATATTTGGCTTCCATTAAATCTGAAAAAAGTCAGTATTTTTTGACCAAATGTTGTTGTGGCAAACAATAAGAATAACATGTGTAGATTGGGGTTTGGGGGCAGCCCCCAAGAAACAACAAAAATGTTTGTGACGTCACATATTAAATTCAAGCATTTGACGTCATAGGCCTGGCAACGTCGCTTGTAAATATGGATAAAAATTTGGGTCCGCTATACTGCACTTTTTCCTGCAAATATTTCAAAATTTTCTCCGCCAGTTGAAAAATGATTTTTATATAACATTCATTGAGTAGGGAAAATAGATATAATAAATGAGGTGTGGGACATGCCCTTTTTTGTTGACTTTTACAGCAAAAAGAGCCAAAATATCAGTTATGACAGACTCCTGCAAACATTTCTTGTGTGTATTTATATCTTAACATTGGACTGTCCATCCTCATCCCACATTGATATTATTATAACCATTTTGCATGTTATAATCTGGGCCGACATTGGGCCGACGTAGCATGTCATCAGGGATTTGCCTATAGTAAAAAGAGTACATTATATAGTATTTATTGCACACCATGGCAAACATAGGTGTAATACAAATAAATAGACATACAGAAGTTATAATAAATTAGACACAGAATATTAGATAATAGAGATTAGAAATGAATATAAGAAAATTGAAATGCAGTCTATCGAGTCTTTTAAATTTTCTCCAAACCCTTGCAGCTCAAGACTATTTTCTAGGCAGAGATATAGTTCCTTTATCATCCCATAACTGCTTCCGTCGTTGGTGGTATGACCCTGTTGGCCAAGAAAGCTACATTTCTAGCAAACATTCCATTATAGAAGGTACTCATAAAACTGATAAACTTGATTTTTTGATTTGAGCTGTTTATCATTTGAGTGCCCATCTTGTGGCATCTTTGATACATTTTTTCCTGTACTGGTTTAGAGTCAATGCTTGTAAGCAGTGTCCATGTTTACTTATACAAGCAATAACCATGATAATGTATGGAGTTTTTCCCCTAGCAGTTTACCCTAGTACATAAAAACATCGCCCTTCACCATTTACTCACTGCCCGATGTATACAGAGTTTGGCTGGTCTACTGACGAAAGACATAATTAACGGATGAATATTTGATGGCGTTCGGCGGGTACCTTGATGACTTGTAATTGCATTTCGTCTGGTCAGCTGACAGCTCCTAAATAAGGCTGCTTAGACTGGTAATGTCTCATGCCTGGGTCAAATTGTGTATGCATCGGGTATAGATGATAGACAAGGAAGCAAATCGCTGTATTAAATATTATAAATTGATAAATATTGAAGTAGTTGGTTTTATCATTAAAGGTGCACTGTCTGTCAAATTTGCACATTAAGATAATGATATAAATCAGTACTGCCTTCTTGTCTCATGATATTTTTCACCATTTACATACCCACTTTTGCACAACAATTTAGTTTTAATTTTACAATAAATATGATAAATATTAGTTTTTTTATGCCATCAAAAACTCAATATGTAAACAAACCCAGTGATGACATCACAATACTAAACAATGGTGATGATGTCATTTCCATTGTGTTTCAATGTTTTGGTCTGGATTTTCTCTCAATGTATCATTTATTTTTAAGTAATTAATGTCTTATAAAATCATTAATTCACACAAATTTAGTGTGCCTTGATTCATAAAGGTAACTTTCAACTGTTCGATAGCATCTTAGAAAACTGCAAATTTGACAAACAGTGCAATTTTAACTTCGTTGCTGTGGCATTCTCCAGTCATTGAGCGCACCAGACCAAATGACAGTAAAGTCACTCAAAGACCTTTATGAAAATTGTGTTTAAATTTTGGTTGTATTCTATTGTATTGTGTTGTCACTACTGTACTGGTCTTAAGCATAGTCAGCTTAAATTTGACCAGCTGCTAGAGTAATGATGAAATGATATGCTTGGAGTCATTATCTATCTCTTTCTATCTATGTATCTATCTATCCATCTATCTATCTATCTATCTATCTGTCTATCTATCTGTCTGTCTATCTATATCTATCTATCTATCTATCTCTTTCTATCTATGTATATATCGATGTATCTATCTATCCATCTGTCTATCTATCTGTCTGTCTATCTGTCTATCTATCTATTCATCTATCTATCTATCTATATATCTATCTATCTATCTATCTATCCATCTATCTATCTACCTATCTACTTTCTATCTATCTATCTATCTATCCATCTATCCATCTATCTATCCATCTAACTGTCTATCTATCTATCTGTCTGTCCATTTATCTATCTATCTATTAAACATGCGTTTACTATATACACCAATCCCTTTCATGTGTACAAAATCCAGCTGAAATTCATTCAAGCACATAATGCATGGGATGTGAATCGAACCCAGGATTTTGGAAGAATCTTTTCACACTGGGCCACCCATGAGCTGAGGTTCCCTTACTCAGGGGGCCACCCAGTTGCTATGAAACCATTGTTCATATATGTTATACTTTTTATCACACTCCATATATTCTTGGATATTTTAGAACCTCCTCTCATACTTAAATTTGCAACTCTAGCCAGAGTTCATCGCAGTCAATATGTGCCAAAGAACAGGGGCTCTGTCATCGAAATAGGCTACATAGTCCAAAACAATGGTAGCTCTTTTCATATGTTTTGCTTCATGGGCTGTATGTCTTGTTTGTTCCAGTGTGGGAATGCATATATGACATTTGTATGTCTTTCTTGTTGTGTGTGGTCTCCAAAAAATAATAAATTCCATTGAAGTGTAGATTTTAGATGCTGTAGTATGAGTGAATGTGCACCATTTAATATACAGGGATTTTTAAGTTGTGAAATTTGACATTACCGGGGAGGTGATTGAAAAGTTGAAGTTCAGTATTTTAATAGACCTATATACTCATGGCAATATTAGTATTTTTTTCTGCCCAAATGCCATATTTGTTAACGTTTTGAAGGCCCTTTTTTTCATCTTTTATGTAACTATTTTCATTTTCGTCATCAAACAAATAATAACGTGTATGTCTCGTTCCTAATTAATAAGAGTCTTTCCGTGTACACTCCTTCAGTTGAAGCTTAATATTCCACGGAATACACCTAGTACAAATCTAACGTGTAATCGTCCGCTGATTTTTCTCGCGACAAAATCTATTTGGACACGACCAATCACACATTCCAGAATCAATCGACGTGATCACCATGTTTCAACTATTGATTGATTCTGATTGATTGGATTTGCGATTGATTTGCTTGTGGACTTGGCGGCTTACTTCATATTGGGTCCAATCATGCGTTGCTTTCATCAGATAAGGTGTTATTGCTTGCAATAAATTACATGCGAACACTTGCCAGCGATTGTAACTAAATTTAGTGATTAATTATTCATTACTTGTAGATTCGATTAATAAGACCCGGTTATCACCATTTGTAGTTTGTCTGGAGAATGGTCGTGTTATCCAAAGTCTCGTTAATATTATGAATGATGTTGCGGATGATATTTTTGTGGTCATGGGAGTAGTTGTGCATCCTTAATGTATGCACTTACTTCTTGGGTGGGATTTGTCACTTGTTTCAGCATAGACACTGCAGGCTATTGGTTTTGTCATGGAGACAGGAATACTTTTGTCTCAATGGTTTTGTCGAGGCTGGGTGAACGACTGCTGGGTACAGCATAAGTCACTGAAAAATAGTTCGATTGGAAATTCTGTTATATATTTATTGTTTTAACCATTTAAATTAACATTTTCAAATCCAATGTTGAAATGCAAAAATCGCTTTTGAGAAACGCATACTGTATAGATGTCGTAAATGTTATTTATGCACATTTTTTCTTTGCTGTCATTAATCGCTAAACACAAGTTGAGGTCGAATTGTGGTTAGATTAAAATGGACTCCTAAAGAGCTTTATACAACTCGAAGGAATGAACAAACAAATATAAGTAAATGGCAGCAAAACCACAGTCATGCATTTGTGCTCCTTGGTATAAAAACTGCCTCATTACTGTCATCTGATACTAACGAGGCTTTTGTGTGGGATGACTCGGGTGATTGCTGTCTCCACAAAACAAGCTGTGGTTTCTTCTGTGTGGTTGAAGGGGGAGGGTATATCTATGTGCAAGGTATATAATTGAGGGCAACTGCTAACTGCAGGGGGGCACTCATTTGTGTGTCACCTGGGGGTGTGAGAGGTGTCATTGTTCATTTTGCTACCTCCAGACATAGTAGTCATGCCTCACAGCTCAATGTCTGAGAACAGCAGTGATCCATCCACACACTGTAAGAAAATGTTCTGTAGTTCTACAGTAAATTTCTGGTAAATCTTTGCACAGCATCTGACTGTAGAGCTTCACTAGTTGGTCTAGTCAGATTGCAGTTGTAGAACCAGTTTTTCTTGCATTTTATCAATTATTTGTCTATTTGCTTTTATTATATATTTATCTAACTTTTTTTGTATAGCTTTCACTCCTCATCTGTATATATTTCCTTTGTTGTATCGTTTTATTCTAGTCGAGCAAAAGCTTCTGCTTATGTTATCTGTTCATACATACGACTTTAAAAAATAAAATATATCTTATCTTATCTTATCTACCAAACAAGTTAAAATTACAGTTTCTTGCCATAAAATAGCCACCACCTAACCATAAATTATCTTAGAGGTAGTTTATGTAACAGGTAGCTTACCATGCAATTCTTATCATGGATCAGTTTTTATACATTCATAATTGTGTTGTACACATTTGACAAATTTCTCAATAGGAATAATATTTACAGTTCTCTCCTGATCATCTCCCTTTCTTTTACCCCATGGAATCTCTAGTTACTCCATGATTACCCCAACAGGAATAAGTACAGTATCATGCCAATGAGTAGGGTTACTGTATCTTACTGACCTGGGTTCAATTCCCGGTCAAGCCTATGTTGGATGGCTGTTTCATCCTTCATCTCATTGCCATGGTCCCTGCCTGTCCTAATTAGCCCATCAGGTGCACAAATACAGGACGTAAAGCCCTAATCCACCCACCATACTGTATCTTACTGTGAAGATC
Organism: Alitta virens; assembly: GCA_932294295.1. NCBI lineage: Eukaryota > Metazoa > Annelida > Polychaeta > Phyllodocida > Nereididae > Alitta > Alitta virens. Next base: position 2,864,486 of record OW028580.1, on the reverse strand, counting down.
TGTATACGGTATACCCGGTTCATGGTATTTTACCATAAAAATTAGGGCTGAACACCAGTTCTCGATATACCGTTTGTACCGGTACAAGGATAACGATACGGGTATTGGATTCATCATTCATAATAACGATACAATTAAAAAATATGCAGATCAGCATTTTTGAGCAAACAGGACACCTACTACCCAGACGTTCCAGTTTTTTTTGCAATTAAACAGCAGACTGGAATTATTCCATAGAGATTTTTTCAAGGTATTTCATTGCTAATTTTAATTCACTGTAGGTTTTGTATAATTCTGCTATAGATACAGCTTAACGATACGTATCATGATACGTATCATATCGATTTTACTGTATCGTGACATATATCGTATCGTGATATATATCGTATAGTTTAAAAGATAAAGGTGTACAGCCCTAGTAAAAACTATGGTTAAGTTGCATGAAAACTAGGGGAACTCATTACAGTGCAGAATGACCAAACTGAAACTCAACTGGGACCACACGTAGTAATCGTCTTGATCTATGACTCCTTCTGGGTGGCCGGGGTTGAGTTTCACCCTCTTTAAATGGCATGAGACACCCCTTGACTGAATTACCCCTGAGGCTTTTGTTGGGGCTGTCATGATGAGCTTCTCACACAAGACCGAGTGACAGAGACATGTAGTCAAATTAATGAGCTTTGCTTTTAATGCATTGTGTACACGGACAACTATTCCAGGGAGTTGCTGTCATTAAAGTCACCACTACTGAATATAGCATGGCACGAGTTTAATGACAAATCACCCGCGTGATGCACTTCTCACAGTAGTGTATATTTTTTATCGTTCGGTTTCTTGTGTAACTGTAATTGTGGATTTTCACGGAAGGTTCACTATAAATCCACCAGGTGGCTAAGACAGAATACTGCAATTCTATTGGCTGAAAAAGTTCCCGCCCTTGATTGTGATTGGCCGAAGCAAAGTGCATCCTAGCAGCAGTATTTTTAGTGCATTTTAATGTATATTTGACATCTTATCATTCAGTGGATTTCTGCCTTTTCTCTACGAAAATTATATTTACGGAATCAGTTAGTTATGATCTACTATGTCTGGAAAGCAAAACGAGTAATAAGGAGAGATGAAAGACTTATGTCCAGCTGCATTCAGGGCTGTTTAGTGAAAAGACTCTGTTGTGTGACCATGATCACAAGTGAATCACATATATTCAAGAGTATCGCTGCCCTGGTTTTAGCATTAAACTGTCATTACTGTGTATTGAGTTTACAGAATTTAAAAAACATAAAATACTATATTGCTATTACACTGATGTCTCGAGCTGTAATTTACCTTAACATTTACGTACATTTAGCTGCGGAGGCTGACCCAACACTAATAATTGATACAAGCAAGGCAGTCCGTGTCCATGCTTCAGTCTTATTTCAGAACAACTGGTAAATGTGATAATTAAATTGTACTAATCAAATCTGTAAGCAATGCATAATTAATCGCTAAATACAGTTACAATCGCTGGCAAGTGTTCGCATGTAATTTATTGCAAGCAATAACACCTTATCTGATGAAAGCAACGCATGATTGGACCCAATATGAAGTAAGCTGCCAAGTCCACAAGCAAATCAATCGCAAATCAAATCAATCAAAATCAATCAATAGTTGAAACATGGTGATCACGCCGATTGATTCTGGAATGTGTGATTGGTCGTGTCCTTATTGATTTTGTCAGGAGGAAAGTCTGTGAAAACTCCCACAAGTTGCATTCTCATTTAGTTACATTAATAACTGTTAGTTACAATAATAGCTGTTCATCAATGTAAAATAATGATTTGTGTCACTAAATGTAGCAGGTGCCTCAAAATGCTGCATAAGGTGGTCCCATATATTATCACTGTGGGATGTCACCTCACAGCACAAAGACCTAATTATGGACATTCTTTGCTAGCTTACCTTGTTAAACAAAATGATTGGCTAAACTATGTAGCCGATAGGCTGAGTATAGACTTAACAAATCTTCTCTGAAAAATACAGGAGAAATGGATTCATATTTTTTTAGTTTGTTGCCTGCTTGTTAGAATAATCTCGTAAACTCAGCACATGAACATCTAATTGTTCTGTAATTTCATTGTTAGACCTTTACAGTGAATTGCAATGAAGTGTAGCCAGCCACTTGACAAAGTCTCTTGGTGATGTCACAATTTGCCATGCTTGAGTGGTTCCCAATCAGGCCCACAAATAGAAATGGACTTAATTTCTTTGGTTTCAATTACAGTTGGTCAGTTGTGTTTTAACTAGTAAATGCTTGGGCGTGCAAGACCACCTATTGTGCAACAGAATTCAAGACATTGCAAATAATTCAAGTCACTGTGTTCTAAAATCGTATCATCCATCTAATTGCTCAATTTAACTTTGGCTGTTAAAGTGGAATTTATTGTACTAAGAATAAGTTGTATTTTTTGGTGATGCATACATGGCCAAATGTGCCACGTGCGTTTTCCATGAGAAGGATAAATGCATGGGAAATGCATGGTTTTTGCCTCATTATAACTAGCTAAAAACCATGAATTTTCCATGCGTTTATCTTTCTCGTGGAAAAACGCACGTGGCACATTTGGCCATGTGTACAATGTTTGAACATTTATTGACTGTATTAATTAAGTCTTAGTTTGCTAATAGTGTAATGTGGAAACTATTACCCATCAGTAATTTACTTAGATCTTGTACTTTCAACTGACCGAACTGTTACAGTAATTTCACGGTAATTTGCGATGGTTCCTTGACAAATTGCTCAATGAAATGATAGTGGACCAGCAATAAAACCGTGATGTGGCTGCCACGCTTGGAATTGGACTGATGGCCTGTTGACTGCACTTCCTTGCATGCAATCTGCTGTAATTCCACAAGCCAGCCTATAGACTATAAGATAAATTGTATAATTTACTTAGGATGAGTAAAAGAGCAAAACATTTACATAATTAGGTCGCTGGGCTGTGAGGTGACGACACACAGTGTTATGAGCATCTCATGATTGAGATTACTCATTGTTTGCTAATTTTATGTTGCCATTATAATTTACTAAAACATTAAGGTAACCTCATCGATTGGGACATTGTTTTACTGTAGATTTATATTAATGTTTGAGAATATACCCAGATAACATGTTACATCGAAGCGATGGCGGCCTGGTTTTGGCTCATGTTGGCTTACCATTGGGCGAACGTCATTCCGACCTAACATGTTTTTTGAATCTTGGTTTGGCTCTGGTTAGCTTGCTATGTTACATCGAAGCGATGGCGGCCTGGTTTTGGCTCATGTTGGCTTACCATTGGGCGAACGTCATTCTGACCTGACATGTTTTATGGATCTTGGTTTGGCTCTGGTTAGCTTGCTATGTTACATCAAAGCGATGGCGGCCTGGTTTTGGCTCATGTTGGCTTACCATTGGGCGAACGTCATTCTGACCTGACATGTTTTATGGATCTTGGTTTGGCTCTGGTTAGCTTGCTATGTTACATCAAAGCGATGGCGGCCTGGTTTTGGCTCATGTTGGCTTACCATTGGGCGAACGTCATTCCGACCTAACATGTTTTTTTAATCTTGGTTTGGCTCTGGTTAGCTTGCTATGTTACATCGAAGCGATGGCGGCCTGGTTTTGGCTCATGTTGGCTTACCATTGGGCGAACGTCATTCCGACCTAACATGTTTTTTGGATCTTGGTTTGGCTCTGGTTAGCTTGCTATGTTACATCGAAGTGATGGCGGCCTGGTTTTGGCTCATGTTGGCTTACCATCGGGCGAACATCATTCCGACCTGACATTTTTATGGATCTTGGTTTGGCTCTGGTTAGCTTGCTATTCAAACATTGGCTGACAGTCCTAGGTGTACTCTCTAGCCTGGTTACTCATAATGTTTATGTGGACAACTTCAGGTGGATGTCATTGGCTGGCAAGTAGAACTGGGTGGTGGGTCGTACTCAGTGTCTATGCAGAGATAATTATCAGGCCCCACCTGTGAGGTTATACTGCCACAGGACTGGCACTCATAGGCTTATCAGTTCATCATTGCATTTGCCTTAGGTGCATGAAACAAGCTTATGCTAATCCAGATCCACATTGGTTCCATGTTGGGCGAACATCGGGACAATCTTGCTTGCTGTCAAGGAAATATCATGGATCCAGATGCTAAACAAGTAACTTTATATGAACCATCAGATTGTACTCATGCTATTATATACACGAATATACAAGAAAGCTTAGGAAACTTAGCATGAATTTGCAAAGCTGTGATCTAATGAAGCCAGTATACTCCACATTATAATGAGAAAGGGAGACGGGGTACATTCGAGTGTGCTAGGACTTGATCCCTGGGTAAATATATACCCACTGGGGCACATGGTTAACCTAATTACCTGCCTCCTACTCATGTTTTGAATAATTCATGGCAATCTCGCCAGGTGATGTTCTATGAATATGCAAATGAGCTGATCACTCAATAACCCGGATGTGCATGTGATCAAGGAAATCCAACATGGCTGCCAGAAGCTGTCTATAGCACTATGATATAAGTGTTCTGAAGCTTTATTTTTCATCATCTGAACAAAAATGCACCCTATGATTCATTCGTCAATACAGAGTATTTACAAACCAAACCTGTAACCCTGGTGATCTTGAACTGACAGAAATAAGCCTGAGTGAGACAGACCAAAAGAATTTGAAGCCCTTCAGCGAACAACTTTGCAATCGGACAAAAATGTTGCATTTAAGGGATTAGCTTCGACAGATTGGGATCAATCCTTCTCAATTTGTCTCAATCTGTGCCGTACAGTATTATTTGGTTCTAAGGTTGTAAACAATCGTACACAGTACTGTATAAATAGCTCTGAATTCAGCAGGACATAAGTCTTTCCTCTCCTCTTATTACTCATTTTGCTTTTCAGACACAGTAGGTAATAACTAACTGATTCCATAAATATAACTTTCTCAGAAAAATAACAAACATCAACAAAATGATTAAGAGTCAAATATACATTAAAATGCACCAAAAATTCTGCCGCTAGGATGCACTTTGCTTCAGCCAATCACAGCCAAGGGCGGGAACTTTTTCAGCCAATAGAATTGCAATATTCTTTTTTAGCCACCTGGTGGAACTACAGAGAACCTTCCGTGAAAATCCACTATTGCAACTTCAAGCCATGGCTTTGTGATTTATTGGTAATCAAATTTCCATCTATCTGATTTCTGATGTAGAAAAATTTTCATCACATGACAAACCCAGTTTTAAGACCTCTTTGCCAAAAATGACCACCATATTTTCTACCAATGTCATCAATTATTTTGCCTTGACTATCACCCAGACAGCATTACAAATCGTATCAACGTCGGCGCGAAGTCGGCGACGTCAAAACAATGTAGAAACGATGCTTGCTCGATTTGGAATGCTATCTGGTCGAGATCATCCCACCAATAAACCATACTTTTATTACCCTAAAGTCCTAAATAATAATTTAAGGAGGTTCAACTGTATTAAACATATTCTACAAACTGTTTGACAATTGATGTTGTATTTACTTGATATTCTTTGTTTCTGTTTTCAGGTATGTATGGTTTCCATTACTTCTCATATACATGCGTGATAGAAAATGTGTTTCCATGACAACAGGTAAGCCATGCTCATTATACATTTATAGTTATACACACTTAAAAAAAACTGGATATCTACGAAGGCCTTAATAATATATTGCCGAGTGACCAGCACCTCTACCAGTTAAGCTAAAAGTGGGTGGTTGGATTAGGGCTTTACGTCCTGTATTTCTGCACCTGATGGGCTAATGAGCTAATTAGGACAGGCAGGGACCATGGCAATGAAGGGTGAAACAGCCATCCAACTTAGGCTCGACTGGGAATTGAATCCAGGACCCAGTGGTTGGAAGCCCAGTGCTCTACCACTGAGCTAGGGAGTAGAGCTAAAGGAAAGTTCCCTCTAGTTAACTATAGTAGGTGAGATAGTTGCGTCGGGATCTTTTACATGCCACTGTCACTATATGACGCTAGAGTTAAACTGTTTAGTTTTTTCTATGTGTTTGGCTGTTTGTTGTGACTGGTTATTGTACATTGATAATTTCTTTAGGGGAGTCTTATTTACACTCTTGTTTCGAGTGGAAATTTGGAATTCATTTCTAGGGACTGAATTTTTCATTGTTTAAAGAGGTCTCCAGAGAACAGTACATGCTATGCTTAGGGGCATGCGTTTTACATTCATTTTGACGCCCCATCTAATGATATAATTACAAAAATGTGGATGTATTGCCAATTAGAATGGGTATATACCCCTTTAATCGGTGCTGGGCCCTTGTGCAGCCCAACAACTCATCACGTAAGACCAAAGCAATTTTTTATAATTCCACAAAACCTGCATTAGGATAATCTCTGAAATTCTTTTTAAGGATATTTTTTTAGTGTTATGTACCTAATACGTCAAAGGATTGGTCTCATCATATAGCTGTATTTATTTTTAAATCTATAATATAGCAGTTTTAAGCATGTTTCATAAGTGATATTTATCAGATAATTTGCATGCGTTAAGAACGCCTACGTTAAATTTGACACTGAAGCGCGCTTTAATACACAGTTTCTTCGATGCTTTTTTCGCAAAATGAGCTTTTTCGTGATTTAATGTAATGTCTATAGTTATCCGACATATCATGACTAGATATCACGAGATATCATTTCACCTGTTGGTAAATGCACAATATAGTATATAAGACAAGTAAATAGAGGCAAACGTTTGATATGATGATACCCAGATTGCATTCCAAATCGTATCAACGTGGTGCAATGTCGGCGATGTCAAAACGATGTTGTTCTGAGGCGGCCGATATAGAAACGACGCTGGCCCAATTTGGAATGCTCTCTGGGTAAATTCATTCTTGTGTTGCTCAATAAACATGTTATTAAAATACATGAGGGGGTGAGGGCATAGCTCAGAGGTAGAGCTCTGGGCCTCCAACCGCTGGGTCCCGGGTTCAATTCCCGGTCGAGCCTAAATTGGATGGCTGTTTCATCCTTCGTCTCATTGCCATGGTCCCTGCCTGTCCTAATTAGCCCATCAGGTGCAGAATTACAGGACGTAAAGCCCTTATCACACACACATACATTAGAATACATGGTGGGCAACTTGAACTTGCCTCAGCATAGGCACAAGTTACAAAAATTTAGACTACCATTCCCAATTATATTCTCGACCTTGCATTACCTTATTGAGGCCACCTCATCAATAAGGATTTTAACTTCATATGACATAATGTGGTTATATGTAGAGTACTAGTCCCACAAAAGCTATTAGCGAGTAAGATTAATCGGAATAAACTGATTGTATCAGAATATACTGCTCTTTTTTACTCATTAAAATTATGTTATATGGTTATGGATGCCTTAGCTGACACAAAAGAGCTAGTCGGGATCCATGAAGGAAATTAGCAGCTCATAATGTTGATGCAGCCAAGTAGATTAATGAAGCCATGGTTTTTATGGAGAACCTTATTTCATTCGTTAATTAAATGTGTCATTCATTCCACAAGTTTAATTATTAGAGCAGCACTTGTAGCATGCAGCCACTGTAACCAGGTGAGGATGTGGCATCTCTCTATGCATGCCTGTTATATCACTTGCCTTATTATATCTCCTTGCCTTACACCGTGTTCTCAATATACCTCTTATCACGTATGTGTCCTGGCTATTTCAGTGTATGCTCTACTCTCACCGCCTCTACCTATTTGCTTGAACTGCCGCTTTTATCTGTTGCCTTTCTCCTTATCCGCTGTCACCACCTCTTTCCGTGCATTCTCTCTGCCTCCCTGTTTTGCTCTCGCTGCCTCTTTGCCGGTCTTGCTCTCGCTGCCTCTTTCCCTGTTTTGCTCTCACTGCCTGTTTCCCTATTTTGCTCTCACTGCCTGTTTCCCTATTTTACTCTCACTGCCTCTTTCCCTGTTCTGCTTTCACTTCATCTTTCCCTGTTTTGCTCTTACTGCCTCTTTCCCTGTTCTGCTTTCACTTCATCTTTCCCTGTTTTGCTCTTACTGCCTCTTTCCCTGTTTTGCTTTCACTTCATCTTTCCCTGTTTAGCTCTCGCTGCCTCTTTCTCTGTTTAGCTATCATTGTTAACCCACCTATTCTATTTCTGTCTCTTTATCTGCTCTCATTGCCTCTTTCCATCAGTTCTCACTGCCTCTATACATGTACTGCCTCTATCTGTCTGCTCTCACTGTTTCTCCCTGTCTGTTCTCACTTCTTTTGTTATTCTGGTTCTCATTGCCTACTTTCTAATCGAAACCTGCATTTTACTCTCACTACCTATATGGTGTAGCTCATATTCTGGGTTTACAAGTCCATTTCCTTTATTTGCCTTCCTTGTTATATTTCTTCTCCTATTATGGTCCATACATGTATTAGTTCTCTATGCGCTTCCTAAACACCTCCTTGCCTTACTCCCTTATATTCATTCGCCGTAGTTCCGACTCTCCCTGCCCGACTATCCCTACCTCTTCTCATCCTCTCTTCCTCTTTTTTTGTTATCTTTACTTTATTCTCTGTGTAATGTGTTCTTCTGCTTCCAAGCCTTATCATGTCATCATGACATATGCCTCCAGCAGCTGGTCATATAAGTTGACTATGCTTCCGACCCAGTGGCACTGAGACATTGAACAGTATTCCCTCATCTCTCTCTCTCTCTATCTCTCTCTCTCTCTCTCTCTATCTCTCTCTCTCTCCCTCTCTCTATCTCTCTCTCTCTCTCTCTCTCTCTCTCTCTCTGTCTCTCTCTCTCTCTCTCTCTCTCTCTCTCTCTCTCTCTCTCCCTCTCTCTCTCTCTCTCTCTCTCTCTCTCTCTCTCTCTCTCTCTCTCTCTCTCCCCCTCTCTCTCTGCCTCCCACTTATTTCTGCTGCCCTCCTGGCACCTCTCACTGCCTCCCTGCATTGCATAATGTTGCATAATCAGCTGCCTCTTTATTGGGCTCTTCCGAGTCATTCGGAATTCTAATGCAATTTTACTGCTCCATTAAATAGGGAGCCTGCTCTAATTGTCTTGGCTTTTTTTTTCTTATCTTTTTTCTGGATTAACATTTACATTTTTAAATGAAGTGACAATAATTTAGGGCGATATGTTAGATTTATACTTTTTTGTTGATAGATCGAAGGTTTTGGTCTATATGAGTGATATGACAGTATTTAATGGAATTTTTATTATATAGATTCGAGTTGTAGATTCTATTGAAATGTAGACTATGTTTGATGTAATTTAAAGCATGTAACATGTCATAATTTTCCAAAACATGTATTATTGTTGTCATGTTTTAAAGGTCTAAATTATAGTTTCATGCTATATCACAAACAGTATTCAATCAATAGATCAAGCTGAGATAGTGCTCATATGAATATAGAAATATAGATACCATATTGTTTTGACCCTAGAATTAAGTTGCAAAGAGGCTATAGATAATAGTACAGCAAAATCTCGCATGTAAAAGATCCCACCCATGGGGTAAATGTGTAACATGGGTGGACTTCTCTCTCTCTCTCACCTCATCAATCAACCCTCGATAGCAGCAAGAACTTGCCTTATAGGGCTGCACTTCCATAGCTATCTATCTATCTATCTATCTTTCTGTCTATCTATCTATCTATTTATCCATCCATCCATCTATCCATCTATCTATCTATCTATCTATCTATCCATCTATCCATCTATCCATCTATCTATCTATCCATCTATCCATCCATCTATCTATCGCAGTTTTTGGCATCGAGTAAAGCATAATCTCTTTCATGGATTGCCAAGCAATCGACCCTCATTAGTTGCATATTGCTTTCTGCCCGAGAGTTTTTTTTTTTTTTTTTTGCCGTTCTAAAATGACCTTTCCTTCAAAAAATATATAATATCCTCCTCCTGGAACTGTAGCAACATTTTACCTGGCTATGCTATTGCTGTTGCCGTAGCAACTCAATGGCAAAATATGCAACTTATTGAATCTACTTATTTAGATACAATATTATCATTTCTAAATGATTATTAACTAATTAACTAACCGTAAATGATGATAATAACTGATCGCCCATAATCTCAGCTAAACCCATGTTTTAAATGAATAATAAACGCCTTGGTTTGTAACTGGGAAACATATGGTACTTGCGTTTTATATTGAAGGTCAAGGGGCCCCTGGAGCTGTCTGTTTGGAACATGAGATTTTGTCAAGGGCATATACGTGTGTCTCTTGCTGCAGAGATTGAGAACAAAAAGGGGGGGGGGGCCTGCAGGAATAAAGAAAACATTGTAATTTCCTGTATGCATATCGCAAATTAAGTGAAATTTAAAATATGGAAAATATATATATATAAATGTGGCAAATTAAATTAACACCTTATAAAAAAGTAGTGTTCTTATTATTAAAATCGTAATTTATTTCATTATTTAATTTTTCCAGGATAAAACATCATTTAATTTGCAAGATATAACAGTTTCTAGTCTGTGTGTCATATTTTAAAAGATGACAAATTTGATTACCATGGATTTTACTTCTTTTATTTTTCTTCATTTTTCAAATTACCTGTTTTCAAAATTGCTATATTTCCAAAACGACTGATTCATTGTATTTATTCTATATTTGGACTTCATTCAACATGTATTGCTGCTTAATGTCACTACTTCATGCTTTATCATCTCATCATTATGTCTGCCTCTGGCAGCTGGTCATACAATCTGACTGAGCTTCAGACCCAGTAGCATTGAGACATCGCCATTGCCATTATCGAGTCAATATCGACTGAATAAATTGGCAGTGCTTACGACTCAGAGTCTGTGCAAAATGTGTAACATGGTGTGAATCCAACCTTATCATCTCATCATTACGTCTGCCTCTGGCAGCTGGTCATACAAGCTGACTGAGTTTCAGACCCAGTAGCATTCAGACATTGAGCACTGACATCTTCATGAGCTACATCTCAGCTGAATGTCAGTCTAAGGATGCTGGGAATCCATGGCCAGGGGTAAATTTGTGACATGGTGTGGACTACAAGCAGCCTTATCATCTCATCATTATGTCTGCCACTGGCAGCTGGTGATATAAGCTGACTGAGCTTCAGACCCAGTAGCATTGAGACATTGAACAATGTCGAACAATGTTTAAACTCCCCCTATAGGGGGTGAGGGCCTAGCGCAGTCGTAGCATATGCTGGGCTTCCAGCCACTGGGTCCGAGATTCAATTCCCGGTCGAGCCTAAGTTGGATGGCTGTTTCATCCATCATCTCATTGCCATGGTCCCTGCCTGTCCAATAGGTGCAGAAATGTAGGACGTAAAGCCCTAATCCTTGGGCGTCTAATCGAGTAAGTGTATTTCCTAGTAAAATCATGTCCACGTCATAAAGCTGGTAGCCCGTCTCATAAGGTCAGATTCTCTCCATGAATAATCGAGACGAAACCGAGGCACCCCAAGGCCCCAAGGCCTTGGTCACGTGGCTAATCTGATCATGTGACTCGGGCAGGTCATGTGATTGTAGCTGCAGGCGAAAATTTGTGGCTCATCAAGTTGACCTTTCTGGGGTTGGGGTTTAACTTGTTGTTTGTTTCATCTTGGGTGGTACCCTATGGGGTTTTATTCATGTATTTATTTTTCCTCTTACATAGTGATGTAGTAGTACCGTGGTGGAAATAAGTTTCAGCACACATTTTGTAACCTCTTAATTATATTGAATTTGATTTTTAAAAAAAAGAGCATTATAGAATGGTGGATTTTCACGGAAGGTTCTCTGTATTTCCACCAGGTGGCTAAAACAGAATACTGCAATTCTATTGGCTGAAAAAGTTCCCGCCCTTGACTGTTATTGGCCGAACGAAGTGCATTCTAGCAGCATTTTTAGTGCATTTTAATGTATATTTGACACTTTATCATTTAGTTGATGTTTGTTATTTTTCTGAGAAAGTTATATTTATAGAATGAGTTAGGTATTACCTACTCTGTCTGAAAAGCAAAATGAGTAATAAGAGGAGAGGAAAGACTTATGTCCTGCTGAGTTCAGGGCTGTTCAGTGAAAAGACTGTATTATTCATATACTGTATTATTCATATACTTATGTGATGAGATAATTATAAAGAGCAGTCTTGCTGGTGACGTTTCATAACTTTTGAAATTTAGTCCCTACGTAACATAGGTCTCCAATACTTAAAGAAAAGCATATTTAAACAAAAATCTCTGATCATTTTCAATGCTTTTGGTATTATTTTACAGCCATGTGGTATGGTTGTATTTAGGGTGGGGCTCTTGGTTCTATAGTTATCAGAAGACATCATTCCAAACATGTTCTCATCACTGTATCTCAAAATTGATTGTTTATAAACATTAACCAAGACTCAAGACAGTTTATTTGTCTGTGATGTGACGGATATACAAATATAAATAACCCATATAAATAGAGATAACCCATAAAATAAAATGAAAACGTGATCACAACAGACCAGGAGGATAGCCCTACGACCCACTCGGGTCACTAGCGAGCCACCGCCCTGTGTTTCAGAGAGAGCTGTGCAACATCAACTGTCCATACATCACACAAACATGTACAGTAATGTGGACAATGAAATCATGAGAACTGAAAGCATTTTGATGAGATTCACAAGCTATTGTATCGTAACATTTTCATTCCGTTTCATCCAGAAATTAGAGAATTCTTGAGTGCAACCACTGCATAAAAAGCAACAATGGAGATGTTTTTACAGCAAACAGTTAATGTTCATTTTTCTGCATTCGTAGTTCTGCATTGTATGATAAAGAAATAATGCAATAATGCAGCAATAATGTTCACAACAATGAGTCAAAGACAAAATTGTTGCCATGGTTACGTGTATGTATTCATCATCATCATGGTTTTGTAATTAGGTACCCAACGTCCTGTGCTTTGACCTTGACATTGGTGCTGTTGGCCTTGACCTCAAATGTCTCTCAATGACCTTGAAGTGACAAATGACCTTGGGATGACTTCTGGTGACCTTGGATGTCAAAAGATGGGGGAAAATCGATGACCTCATGGGGTACTTGAAGAAAACCCCAATGTATGACCTCAAAGGGGCTTGACCAACGTGACCTCAAGAATGGTGACCTTCCTAAGTGGACACTCGAGTGGACATCAATGTGGAATTCTTGCAGGACCTGATTCCCACAGGAATGTGACAAACATACTCAGTTTGCATCTAGAAAATGTTGACAGGAAATGATTAGCACAGTGTTTAATAAAAGGAATTTAGGATGGTCCATGCATTGGTATTTTATTGAGTATTTGGTATTATAACAAACTTGGTATTTATGATTCAAGATTTTATTGAACATAGTTTCATAATTACATATACAGATACATATATGACTTTTATCAATAAGAAAACAAAATTACATTCATTATATTATAATGATGATATTTGATATTTTTGAATTAGTCAGTTAAGTTTATTTCATCACATTCTACACCTTAATTGTAACAGCAAATCAGCGCACACAAGGAGAACCACGTGACTAGTCCGAGAAACAGCCTCACGACGAGAGTCTTCTATCGGCGCACTTGCAAATGACAGTGATGTTTCGGTCTACCATGTGACTGACAGGACCTTAACAGTCATTTCGGTGGCTGCCTGTTAAGATAGCAATGAATAACGACATAATAACAAACTGACTAGCTTTAAAAATACATTAAAAATATGTCCGAACATACATTTCAATATTCCATGCATCTTTATAACTATTTTTTAGTTAGGGCACGAAATAATGACAACATTGGCTGGCTTTGAAAAATGTACATCAGAAGCATGTCCATACATGCATTTCCTATATTCAATTCATCTTGAAAGTTAAGTAATCATTATGATAATGACATTACAGTGTAGTTGAAGCACTTCCACTGCCAATCTTGTATAGCTACCATGTACCATTAATAGTACGTGGCAGCCATGTGGCAGTAAAGTGACTGGACTGTTCACTAAGGCAATTTCTCAGCCCAAGTCCCCAAGGTCCTTGGGTCTGTATCAGCCATTAAGGCATGGAGTGTGACTTAAGTGAGAAGGTCATGAGTTGCCCGGATGAATGGGGATCACTGAAGGTCACGAGGTCAAGGTCATAGGCGGCCGTATGGAACAGAGTAGCTCTGCAGAGATTTAGTGGAACTAGTGACCTTGGCTGCTTGCAAGGTGAGTGTAGAAGGGAAAGGATGACCTTTGAAGGTCATTTGGAGCACCAGGGGGCATTCCTAAGACCTTGTTTATGTCTCAAGGTCATTAGAATGTCAGACTGGTCTTGTCTGGGCCCTCGGTGAATGGAGTGGCCCTATACTTTTCAGGATTATCGTATTATGAGGAGATATGAGGACAGGGCTTGCATAGAACCATCGGCCAGCCTAGTAGAGCAGTACTTTTATGAGTTTTCCTTGCATGTCTATTGCGGGAAGGCTGTTCCGCGGAATCTTGGGGTAGATAAAGTCAATCCGAGATCGTGCAGCTTTGGTTTTCATGAATACACATGTCTGTAAGCACAGTGTAACCCTACCATAAGACAACCCTTGAGAATATCACTGAAGTGGTCTTAATATTGCGGTAATTGTTACTCGTTTATGGCCCTTGGGAACTTTTGTAAGAATTGCGGTCGTCTAATATTTAATGATCTTACATGTATTTTATGGAGTGATATTATTTTTGACGACACATTTTATGTCATTTACATATGTGCTAGGGTATGGTATGGTTGGGCATAAACTGAACGATAGATATACAGATAGACAGATAGATAGATAGATAGATAGATATGGGAAGTGCAGCCCTCAAAGGCAAGTTCTTGCCGCTATTGAGGGTTGATTGATGGGGTGAGAGGAGAGTCCACCCAGGTTGCAAATTTACCCCATGGGTGGGATCTTTTACTTGCCTCAGCTCAGACATCGAGTACAAGGGACCGCCAATTTAACGTCTCATCCGAGCGACATCCAGCTGGGATGATGCTCATGAAAGGTTGCCCTGGCCTGGGATTGAACCCGGTCCTTCAGAGGAGCAGGCGAGCGTCTTACTACTAGACCACCCAGCCGATAGAACAGATCAAAATGTTCAATGCACTTATTCAACCCATCCCATTATTACGAAGCACAGGACAGTTGAACGAATCAATTAACTCGCGGTGTTCATGAATGAGTAAAATTCAGGAAACGCAACATGACAGCATGCTGCCGCACACATTTACTCCTAATTCCGGTGCAAAGATCCTGACACACTTGAATGACTTCCGGTGGGGAGCGGCTGATACTGTCTGGTGTTGGACAAAAATGGAAATCACATTCGCCAGAGATCAACTAGCAGGAGTCAGATTCCTTGTGGTTAGTTTTTTCATGGTTCTTTTACCAGGAATAGCTCGAAGACAAATGTACTAGAATGTGATAGTGGCTTTTATTTCCTGTTCTTCTTATCCGCTTTACGATAGCATTACTAGCCAAAGCTTAGCATCTACTGAGTCTCTGCTACAAATATAGTTTCGCCGAGAGTGGTAAATTTTTGTTTGTAAAACACGAAAGAGGATTTAGAACGGATTATTTTTCTGTAAATGTAATTTCAATGGAATCGTAAAACAAAACACCACCCACGCGAGAGGAAATTGTTTTCTTGGCTCATTGCGTAAAATTGATAAAATGATACATCACTGTGATACATTTGGTTAACCCAAAGATAACAAGGACACATTTGGTTCGTAATGCGATTGATTTAATCGTGAGATGATCTTAATAGTGACTGTACAACTTGTTTTTATTCAGTAATGACAACTGATTTTGTGAACATTCTAGCTGGTTATGCTGCAAAACGAGTGGCCCATTATTTCTTCATTAGATTAACATTAAATTGAGGAAAATTACCACTTTAGCAATGCATGTATGTGCTTGCCTTTGTGGCATTTGAGCAATTTGGGGGTAAAAATATGACTATTAAAAGAAAAAATAGATAGATTGACAAGCGGCAATTGTTGCGGCTGTTGTTGTGTTTCAGGATGCGGATGCTGGCACCATTTACCTCAAATGTTTAGTTAATCTGCTGTGCATGTAGAACCCATGGTTTTTACCCCATGGGTTGGGGGGCCTTGCTCAGTGGTAGCGCTCTGGGCTTCCAACCACTGGGTCCCGGGTTCGATTCCCGGTCGAGCCTAAGTTGGATGGCTGTTTCATCCTTCGTCTCATTGCCATGGTCCCTGCCTGTCCTAATTAGCCCATTAGGTGCAGAAATACAGGACGTAAAGCCCTAATCCAACCACCCACCACCCCATAGGTTGGGTCTTCTGCTTGCCTAAGCATAGGCACCGAATGCCCACTTTTATTGGTCACTTTACACAATTTGGGGTGAGGCTTAAACTTTAATATTCCGAAATACAGCAAGACACAGAAGGGATCACGTGGTATGATCACGTGATAGAAGAGCCCTGCAAAACGCCCCCCTGGCGACAATCGCCATGGCTTATCGAATCATTCAGTAATCACCACAATTATTGGAGAATTATTCACAATTTCATGGCAATCACCGCTCGATTGTATTAGGGGCAATCACATCAAAGCAATTCTGAGCCCAACCCCTAAAACATCACAAGGACAAAATGCTCTTGCCTGCTTATTTGCCGGCTTGCCTGCATACTTGGTTGCATGTACAGAGCTCATCATTTAGTAGGATTTATTAGTCTAATTGTCAACCCTCGCGAATGGCTAGAACTTGCCTTAAAATAGCTGCACATTCCATATCTATATATCTATCTATCTGTCCATCTATCCATCCATCATGGCCCCATGGAAACACTCTTCATCAGTGACGTCTCAGTCGACTCAGAACTGGTATTATAATGGTACCTCGTACTCGGTGTCTATAATCAACTAGGACAAATAAGATACCCCACCCATGGGGTAAATGTGTAGCATGATGTGGACTGCGAGCCTTATTTTTTCATCATTGTATCTACCACTTGCACTGGTTCATGCAAACTGTCTAAGTTTCAGACCAGCAGAAAATGAGAAGGAATGGATGTAGATGACTGGCAAGTTGTAAAGTTACCTTGTTCAGATCTAAGTGCCTCGTTTAAAATAGTTCAATGTTTTAGCTTGTATCAGAATATGGAGTCACTGGAGACTCCATGATCAGAACAAAGTTGATGATTACTGTGTGATAAGTCTGCAGAAAAACACAACCCTTATCTGAAATAGACTTGTTAAGAACTGTTAAGTGTAACATAGGCTTGGTGCAAAGAACCATTTTTCACACTAGGTGAAAAAACGATTGCTTTGAAGTTGTCCTTTGGAGTTGGAACAGAATCTTCATAATTCGCAGTAAATCATTTATATAATTGGGTAAATTAGGGTATCTGGTTTTCAGTAATCACGTTATAAATAATTGTAGTGCCATGGAGCTGGTTCTAACAATTTCCAGATCTGTAAAGCATTAAATATGTGGTTATAAAACAAATTCAGAAAGTAATAATACCATAGTAACTCCCCTACCATAGTAACTCCCCTACCCTGACTACCCTCGCCCCCTGTGGTAATAAAACAAAAAAGAAAGTAATAATACCATAGTAACCCCTACCATAGTAACTCCCCTACCCTGACTACCCCCGCCCCCTGTGGTAATAAAACAAAAAAGAAAGTAATAATATCATAGTAACTCCCCTACCATAGTAACTCCCCTACCCTGACTACCCCCGCCCCCTGTGGTAATAAAACAAAAAAGAAAGTAATAATACCATAGTAACTCCCCTACCCTGACTACCCCCCCCCCCTTACAGTAGAACCCCCCCCCCTCCCCTTGACAAAGGAGTGTTAGTTTCTTTCAAAAAACAAATTTGGTGCAAAATAGCTCTTAAAGCTGCTGAAAGAAGGTTTGGTGTTAGATTAAAAAGAAAATGGGGGTCAGGCTCTCTTCAGCTCTTAATTAAATTCGCAGATTTTCTCCCCTCTTTTTGCAGATGAGAAGCTCAGTCGCTTTTGTCTGGTTAATCTCAGTCTAGCGGCAACGCCTTTCACTGCACTGTAATAAGCCCCCCCTCCCCCTGAAAAACTCGTTTTTCATGCTGTTTTGCTACTAAGATAGTTTTTGTTTGCTTTTTTCTTTACTTTTTTTTATTTCGAAAAGGGGAAAGTGGTTAGGGTTTAGTGGATTTTCACGGAAGGTTCTTGATATTTCCACCAGGTGGCTATGACAGAATACTGCAATTGTATTGGCTGAGAAAGTTCCCGCTCATGACTGTGATTGGCTGATGCGAAGTGCATCCTAGCCGCAGTATTTTTAGTGCACTTTAATGTATATTTGACATCTTAGCGTTCAATTGATTTCTGTTATTTCCCGGAGAAAGTTGTATTTATTCAATAGGTTAGTTATGATCTTCTATGTCTGAAAGGCAAAATGAGTTATAAGAGGAGAAGACAGACTTATGCCTTGCTGAACTCAGGGCTGCTCAGTGAAAAGACCCTATTGTTAAGGCAGTCGTGACGTCACTGCATGCTGCTTCATTTGCATATAACGTAAATTAATTGCCCGATCTTGGAGAAATAAGACCGAATTTTTCCAAGGTCTGATGTTCCAGTGTCGACCAACTTGTATATGCCTAAAGGTGCACTGTCTGTCAAATTTGCACATAAAAGTAATGATATCAATCAATACGGCCTTCTTGTCTCATGATATTTTTCACCATTACATACCTACTATTGCACAACAATTTATTTTTAATTTACAATAAATAATATAAATATTAGTTTTTCATGCCATCAAAAACTCAATATGTAAACAAACCCAGTGATGATGTCACAATACTGAACAATGGTGATGATGTCATTTCCATTGTGTTTCCAATGTTTTGGTCTTGATTTTCTCTCAATGTATAATTTATTTCTTTAGTAATTAATGTCTGATAAAATCATTAGATCACACAAATTTAATGTGCCTTGATTAATAAAGGTTATTTATGAACTATTTGATTGAGTCTTATTACAAAATCGCAAATTTGACAGACAGTGCAGCTTTAATGCGAATGCACAAACGGCATTGCAATGGAACACTTCTCCACTCCAAACAATAACACTGTTATGCACTGTTTTAGAAAAAAACGTAATTACATGAGGGCAACTATGCTGTATACAGATGGTTGCCAATATGTATAAAACACCAATTTTGAGAAAAAATATTTTGATTCCTCCACTTTTATGGCTGGGGATGGACAACCTACATAAAATTTTACAAACAACCCAAATTAAATGGGAACATTTAAATTTATATTGAGGATTAAATTACAAAATGTGTCTCAAATTCTGTGACATGTTGCTATCCGTTTCTCATGTGGGGTCAAATGATCATGTGATCTGATCTTTAGGGGTTTGTAGCTCAGATACCAGGAAACCCCACCATGCATGTTTATCGCACATGCGCAGAGGGCAAGGGGCTGGTGGATGGGGGTTAATCGCTGGTAGGGTAGATAACGTTCTCTATTTCCACCCTGCAGGGGAGGATTCAGGAGTATTTGGTTGGGGGGGGGGGGGGTCTGATTTCTTTGGACTGATCTCTCTGTAAATTGTGAATTCCTAGATCACACAATGGTATGTTCTCCCGAAATAGAATTCTTAGTTTAAGTTTTAGAGTTGTAGAATATAATGTCATGTGTTACTTATCCAATACCATGCATATTTCCTCAAAAAATTTACTGCTTGGATTCTTTGTTAGATTGTAAAAGAAAATACATAATGTGTTTTGTCTTGGATAAGATAAGAATCAGTGAAAGATAAGATAAAGTTGGATAAGGTATAATAAGATTGGAGTCTAATTATTTACCTACCCTGCTTTTTAATTACGAAAATAATAGTGTCCCTAGTTAGTATTTTAAATTTAATTCTTGTGTTTTGCAATAATTTTTTTATATTTGTTTATGTTATTTCACTAATTTGTTTTTGGTTGTAGCTCAAATATGTACCCCCCCCCCCCGCCCCCCCCCCCCCGTTTGGATCATTTTGGATCATCTGTCTTAGGGTTAGAGAGTACACATAGCCTCTAAACACGATTGCTTCTTGTGCTGTGCCCTGCAATGACTGGTCTTCCTCTGTACACGATGGAGCTGCTGATGCTGCAGACAGGAAGTAGTGATGCCCGTTTGTTTGCAGTAGCATGAGCTGGGCTGGAGATGTTTTGAGAGCCCTGAATGAGGGACTCGTGTTATAGGAAGTGCGCTGTTTAGGTCCACCTGTTTATCATGACAGTAATTGCAATAATGGCATCTGCACCACTTAGACTGCTTGTGGGTGGCCACCAGTACTGGTCTTGGTGCAACAGGTTAAGAAATAATGTCCCTCTAATTTCAAACTTTCCCTGTAACGACTGTAATTGTGGAATTACAGCGGAACCAGAACCACACAATTAAGACAATCCTGAAAAATTGGTGGTGTAGTTGTGTTGAGGCCATCCTTGGTGCAGATTGACTTGCCCTTTATGGTGGGGTGGTCTTAATAGCAAGGTGAAATACAGTGACATGAATACGAGTTGATCCAAAAATTTGGTGATCTTAATTGTGACCCAAAATATACAACAAAATGAATCACAATTTCAAAGATAAAATAACAATCCTTAGTTTAGATGGCTTAAAAACATACATTAGAAGACATTTTATCGATTCTTACGATGAAGTTTGCCTTATCCAAAATTGCTACATCTGTGATCAAAATTGCTTTACTGAAGAGTCCTTGCCAAATTTTAGTCTTTTATCATCATATCTATGTATTTCAAAAATGTATGTACACATTATTCCATCAATCCAAATTTAAGCTATTTCCAAAATGTATGTTGCAATTGTAAGGTGGCCCCTCAGAAGCGACATATATTTGTCTTAGAGGGGTCTCCTTGCCTCTTTTTGTAACTGACTGTTCCCAAGGGGCTAATCAATTCTTTGTCACTGTCATCCATTGTCATATGAGCTCAAGGTTCTCTTGATAGTGAGGTAGTCTTCAATCAAGAGTTCAACTGCAGATGTGGGTATTCATTGAAAAATAAAACTGGACAATCCTGTATTTGCTTGACTCCATGCTTTTATCAAAGCTCTATCTAAGCTCACACAAAGAGCATTTCTGCGATTACCGATTCACATTTCTTGACATATGTGGCGATTATTTTCACCGAAAAGCTGACCGCAAGGAAACCGACACCTGCGAGTAGATCTTTGGCGAGCGTAATTTCCCTTTTTGTCGTAACGTAAGAGAATATCAGCCGCTCCCCACCGGAAGTCGTTCGAGTGTGTCAGGATCTCTACACCGGAATTAGAAGCCGATGTGTGTCGCAACATGCTGTCATGTTGCGTTTCCTTAACGTTAATCAGTCATGAGAGGTGCGAGTTAATTGATTTTTCTCTCCTGATTCTTTGCTTCGCCATACTAGTATGGTTTGCATTTCAATGTTGGTTCTGCCTTGATTTATATTGCTTATTTTATTCAACATGGCTGATACCAAAATCGGCATAGCGTGGGCCTTGTAAATTACAAGACGATGAACTATGATATCAAAATAAAGCACTATAATTAATAACAAAGAAAAGCAGTTAATTGTTATTTCTTACATTAATTTGTATAATTTAGTAATTTTAAGATCATTATACTGTTTTTGTCAGGGACTTAATTTAATTATTTTGCTCCCCATATTTGAATTTGAATTTGAATGTATTAAATGTTTCTGCAATTATAGTCATATTTGCAATACAAGGTTACAATATACCAAATGAATATAATTATATTATGTAAGTTGCCTGGGTCCATACATAAAAGCAATGCCTTAAGGTTGAAGGGCCATATGGAAAACATTGTGAAATATATTGTATGAAATTCATTGTCATGAACATGTAAATGCTAATTCATTTGAGGTTTCCTGGTAGAATTTGACAAATATTACATTATTAATTTGTACACATGGGTCCTGACCGTGATATTTTTATTCATTTATTTTGTGTTATTAATAGATAAAACTTGATAAATAAATTATATGGTCCATCTTAAAATATTTAAATGTAATGGAATCACTGCAGCTGCCAGGGGGTTGGGGTGTCAGGTGGGCATGGTATGATGCATCATGGGAAGGAAGGAGGGGGGTTAATGAGACAAGCAGCGACACCTGGTGACAGATGCAGACGGATGGCCTTCGTGGCAGACGCCAAAACAGAGGTTTCTGTCAAAGATAGACACTTCAAGCTTGTTGCCTCCAATGTATTATTGCTGAAGCTAGCGAGATAAGACGAGAAAAGATTAGAATGATTAGATTAGACTGACTAGATAAGAAAAGATAAGATAAGATTACAATGTGGCAAATTATTTTCTGCATTGCATATGTTATTTTTGCATTGTGCACATAGACATTATCTTATCTTATCTTCTCTTATTTTGTCTCATCCTTATCTTATCTTATCTTATTTTATCTTATTTTATCTCATCCTTATCTGATCTATCTTATCTGTCTTATCTTATTTTATTTTATCTTATTTTATCTCATCTCATCCTTATCTCATCCTTATCTTATCTTCTTTATTCCTTATCTCATCCTTATCTTATCTATCTTACCTATCTTATCTTATTTAATCCTTATCTCATCCTTATCTTATCTTTTCTTATTTCATCTCTCCTTATCTCTCCTTATCTCATCTTATCTTATCTTATCTTATCTTTGTTTAATCTTAATCTATTTTATCTTATCTTATCTTATCTTATAATCGAGAATAGCAACACAGAAATTGTTACAGTGATGACATAAGGTCTTACCACCATTAAATTATTAGATTTAAAAATCATATATCATCAGTTTCCCCATCACTTTTATGTCCCCGGCTTCTATGTGAGGTGCTTTGATGGAATAACATTAATTCTGACTATGTCAATTAAAAGAAAATGTAATTTATTTTATAGTTTGTTACTGTGTTCAGACCCTGATATCCTCTGTGCAAAGGTTTTTTTTTTTCCCCCAACTTAATAAGTATTTTATTAGTATTTCACATGTTTCCTACATTATTTGATTTATTTTATTTTATTGTTTCTTGGTCCATGATTCATGGATTTTATTTATACAATAGCTCTTCTATATTCTGTTCGTGTACTTGGTTGTTTAAATTCAGGGTAATTAAAAAGCTTGAGCAAATATTGAACAAAGGAAATGACATTGTTCTGCTTTTTACTTTGCACTTTGTACATTTCCTGCTCTTTCTTATTTTTGTCTCAAATTTAGACTTTTTCTGTTTTTTCTCTCAGTTTTGTGGATTTTTGAAGTATATTTTTGTCCAAAATTTTCCTCACCCCTACTGGGGTGGCATCTATGTTAACCGAATGCCTAATCAATGCCACCTGCGACCTCTTGTGTTTAAATTTGTAAACATCCTCTTTCTAGTGTATTTTCTAGCAACTTTGGCTTTGTGCATAGTTTATTATAGGAAAATGTAAAAATTGTACTCTTTAAGTGCAAAGGTTGTGTATCTCAGAAAAATAGGCAATGAATTTAATATATGCAATACATGAAGTGGTGCTGACTTGTGATCACATGTAATATCAATATAATAATATATAATATTATATAATAATATATAATATTATAATATATAATAATATAATAATATATAATAATATATAATAAATAAAGCATGTAGTACAATCAGAATACAAGAAAATTACAATTCAGGGAGTAACGTGACTGCCATAATGGATTTTTATGGACGTTTCTTGACATTTCCACCAGGTGGCTGCAGCAGAATACTCCCAATTCTATTGGCTGAAAAAATTCCCGCCCTTGAGTCTGATTGGCTCAAACAAAGTGCATCCTAGCAGCAGAATTGTTAGTGTATTTTCATGCATATTTGACATCTTATCATTCAGTTGAAATTTGTTACTTCCACGAGAAAGTTATATTTCTTGAATAGCTTAGTTATGATCTTCTATTTTTAAAATGCAAAATGAGTCATAAGAGGAAGAAGGACTTATGCCTTGCTGAATTCAGAGCTTCTCAGGGAACAGACTCTATATGTAGAACTTTGTTCTCAAAAATAAATACATAACACACCATTAAAATATTATCCGCATACTTTGATCAAATGGATATTAAATCTTTCTCATACATGGCCGAATGTGCCACGTGCGTTTTCCATGAGAAGGATAAACGCATGGAAAACGCATGGTTTTTGCCTAATTTAAATGAAGTGAAAACCATACGTTTTCCATGCATTTATCATGCATTTATCCAAACGCATGGAAAACATTTGACCATGTACAATCAAACACTATAACAAAGCTTAGAATACATATGCATCTACTTAATGCAAAAAATCAACAATAATACAAAATGTTTTTTTTGACAGGAGTGTACCTACTTTTGCAAGCAACTGTATATCAATGTCATGATTTGTAAAGTGCTTTTTGCAACGACCTGTGCGCGTGTAGCATTAGGTGCATCTGTGAATACTCATCAATGCACTGACAGGAAATATCTCGTGTCATGTTTTTATATTTTTGTGTTTTGCCCCCAGGGAAAATAATGGTTTATATTTCCTGGAAAGTGGGCATAAGGTTTGTTTATGGGGGTATACTGCAAAGCTTTCCTATCAGCAAGGGCATCTGTTGTATGTGCAATTTGTACTACAAAAATGATGATGTTTGTCAGCTGTCACTGAAGAGATTGCTTTTGTTGCAACTTGCATCGTGAAGTCTAGTTAATAGAGTCTTTTCACTGAACAGCCCTGAATTCAGCAGGACATAAGTCTTTCCTCCCCTCTTATTACTCATTTTGCTTTTCAGACACAGTAGGTAATGACCAACTGATTCCATAAATATAACTTTCTCAGAAAAATAACAAACATCAACTAAATTATAAAGTGTCAAATATACATTAAAATGCACTAAAAATACTGCTGCTAGGATGCGCTTTGCTTCAGCCAATCACAATCAAGGGCGGGAACTTTATCAGCCAATAGAATTGCAGTATTCTGTCGTAGCCACCTGGTGGAAATATAGCGAACCATCCTTGAAAATCCACTATCCGATGTTGCATGGGCCTAATCAGTCCAGTGGTCATAGTGTTTTCCTGCTGTGATTTAAAGGTCTTGAGTTCGAATCTCAGCATATGTGGACTGTGAATAAACTAGTTTTTGGAACCTTTTATTCGCAGCTTTATTAGTATTTATCAGTGATGTACTACTTTGGCCGCAGACACATGTACAGTCGACTAAGTCTTCCAAAGTTACATACACTTGGACAATATGTGATATTATATCAAAGTGGGGAAAAAAGATTGCTAAAATCTTTGGCAGAAATGAAGGGAGTGGTGAGAATTAGTATGGAAATGTAATATCTAGAATATGAATATGAATCTCAAAGAAATTGAAGTGAACCGTATTCTAATTATAATTATACTCATATATATGTTTCATGGATTATATGTAATATTTTGGCAGCTACAAACAATGCACTACAACTAAGGCTTTCTGACCAACTATTCTTCCTTCTTTAGGACCCTACCCATGGGATAAATGTGTAAAATGGTGTGGACTCCAAATCTTATCATTTCATCTTTACATCTGCTTCTGCCAGCTGGTCATGCATATAAGCAGCTGACTAAGCTTCAGACCCTGTAGCATTGAGCCATTGACAATTCTGTTCTTTTTTAATAAAGATGGCAGGAAATTGGATAGACCATATTTATCCAAGGTCGGGGCACTAGCGAAGGGGCAGAAGCCATTTCAGGGTGCCTGTTTTTTCTCCCCGTTCCCCTACCCCTTTAGATGCCCCTTGTCTCCGGAATACGATGTCAGTTCATGGCTTTTCTGGTTTTCTGTTTACTTTTGTCACAAGTTAACACCTTTCTGGTGAATGTCACACTATATACTGTAGAAAACAATTGTTGTCCCGTGCCCCAAAGTAACGATATTTCCTCCAAGGACAAACGAAGTAGTTTTGGTGTTATAAAATTGCAGGGGTTTTATTTGTATACAATTTCAGCAATTGGCTGCAGCAGGCCATATTGAAAATACAGTGATCATGTATTACATGGAAAGATACATAAAATGTATTAGGTATTTGAAAAACCCCTGTGCATATATATAAAAGTAAACACATACAAAACTTGGTAGTTATTTTGAATAAAACTTGTGGCTTCTATCGCAGAGACAGACCAAGATTCACGTCCTTGGACGGACAACCAAAGGGAGCTGGGGCCTAGCTCCGAGGTAGCGCTCTGGGCTTCCAAAAGTGACTGTACAACTTGTTTTAATTCAATAATGACAACTGATTTTGTGAACATTCTAGCTGGTTATGCTGCAAAACCAGTAACAATATGACTATTAAAAGAAAAAATAGATAAATTGAATCATGAGGTGAGAGAGAGAGTCCATCTATGGTTTTAACCCCATGGGTTGGGGGGGGGGGGGCCTTGCTCAGTGGTAGCGCACTGGGCACTGGGCTTCCAACCACTGGGTCCTGGATTTAATTCCTGGTCGAGCCTAAGTTGGATGGCTGTTTCATCCTTCATCTCATTGCCATGGTCCCTGCCTGTCCTAATTAGCCCATCAGGTGCAGAGGACGTAAAGCCCTAATCACAAAAAGACAGAGACATTCATTGGAAGTCTGCCAGAATTCATATCTACAATGTGATGTATGATTATATGCATTTACTCCATTGGAAGTCTACTTTAATACCACCTCTATATTAAGACACCTAACAATTAAGACCAACAAATAATAGTTGTGTATTTACTTCACCAGTACGACCACTTCGCTATTAGCTGGTAAAACAGTTTAAGTGTGTATTAAGGATGGTCGTAATGACGTTGTTTTATCATATGTTCACTGTAGTTATATACCATTGGCAAAACTGTAAATAGGGTTGGCCCATTTTAAAATAACTTCATGTAAAATATTATTGCATTGGTAGCTGAATGTTTCAGTTATCATCACTTCATTACGTCTGCCTCTGATATTTGGCTGTATGGGTATATTACCTAATAATGAGATAACTAAACAAACTCATTGCAACGATATATTATTACTCAAACAAAGGCTGGATTATCTTGGTAAGTACTCTAACGGCCTTGATATGTAACTGGGTCGGAAGTGACCTGCAGACCAGGTCAGAGGTCAAATGTGGGGTCAATTATATGTTGACATAGCAACGGGGGCCACGTGCGTATAATCAAATACAAATGACTCATTTTCTCTGATGCTAGTGATACTTGAGAGGGTGAAGGATGACCTGTGGAAATCAAGAAATATTGTAGCTGATGTTGGATAGAACTTGGAAATGTCACCACAAACCTGTTTCAATACAAATCTAAAGCTATAGGCTTGTGATGTATATTTCCTAGAAATGAGAGAAAACGGTTTGTTTTAATCAGTCAAAGGTGAAATGACCTCTCCTATCCAATTAAATTTAAAGGAAATTTGAAAGTTTTAAATTTACAGTTTAAGAATGTTAAATTTACATCAAAACGACAAAGGTGTAGAAAACAAGTTGGGTCTTAAATTCCATAATGGCTAGTGAGCCCTCACATGTGATGCCCTCACATATGATGCCCCCTCACATATGATGCCCCTTCACATGTGATGCCCCCTCACATGTGATGCCGTCACATGTGATGCCCTCACATGTGATGCCCTCACTAAATAATTCTGTTTATGATCTGTGGCATAATTAAAAAACCATATTTTTTACTGTTTCGTTCCTTACAAGACATGCACATGCATTCATAATAAAATAACCAAAGACAGAAAGAAAGGAGAAAGAAGGAATTAATGGAAGTGGTAAAGAAAGAAAGAAAGTAAGAACCAGACAGGGGGCGGACACAAGTTTCCAAGTGACACCTCATAAACTGTAGCAAGATAAAGTGGTTCTGGTAATGTCTGTGTTGACATACAGGGGCGCTGCAGTTTGTTCTGTCACCCTTAAGACAGATGACGTCATCAAACGGATCACTGGAACACTTTAAGAGTGTTTTGATTTTCTTAGGGTAAGTGTCCACAATTATTTAGACCACGACACCACGTTTAGACCACCACAAGAGCACATTTGAGTTTGTTTATGTAGAATGATATTTGAATCTTTGACATGTTTATTTTATAGTGAAAAAATACTATTGAACTTAGAGACAGACAATGTTTGAAAAAAACACGAAAAAGTACAAGAAGTGCAGCGATAAGCATAAGCGTACAATTTGCTAAACAGAACCTTTAACCCATTTTTGACACTGGCTAAGTATGCGACTAACTACTACTGCTGATATTCTACTTTCACTACTACTACAACTACATTAATACTATTACTACTACTACTACTACTACTACATCAATACTATTACTACTACTACTACTACTACTACATTAATACTATTACTAATACTATTACTACTACTACATTAATACTATTACTACTACTACTACTACTACTACATCAATACTATTACTACTACTACTACTACTACTACTACTACATTAATACTATTACTAATACTATTACTACTACTACTACTCCATTAATACTATTACTAATACTATTACTACGACTACTACTACCACCTCTACTACTACTACTACTGCTACTACTACTATTACTACTACTACTACTACTACTACTACTACATTAATACTATTACTAATACTATTACTACTACTACTACTACTCCATTAATACTATTACTAATACTATTACTACTACTACTACTACTACCACCTCTACTACTACTACTACTACTACTTCTACTACTACACTAATACTACTACTACTTCTACTACTACTACTACTACTACTACTACTAGTAGTAGTACTACTAGTACACTAATACTATTACTACTACTACTACTACTACACTAATACTATTACTACTACTACTACATTAATACTATTACTACTACTACTACTACTACATCAATACTATTACTACTACTACTACTACTACTACTACTACATTAATACTATTACTAATACTATTACTACTACTACTACTCCATTAATACTATTACTAATACTATTACTACTACTACTACTACCACCTCTACTACTACTACTACTGCTACTACTACTATTACTACTGCTACTACTACTACTACTACTACATTAATACTATTACTAATACTATTACTACTACTACTACTACTCCATTAATACTATTACTAATACTATTACTACTACTACTACTACTACCACCTCTACTACTACTACTACTACTACTTCTACTACTACACTAATACTACTACTACTTCTACTACTACTACTACTACTACTACTACTAGTAGTAGTACTACTAGTACACTTATACTATTACTACTACTACTACTACACTAATACTATTACTACTACTACTGCTACTACTACTACTGCTACTACTACTACTACTACTATTTTAAAATGTATAGTAACCTGTGATGCCATAGTATCTGCACAATTTATATTGCTTTTGTTGCAAAGCTATGCCCCATACTCTGAGTGGCATGCTAAAGAAAATGGATCCTATATCGTTGTATGTATATTTTACAAGCACAAAAGGAGTTTCACAAGGAGCCGTTGTGTAATCAATTTCTTTTTGATGGGACAATGCTGTCAGCATTGTAATGATCAGCTCGCATCTCCCTCCACGCTCCAATGAGCAATCCAGTCAAGCATGGAGCCTAACGACGCCCTTGGAATTATGGGATGGGAATTCCATGAATCACGTGCAGTGACGTGGAAGGGGGATTCCCCAAGAGGCTGATCTTCAATCACAGACAGGATAGCCCACATGTGGTGATCTATGCACATATGATGAAAGGGTCCTATGTGTGATCATAACCCTTGACCAAAGAAGGATAATAAAGGTACAGTAGAACTTTGTGAAAGTGGTTGGATGCAGCTGTTACGTAGCTAACCGGGGATATCTATGGTTATCTCTCCAAATATTATGTTATTCTATATTCTGACATCTCATGCTATCCACATCCATGCAGCTGGGATGTAGCTCACGGAGTAGTTCCCAGGCCGGGAGTCAAACCCGGGACCTTCAGCGGAGCTGGTCAACTTGGATTTGTCGGATGCCTGAACCATTAGGCCACCAAACTGCTAATATGTTAACCCTTAACGTTGTAATCAGGCCATTACTGTAAGCAATCCTGGCTTGCTGATCCAGTCATCTCCTCTCGTGCCTAGACTAAATGTCCACCCGAATTGTCTCATTTAGAAAAGACCCAGCAGCCCATGCTTAATAAATGACATTGATAGCATCACTGAACTACCCACTCTGTCTGGGGTCTCCCATGCTAGAAATCTTAACACAGAGCTCTACTGTGTGCATCGATATGCTACTGGGTCTGATGCTAAGTCAGCTTATATGACCCAGGGGCAGATGTAATGATGAGATGATAAGGCTGCTTGGAGTCCACATCATGCTACACATTTACCCCATGGGTGGTTTATTTTACTCGCCTCAGCGTAGACCCCCGAGCACAAGGCCCCTCCAATTTTACATCACATGCGATTGACGTCCAGCTGCTGGGATGTAGCTCATGAAGAGTGCCCTGGCCTGGGATCTAACCCGGGTCCCGGGACCTTCAGCAGAGCTGGCGAAGGTGGAATTGGTGGATGCCTCAACCATTAGGCCACCCAGCTGCTTAATTGCATGTACAGCTGCAATGCTGATATTGGTGCTTTGGTTCAGTGGATCAGGTGTTGGTCACTGAACATGTAGGTTGTGGGTTCAATCTCAGCCATGGCATAGAGTAACTGGGCAGATCCTCCTGAAACCACTGCTCCACTCCATCCAGGTGTAAATGGGAAGGTTGGCTATAGGCTGTAATGGCACTGGATTACTCAGTTTGGCACAGTGTGATTGTGTCAGCTTTCGGCTGAGCGTGGAGACATAAAATAATGTCTGTTTGGGCTGAGCCCCAGGGAGCTGAGCCCCAGGGAGCTGAGAAAGTACCAGAGAGAACTGAGCCTGCTGATCGAAGGTATGTTATATGCTGGTTACATGTATCCTATACCTCAGCTGGGCCCATTTGAAATGCAACTGGCAGGGTGGCAGGGCAAGAAAATGTCAGTATCATATTTTCTTGCTTAATTTTTAAATTACTCTAATGTCACTATTAGACCTGGCTCAAAAAGCTGGGTTTCTTTTTAGCTGCTCCTTCAGATAAGCAGGCTCTACAATAGCCAATTACTCTTACAACGTAGTTTGTGTTTATTACTGTGTCATTGTCGTTAAAGCCTTGCCCATATAGATTACAGACAAGGTCAGCCTTCTCTTGGTTTGTGAAGTCCAATGACCGTCTGTTGCTCGAGATGTCTGTGGTCCTTTTTAGTGGGCAGTTTCAGAAGTGCTTTTGGGCAAATTGGCAAGTTACAGGCTGCAGTGACCTGCCTTGCAGCAGCCCTGAGGCAGGTGCTGCGGGAAGAGAAAGCCACCAGCTGCAGTTAATGCTCTGCAGGACATCGGTGAAATACTTCAGGGCTACTGCAGGAAGTCCTTCTCGATAGTCTCTTTTAAGCTACACTGCCACTTGTTTGCAGCAGCTGAACAGATTTAGAAGTTCCTGCGGGTGTTCATCTCAATGCTGGGAAAGAACGCTGTGACTTGTAATGTTAGAGGTAAATCTTCAAGGCCTGCAGCTGTACATTGAATGTACTTTACTTCCTCTACTAACTGTACAGTGTAATTGCTGGAAGTAGTGTAAGTAAATAAGTAAGTAAGAGTAAGTAAGTAAGTAAGTGAGTAGTGGCCAATCCGACATGGCGCGCCGCATCCATGCGACACAAACCCGACATCGGCTAATGTTGGTCTGACGTCGACTCGTTCTGATATCTTGAACATGCGTTAAAATTCTTCTTGCATATGACATTGTATATGACATCATTACATCGAAGCTTTTCATTTTATGATAATAATTAACACCAAACTTGACTTTTATCACACACGATTATGGAGCTTTTCATCGAACCAAATGTAGTCTGAATACAGGATGATTCTTCATGCACATGAGAGTGAGTCTCTTCTCAGGTCCTGAAACTAGGGAGTAGCTTCATCCAAGCTTTGAGTAAGGAGTGCCATAGCTGGGCGTCAGTCTCAATTTGCAGAGGGTGCTTTATCACACTTGGTGGGCTGGCTGGGCAGACCTGCAAGAGCACATTGCCTGCCGTCGACCATTTGTCTTAGGGTGTCCCAAGGCACCAGAGGACCTCCCTGTGGTAGATGGATGTATACAGAGGGTGCAAAAAGGTACATACATCTGTGGAGTGATTGTTGCATACATAGGTAGAGTGTCCCGTGTTAAGTAATTAACCTGACAAGGACAGTAAACTGATGTATGAACAAGATCTTTAACCTGTTAGCATCCGAAGAATCAAACAGTACAATGCGTTAAGTTTATGATCCTGAATTAGTGTGACAGATTGAGCACAAATGAGAAAGATTCCTTAAGAGTCCTTAAGATTCCTAAAGATTCCTTAAGACTCAGATGACTCAGATGACTCAGTTGACTCAGATGACTCAGTTGACTCAGATGACTCAGTTGACTCAGGTGACTCAATTGACTCAGGTGACTCAATTGACTCAGATGACTCAATTGACTCAGATGACTCAGTTGACTCAGATGACTCAATTGACTCAGATGACTCAGTTGACTCAGATGACTCAGTTGACTCAGATGGCTCAGATGACTCAGTTGACTCAGATGACTCAGATGGCTCAAATTACTCAGATGACTCAATTGACTCAGATGGCTCAGTTAACTCCGATGACTCAGTTACTCAGATGACTCAGTTGACTCAATTGACTCAGACGACTCAATTGACTCAGATGACTCAGTTGACTCAGATGACTCAGTTGACTCAATTGACTCCGACGACTCAATTGACTCAGATGACTCAGATGACTCAGATGACTCAGATGACTCAGTTGACTCAGATGACTCAGTTGACTCAATTGACTCAGATGACTCAGTTGACTCAGATGACTCAGATGACTCAGTTGACTCAGATGACTCAGATGACTCAGATGACTCAGATGACTCAGATCAAAGGTTACACTGTATATAGCTTGTTTTAATGAAATCTTAACTTGTAACTTTATAATTTCAAAATGGCATGAACACAAACTTATTCTTAAATACCTCTATAATATTTAATATAATGAAGTAATTATCACCAAAAGTATTTTTTCATTAGCAAGATTAGGAAACACACCAAAAGAAAATTTATTTTGGTGGTTTTTGAATAGTGTAGATGAATAGGTCTCAGTAGTGACATCATAATAATGCATGGGTTTCCAGTGCTGTCTCATTTGGCCGAGGTAATGACAGTTTCCAGTCGGAAATTCTGCCATCTTTGGATCCTTTGAGCTCTGGAAGCAGCTGGGGCGTCTTCTCAGGGCCTGGCTACTTCCTTTTTCCATTTCTCGTGTTTTCTCATCATTTATCACTTCCGACCGAGATTTCTGCCTTAAAGTCTGAAGAGCGTGTCAGGAGGAAGAAGGAGGGCATGACGGGAAAGAAAGATGGGGCAGGATCTGGATGCGAGATGGTCCTGTGATTCCAGCAGCTGTCTATTTTGCTGAATATCAGATAGCTTTGATACGAGGAGAAATTCTGCACAATGTGAAACCTGAGGATTTGTCACCTTTTATGACCATGATAACAGTCAGTACGTGTGTAGGAGTGTAGTATGTCTCAGAGGTAGATGTAATGATGAGATGAGAAGGCTTGGAGTCCACACCATATAACACATTTACGCCATGGATGGGGTATTTAACTTGTTCCTGCGAGACATCAAGGCAACTCCGATAGTGGATTTTCGCGGAAGTTTCTCTATATTTCCACCAGATGCCTACGACAGAATACTGAAATTCTATTGGCTGAAAAAGTTCCCGCCCTCAACAGTGATTGGCTGAAGCAAAGTGCACCCTAGCACCAGTATTTTTAGTGCATTTTAATGTATATATTTGATATATTATCATTCAGTTGATTTTGGTATTTCCCTGAGAACATTTTACTTATTGAATAGGTTAGTAATGCGCTTCTATGTCTGAAAAGCAAAATGAGTTATAAGAGAAGAAGAAAGACTTATGTTTTGCTGAATTCAGAGCTGCTCAGTGAAAAGACTCCATTTACAGTCTCATGCACAAGACTTCCAGCTGAGATGTAGCTCACGAAGAATGCCCGGGTCAGGACTCGGAACTCTATACCTTCAGAAGAGCTGGCAAAAGCGAAATTGGCGGATGCTTTAACCAGGTCATCTTAAGCTGGTGCTGCTGCACTCTACGTTTACTGCTCAGAGGTGTATGTAACTGCAGGCCCTACACTTCATTAGACACTGAGCCAATCCATTTGAGCAGGGGCCTCTAATATGCCTTGATAGTCAATGACCTTTGCTGCATCAGTCGTAAAACATCTCAGGGGGTCTTTAAGCCCATTCCAGAGGCCACTTTGGAATTACACTGGGGAGGCAGAATCCAGTCAACTAGAAAAGCTTATTATTAAGAGAAATGGGTGGTTAGATGGACTGCTAGGGTAGGCAGATGGACTACAGAGTGACCAGATGGACTGCTCAGCTGTCTATGCCTTAATGCGCTACTCATTGCTACTGGGTCCAAAGCTCAGCTGCTTATATGACCAGCTGCCAGAGGCATAGACACCGAGTAAAAGGCACCTCCAATTTAACGTCTCATGCGATCAACATCTAGCTGAGATGTAGCTCATGAAGAGTGCCCCGGCTGGGAATCGAATCCTGGACCTTCAGCAGAGCTGGACAATGTGGAATTGGTGCACACCTAAACCACTAGCCCACCCTGCTGGCAGATGGACTTGGTAAGCCTGTTGTTGCACTTGAGTGAATATGCCTTACGCACCAATGGAAGTCCCTCATTCTGTTTTCTTAGTTTTTTTTTTTAATGACACATAGCACTAGTCGAGTGCAAAGCATTTAGATCATCTGCAACTGGTCACTCTGATGTCCAGTGGTCAGTGAAAGAACGAAAACAAGTGAGTTACAACAGCAATTCCCACTGTCCTTGATGTGAGATTATGCAAGTGAGTTATCACAGCACAGTCCTCGAAATTGGGTTTCCAAATTGCTGTTTCAATTGAAAAACTTAGAACTTTAGGCAATACAGTACAGTACAATGTTTTCAGTTAAAAGTACAATGAACTGTTATCAATGTTGTGATTCCTGGCAGATCCTTCGAACTTAAAGGTTCGAATACTCTAGCATTCTCCATAAGCTTAAATCCCAACGTAGATCCGTTCAAATAGAGTCTTTTCACTGAGCAGCCCTGAATTTAGAAGGACATAAGTATTTCATCTCTTCTTATTACTCGTTTTGCTTTTCAGACATAGTAGATTATAACTAACTGATTCCATAAATATAATTTTCTCAGGGAAAAAATTGGAAATCGATTGAATGATAAGATGTCAAATATACATCAAAATGCACTAAAAATACTGCTGCTTGGATGCACTTTGCTTCAGCCAATCACAATCATGGGCGGGAACTTTTTCAGCCAATAGAATTGCAGTATTCTGTTTTAGCCACCTGGTGGAAGTATAGCGAACCTTCCGTGAAAATCCACTATTATACGTTGGATTGATATGGTGTCTTGATTGTAGGTTTTCACAGAGTCTATGCTGGGCAATAAAATACCCCACCCATTGGGTAAAACAACACAAAATGGACAATGTATATATGAGTCAAACCTCATCTGATTAACAAATAACAAAAACTCCTCTATAACAATTATTTGTATTCCCATCTTTACAATTATGTATTTAGCTTGATGGCTACATCAATTCAAAGGAAATACAGCTATGAGTTATATATGTCTGTGTATAACCAAATAATTAGTACACATTAATTTTGAAGCCTATCATAACCACATTGTATCTATTATGAAAGGAGAACCACTTTTGCTCAGTTTCTACAATACAACATTTGGATGTGTGTTCTTCAGAACTTCTAGCTTGATATACCCCCAAGGTGAATTGAGTGATTTGTAACATCACAAAGGCAACAGGTAGCTGCCATCTGCTCTTTTCTCTTGTCAGCCAACATCTTCAAGGATTTCTCGTCTTTGGCAGTGGATTGGATTAGCATGCCAGAATGCTGCTGCTGCTGCTGCTGTGGATGCGGCTGCTGATTGGAATATCATCTTCTCATTAGAGTACAACAAGGTCATTTGATCTGGTGACCTTGCTGTCCTTGACTCTTTGGTCTTTACGCTACAGTTGGACCCTGCTTTACAGACACTGCGCAATGGAGGCCCCCGATTTGTCGCCCAGTGCCATATCAAAGACCACATCAAAAAGCTGCAAATTTTTTGTGTTACACAACTAGATTGATAAGGAAGTTGATTTGTCACTCGGTGCCACAATTTGTCACTTGTTGCCATGATTTTTCACTCGGTGCCACGATTTGTCACCCGGTGCCACGATTTGTCACTCGGTGCCATGATTTGTCACCTGGTGCCACGATTTGTCACCCGGTGCCACGATTTGTCACTCGGTGCCATGATTTGTCGCCCGGTGCCACCAATGTTTCACCCAGTGCCACCAGTTTTTCACTCAGTGCTATTACTAGCATTATATTGTTATTTTAATTGAGACCATTAAAGTGGAGTAAAATTTGCACGGATCGTATGACAAATTCCACTGTACAGAAAGGTTTTTTTGTCTTTACTAATCTTTCTTATGAAATTCCTTATTAAATATACCAGTAATATCTAGATGGAAGGTTCATTCATCTTTTATTTGTGCAATTGGAGACTTGTCTTTGTAGTAATCTGTATTTGTTCATGTATATCTTGGTATAATTCATTCTGGCCAGTAAAAATTGCATGTCTCAAATGGAGATGTTCAACTATACCGCAAGGAATCTTCATCTCGAAGCGCCTTATGCTAAGCTTTTCTTATTAACCCGATAAGCAAGTCCTAATGGAAAGTTCTTTCATCCCATCTCTGTGTAGTTTGAGACTTGTCTCTGTACGTGGTCATGTATATCTTCGTATAATCTAAGGTATTACATTGATGTTGTGTAGGAGCAGTTACGCGCTAGGTCTTGATTATATTCTAGGCTCGTTTGGTAGCCAAATGTGCCACGTGCGTTTTCCATGAGAAGGATAAACGCATGGAAGAAGCATGGTTTTTGCCTCATTATAATTAGCTAAAAACCATGCGTTTACCATGTGTTTATCCTTCTCATGGAAAACGCGCGTGGCACATTTGGCCATTTAGGTGCTTTGACCTTGCAAACATTTTTTCAGTGATTTTGTATTTAAATTGGTTAAATTTTTCAGTTATTTGGCAATATTGGCTTCAGTTTTCAATTACTAAAACTGGTTGTACACAGTTTTGTTGCCAATGAAGCTTTCTTCGTTACCTAGATAAGCCATATCGTAATCGAAGGTTATCTCATCTTTCTCTTTGCAGTTTGAGACTTGTCACTGTAGTAGCCTGGGCTTGTTGGTGTAGATAGATAGAGCGATAGATAGAGAGAGATAGAGAGATAGATAGATAGATAGATAGAAAGATAGATAGAGAGATAGAGAGATAGATAGATAGATAGATAATTAGATAGTTAGATAGTTAGATAGATAGATAGATAGATAAGGAAAGTGCAACCCTCTAAGGAAAGTCCTTTGCCATTATTGAGAGTTAATTGATGAGGTGAGGAAGAAGAGGAGTCCACCCATGTTACATATGTGCCCCATGGGTGGGATCTTTTAGTTGCGTTAGCATAGACACTCAGTCCAAGGGACCACCAATTTAACGTTTCATCCATAAGGGGTGCCCGGGCCTGGGATTGAACCCGGGTCCTTCAGAGAAGCAGGCGAGCATCTTACCACTAGACCACCCAGCTACCTTGGTAAAGTGTAATCTATTACTGATTAAGGCCAGTGCAATTTGTATTGAAGTCTTAATGGCAAGGTTTCACGGTGTAGTTGTCACTCTATATAGACGAGATTGCTTTCTTAGCGATTTGTTGGAGTATTTGCAAAGGGCACCTGTCGGAGCGCTGGTTACTAGTTTACCACACGAAAGCGGCTTAAGGTAGCAGAAGCGGAGTGATCAGCTTAAGTCCTGAGACAGTCTAAGCTGCCGTTAACACGGTCTTTTCAGCCCTGTCCCCTTCTTAGCCCAAGTCACAATTTGCAGGCTGGTTTATCACTAGTAGCAGCAGGCTACCAACCAGAGCCTTGCTACGAATTGGATAAAAGAATCGCATTTAGTGCTCGTTTCTATGTGT
Source organism: Alitta virens (assembly GCA_932294295.1). NCBI lineage: Eukaryota > Metazoa > Annelida > Polychaeta > Phyllodocida > Nereididae > Alitta > Alitta virens. Next base: position 2,826,214 of record OW028580.1, on the reverse strand, counting down.
TCTGCAACTGACGTCCTGCCCACAAAAAAGTCTTTCACCCCACAAAAATGCTGCTGAGGACTTGCCATCAGTGGCCCTGATTAAAGAAATTACCAGAGGGGAATTGGACTCCAAATTACGGGCCCTTGAAAGTTCTTGGCCTCATCTTCGCAAGGGTGGTAACACTGTGGGTGAAAGCCTCAAAACTTAGCGGCCACACTGAACACAGGGCTCTGGGTATTGCAATGCTCATGGCCACACTGAACACAGGGCTCTGGGTATTGTAATGCTCATGGCCACACTGAACACAGGGCTCTGGGTATTGCAATGCACATGGCAACACTGAACAAAGGGCTCTGGGTATTGCAATGCTCATTGCCACACTGAACACATGGCTCTGGGTATTGCAATGCTCATGGCCACACTGAACACAGGGCTCTGGGTATTGCAATGCTCATGGCCACACTGAACACAGGGCTCTGGGTATTGCAATGCTCATGGCCACACTGAACACGGCTCTGGGTATTGCAATGCACATGGCCACACTGAACACAGGGCTCTGGGTATTGCAATGCTCATGGCCACACTGAACACAGGGCTCTGGGTATTGCAATGCTCATGGCAACACTGAACACAGGGCTCTGGGTATTGCAATGCTCATGGCCACACTGAACACAGGGCTCTGGGTATTGCAATGCACATGGCAACACTGAACACAGGGCTCTGGGTATTGCAATGCTCATTGCCACACTGAACACACGGCTCTGGATATTGCAGTGCTCACTCCAGTTATGCCTGTCTAGCCATCCCATACCTAGCACAAAGGGGAATGACCTTACCAATTACTTGTCATGAAACATTTTCACTAACTTAATAATCCAAATTGCAGATCCGTTATAGATGTGACCTGACCCTTTTGAACTAGGCTTGAGAAAATCGTTTTGAGAAAAGAAATGGTTACAAGACTAAAAAAGCAATCACTCTCAAACATGCCAATGCCTAGTTTGGAAGAGGTTTCAGGATGTGTGATAAACCTCCATTAGTGTAGTAAACACGAAATGGTGTGATAAACTAGTGCAGGTCAAGCAATAAAAATAACAAAAGTAACAAAGGAAATTGTGCTAAAAACATTATTAAGAAGCCATACTGAAAGAGTAATCATCAACACATGGAAGAGACTTTGCAAGATTTGATAAACACATCATATAGCAGTAAAAGATGTAATAAATATATTATTGTGTGATTAACTATGTATACGCTAAGTCGAACAATTTGCCGGTTGTAAACTTGGGTACGTTGGATAATAAATACTGTATTTCTTGATTTCAAGCTGGAGCTTCTATTATTTAACAGAGAGTTCGCGTTATCAGAGTGAGATCTGTGTTTAATTAATTTCATTAAATTATGTCAGCTTTATATATTTTTTAAGATCACTTTTGTACCCGTCATCAAATTTCTATTCTAGGTTTGAGTAATCAAAAAAGTATACAATATCAACATAGTATACGATATCAACATAGTATACGGTATCAACATATATACGATATCAACATAGTATACGATATCAAAATAGTATACAATATCAACATTATATATGATATCAACATAGTATACGATATCAACATTATATACAATATCAACATAGTGTACGATATCAACATAGTATACGATATCAACATAGTATACGATATCAACATAGTATACAATATCAACATTATATATGATATCAACATAGTATACGATATCAACATTATATACAATATCATCATAGTGTACGATATCAACATAGCATACGATATCAACATAGTATACGATATCAACATAGTATACGGTATCCACATAGTATACGATATCCACATAGTATACGATATCAACATAGTATACGATATCAACATAGTATACGATATCAACATAGTATACGGTATCAACATAGTATACGATATCAACATAGTATACAATATCAACATAGTATACGGTATCAACATAGTATACGATATCCACATAGTATACGATATCCACATAGTATACGGTATCAACATAGTATACGATATCAACATAGTATATGATATCAACATAGTATACGAGATCAACATAGTATACGATATCCACATAGTATACGATATCAACATAGTATACGATATCAACATAGTATACAATATCAACATAGTATACGGTATCAACATAGTATACGATATCCACATAGTATATGATATCAACATAGTATACGATATCAACATGGTATACAATATCAACATTATTATATCAACATAGTATATGATATCAACATAGTATACGATATCAACATAGTATACAATATCAACATTATTATCGATATCAACATAGTAAACGATATCAACATAGTATATGATATCAACATGACTATCTAGCGGCTTTGTACAGGCTTATTGCAATAGTGATGAACATCCTAACAAGTTTGACCTGAAGCTCAGTGGATAAGCATGGAGTGTTTTTCCAGGAAAATCAAAATGAGTAATAAGAGGAGAGGAAAGACTTATGTCCTGCTTAATTCAGGGTTGTTCAATGAAAAGACTCTATTTTAGATGGCGAATAACATAGGCGTCTGACACTGCATGAGGGCTGCAAACTCAATTAAATGTTATGGTTCATGCGTTTTGCTCTTTAAATTAATTTGTAGCAGGGACCTTTTTTAAGGGGATTTAAAGCTTCAAAAGGTCCTTAACATAAAATCCGTTAGGTGGCAGCTTTGACTTCCTGTGATATCTGCAGCAGCAGGTATATAGCAAAAAATGTTGCCACATAAACTCAACAGTAGATTAATGTAAGACTCTCTTCATCACTTCGGTGTCAATAGATTCGTCATAAATGAATTATCAAAAGATTGTGAGGCATTATGGGACATTATATTGAAATTATCTCATCACCTAATCGGATAGAAGATATTCCAAAATATCATCAATGGTGGTAAGACTACAAAGAACAGAGAATGGCAGATAAAAACTAATTAAGTCAGGAATCATTTGGTAAAATGCTTTTCGTTATTCATTAGATTATTTAATTTCTGTTGAGATATTAAAGAAAAGTTGAAGGTGATGATTTTAGTCGATAGTGGATTTTCACGGAAGGTTCTCTGTATTTCCACCAGGTGGTTAAAACAGAATATTGCAATTCTATTGGCTGAAAATGTTCCCGCCCTTGGCTTTGATTAGCTGAAGCAAAGTGCATCCTAGCAGCAGTATTTTTAGTGTATATTTGACACTTAATCATTTAGTTGATTTTTGTTATTTTTCTGAGGAAGTAATATTTATGGAATCAGTTAGTTATTAACTACTGTGTCTAAAAAGCAAAATGAGTAATAAGAGGAGAGGAAAGACTTATGTCCTGCTGAATTCAGGGCTGTTCAGTGAAAAGACTCTATTAGTCATATGTAACGGAAATCAGTCCAAAGATGTCCTCACTAATAAATTCACCTCTTTATTAAGACCATATGATTTTTAGATACAAGTATACAATCTGTGTATCAATATTTTACTTTTAAATGATATCTTTAATGTATTTGAAATAGGTCAGGTTATATAGGGTTCTGGCCAAATGAGAAATTCGAGGTTTCGGTTTATATTATATATAATTTTATTGACAGGATATTAACATAATTGATACATTTGTCAAACATACAAATAACATACAATAATACTGTGCTTTTACACCAATAAGATAATAATACTAAAAGTGTTAAGCTAACAGTCTATATTAAATGTTGTAACTATGTATTTTACAGCAAGTTGGTCCCGGTTGTGACTAGTAAAAATACTAATAATAAAATACAATTTTACAATATAGACAATTAATAAAAGAAAATTTAAAAAAAAACGGACAAATATATACTACTTATCCCAGTGGTTTAACCAATCTGACTATCCATGTATGGACTTAAAAAATAATAGTATGCGGAGCCCAGGGGAAGAAAAAAAAATTAAAAAAAAATAAATTTAGAGGACATGGTTTAGAAATATGCCAAGAGCATTAATTACACCTGCTTCTTTGCTGGACATTATTGCCTGAAACTGTTCAGTTGGGGTTAAATTATTGAAGTCTGAAATACATTTACTAAGTTCTTTATTTAACTCTATTCTTCGCACATTATTGGCAATACATTTTAAGAGTATATTTATGTCCAGTACCTCGATGCAAAAATTATGGAAAGATCAGGCCTTAAGGTCACCTATATTTCCAGTTAAACTCTTGTTTATCTTCCAAAATTAATGCATCATATTAATTTTCACAATTTTCTTTTTTCAGGCTCCCTGCCTAGAAACATTGAATCAGCTTTGACGGAGTTTACTTACCACGAAACTGCGAGACCCACCATCTATCATCACAGAAGAAAAAGGGCGTCTACCCTGCACCAGGTAGGTGACCTTTTGACCTCTCATCACGTGACTACACAGTCATGTGACACCGCAATACGACTCTAAATGGTTGGGCCCAGACATGTCCCCACAATCCGTGGCTTGTGTGCTATTCTGTGGGTTATTATGGAAAATTGTTGGTACAAGTGGTTCCCATGTAGACTAATGCAATATTCCCATTGGGGGTACACCCCCCCCCCTCCCCATTCCATTACATAAGACTATTGTGTCTGGCGTGTTATGATTACAACTCAAACCAGTGGTCTGTTTGACGTAGTACTACAGTGGAACCCCTAAAACATCACATACAGCAGTTTTAGAGCGAGAATGGACAGTTCAGGAGTGAAAGAGAGAGATCAAGAAGATTGTAAAGTAATTAACCAACCTTTCTAGCCCATTACTAATTTCCTTGTCATAAAATACTTGTCTGTGCTAAACAGGCCATTAGTGGAGAAGATATCGAAATGGCATTACAACTGTACAGAAAAGTGGTTACATTTGGTCAAAAGAGGTGAAAACGAGTTTATTGCCCAGATGTTGGGGTGTTTATATCATTCTTATCAAATGTTTCAATCAGTCTGAAAAGTCATTCTGAGGATGCAACTGTCCAAGCTCGCTCTAAAACTGCTGTATGAAACTTGATGTTAGCCCATCAATTTTGTAATGGCTTATATCTGGTTTCAAAATTGTTTAGTTATATGCTTAATATATTAGTTCTGTTTTGACGGTAAAAATCAATTTTGAGACAGCTAACAGCGTATCAAAACTCGGATTAAAGTCTAGAAAGTACAATGACCTAAACTTGATACTATTGTAGAGTTTCCTTGGTCAGTTTTCTGATTCCTCAGAATGAAGTCCACCTACAAACAATATTGAGATCAGTGGTTCCAAAACTGTGATGACAATGTACCATGTAGACAAGAGTGGAGCTAAAAATCACTACAGTATTAAGGTCTTTTGATTCCCATAATAAACACCACCCAATATTGAATTTTAAATTCTAACAATGTACACAAGTTTCCAGAGTCAAAATTACATTTATTCACACACCCACATAATTACACATACACAAAAAACAAAAAAGGGGGAATCATACATCAAAATAAATACATAAGTGGGAGGTAACACCCTGAAGACAATTACATGTCGATATAGGGGGGGGGGGGGGGCACCTGATAAGGGAAGGGGTGCACTGGAGGAACCATCCTGCAGACCAAATTTTTTAAGAAAATTAAGGAGAATCCAGCTATTTCAATAAAACAATACAGTTTCTCAGAATTTGGATAATTAGCAATATAAATTACAGAAATAGCGTATTAATGCTCCAAATAATATGTCAATTTTGGCAAATATAACACGAAGGTCTATCACATATTGTCACGAACGATGAAATTTGTGTCTTTTTAAAGCGAGTCGTTAGGCCATCTATAGAACGAGTATAAATTTTATCTTTAAAACATTGTTCCAGAACTCAGTCACATCAATATTACGACATCTCCACTAATTATAAGGAGTGGTCTTTATTGTGGTCTAACTTACAGGGTTCCACTGTATAGATAATTGTGAATTATTGTAGCTTTTTTGCATTCATTGTGTGACTGGGGCACTATAGCATGTGTCATTCAAAGTTCAGTGTTATTCCCCCAATGTGGTTGGCAGATTTTATTTGCCAAATTTGCCAAACAGAATAATCTTGTTTGGCAGGTCGTGGAGATCCTGCTCTAATGAAAATAAATAGCCTTGCAAAACAGGTTTAAGAGTTTATTCGATTGTAGAATTAAGCATTGTCTCAACAGAATTGTCTGTCTTTGAATAAAGCTTGTCTGTGAATAAGGCAAAAGTTTTATTTGTAAACTATGAGTGAATTAATAACAGTTATTATAAATCCATCTTAGATCCAACTCCCTATTAAGGTCCTCTCCAAAATAAAGGCCTCAAACATCTCACTCTTTAGTTTGGTTCTGTAGTTTAGAAGTAAAAGGCAATTTACCCACTTAGTCCTTTGTCCCTATGCTGAGGTAAGTAAAGGACCCTACCTACGTATGCATGGGGTAAATGTGTAACATGGTGTACACTCCAAACCTATTCATCTCATCATTACGTCTGCTTTTGGCAGCTGGTCATATATAATAAGCTCACCGAGTTTTAGCATTGAGACGTTTTTATCTGCATTTTAGTAGTCAGATTATTGTAGATGAGATGAGATGAGATAAGATAAGATATTGCAATAGACTAGTAGCATCCACACCATGTTGCACTGTTAGAAATATCCAAGATATTCATGATATTACCCTGCATGTCATCTTCATAGTTCATTCGGAGGCTCATTCCATAGCATTGCAATGTAGTATGGCAAGGGTCTCCACTATGACCATGCCTATACATGCATAGGGTGTGTTCATCTTCTTAGAATGGGCATAGGTCCCCAGGGACACATCTGTCTGGGCACAAAATGAAGATGAAGTTCTTCCCACAATATGGAAAGGATGCTGCGAGGCTGTAAAATGCAGATGGATAGAAAGTTGTTATTAGCTCATCTATGCAGAATCCTGTACAGCGGAATTCCACTAGTAAGATCACTCCTGGATTAGCCCGAGAAATCTGAAGTTCGCTTAACTTATTATCTGATATTTTGTGAATGTGGACGCCAATGGCAGCTCTGTCACATTATCAATAAGTTGGTGGTGGTGGTGGATTAGGGTTTTACGTCCTGTATTTCTTCACCTGATGGGCTAATTAGGACAGGTAGGGACCATGGCAATGAGACGAAGGATGAAACAGCCAGCCAACATAGGCTCCACCAGGAATTGAACCCGGGACCCAGTGGTTGGAAGCCCAGTGCGCTACCACTGAGCTAGGCCCCCACCACACATTATCAATAAGAGCCGACAGCGGCGTGTGATCAGGAAGGTATCTCGCGCTACTTCTGGATGTGCTATCATCGCATGTGTAAAATATTTTACAGATCACCTGAATCAACATTGAATTGAATTGATTTGCCAACAACTAGAGTATGCATTACTGATTCACAACAATTTTTTACAATATATACCGAACTCCAGAAGGTGTATTTGGTTAACATGCATAGAACAAAGAAGAAAAATCAATAAATACAACAGCTTGGGAAACAAAGTAGTAAAAAATATGCATATAACTAGACGACAACTTTAATAGTATTCTCGGATGTGCTATAATTTGTAGTTTTTGTCTCAATGTCTCAATGTCACTGGGTCTAAAGCTTAGTCAGCTTATTTGACCAGCTGCCAGGGGCTGATGTAAGGATGAGATGATAAGGCTTGGAGTCCACACCATGTTACACATTTACCCCATGGGTAGGGTCTTTTACTTGCCTCAGCATAGACACCGAGTACAAGGCACCGCCAATTTAACATCTCCTGCGATCGCCATCCAGCTGCTGGGATGTAGCTCATGAAGAGTGCTCGGGTAGCGATCGAACCCGTGACCTTCAGCAGCAGAGCTGGCCAATGTGGAATTGGCGGATGCCTTAACCATTAGGCCACCCAGCTGCTTAACTGTTATACAGTGTGATTCAAAATAAATGTTCACACTTTTTACAAGCTAGACAAGCTACACAACAATTTGAACACATGTAAAGCTGCCATGCTCACAATTAAGATTTTTGGATGGTTTGCTGCCTGCCACTAAAACAAACCTTCTAGCTATATTATAACTGTCTGCTAGAAGCTTTCACTAAAGTACACCACCATATATGATTAATATATATATTAATATATTGAGATCTTATCAAATCAAAGACTACTTTATGAGTGACATTTCATTACAGAGCATGGATGTTAGTTCAACATATGTAGTTTTTTTATGATATTTATAATTAAGTTATCAGTTTTTATGCTAATATTGACTCTCATTTGACTATTAGATGTTATCAGCCAGGTATGGCTTGGTTTGGCTCCTTGTGGCATATGATAGGTCTTACTGAATAGCTACAAAGTTGAATGTTCTTTATGGGAGCAGTGCAGAAATCATGAGGTAAAATATGAGGTGCTAGCATGGTGAAGGACTGCTTAGGGGGGTATTAGGGTAGGGTTGTTAATGCCTTTGGGGTTGGGTTGCTGATGTAGTGATGCTGAGTTGATTACACAGCAAAACCTCGCCATTAAGGCCACCACTAGCACATATATATTTTCCATAATTTTTAATAAATTGTATTTAAGAGTCACTTGGTATAAATTGTGTGGTTATAATGTAATACAACGTCAAGAATGCTTTATCATATTTTTATGCAAATAATACCATGAATAACATTTTCAGCGAGGTTGTCTAGATGGTGAGATTGTCTGAATTCTGAGGTGGTCTTAATAGTGAGGTCAACAGTACTTTTCATATTATACCAGGTGCTGCTTACCAATTTTATGCTGGGAAAAACCTAATTGTGTTTTTTATGATTGAAGATCTAGTGTATCCTATTAATAATTCATTACTTCTTAATATACACAAGGACCTTACAAGAACATCTCATCAAAGAGGTGAAACTCTAGTTTAAGCCCTCAACATTTTTGCCTGAGATATATTAGCCAAGATACCTTTCAAAGACATTTTCTGTATGTTTGTTCTATCTTATTCTTTCATAGTTCCATGCTCTTATGTTTACCTGCTTTAGAATGGTAAATGAAGTGAGGTAGGATACAATGTGTTGCATCTGCCAAGTGTTAGGTATGTACAAATAAGTATGTCTGGGATATGCCTCTTTGCTTCTACTTCTAACTAGCTAGTTTTTAACTTTTCTCGTAGTTCCTCTGCACCATGTGGGGTGGGGGCCTAGCTCAGTGGTAGTGCACTGGGCTTCCAACCACTGGGTCCCGGGTTCAATTCCCGGTCGAGCCTATGTTAAATGGCTGTTTCATCCTTCGTCTCATTGCCATGGTCCCTGCCTGTCCTAATTAGCCCATCAGGTGCAGAAATACCGGACATACAGCCCTAATCCACCACCACCGCAGTTCCTCTGCACCACCAAATAATACCAGGATCTCTGAAAATTTAGGGGTGCTCTAAGTAAGAGGGGATAGTATGTACTGTTGTTACAACTGATTCTATGCAGCATTATTGGGTGTGTTTATTTTGGCATACATGAGGTCTTTATGCATGCCAGTGGCACAGCTTTAGCATGTCAGAGGGAAATTACCAAATGATTTCCATTAAGGCTTGAATTTTGGAAAGTTTCCATACTAGAGGTATTTATCATTTGAAACTAAGGCAGTGCCATTAAAAGTATTAAAAAAAATTGATATAAGTACAATTTCGTGTTATTTTCAATATGATTGACATCCTATAGATTTTGGGTGTGTGCTGCTACAGAACTATGCTTATCACGTTTTTGTAGTCAATTTAGCAGTATTAGATGCCTGATCTAAATATATCAAATGCCTTGCTTGTGATCTAGTGAAAATGACACACTAATGGCTGTAGCTGACCCCATAAAAATTAAGGAATAAAGATATAAGATATATTATTTTTAGAGTCGTGTAAAAACAAATAGACTACAAAAAACTATATGAAAGATGAAATATGTACAGATTACAGATTAGTTTAATATAGAAATAAAAGCTAGTAGACAAAACATTTAAAATGCATTACAAACAGGTTCAACATTTGCAATCTGGTCCATTCCTTGCCAATAGGGCTGATTTAAAATCTTTAACATTTTTAATACTTTTTAGGGCACCAGGAACAAGGTTCGACAATTTTCCACGAACAAGTATGGATAATCTATTGGTAGTCCGACAAACTGCCTCACGGCATGCTTGCAAATGACAGTAATATTTCGGTCTAATCTATTGGATGCTTCTGGCCAGCTCCTCTGAAGGTCCTGGGTTCCAATTCCGGCCTTGAACTTCTTGATGAACTCATTTCAGCTGAAACTGTTGATGGGTTAGATGCGGAAGATGGTGTGAAATTAAACCTTATCATCTCATCATTACATCTACCTCTGGCACCTAGCTTCTGACAATAGCAGTGATAATTATGCCCAATACAATACGATAAATTCAATCAACAGTACATCACATATATTGTACAATAATATGGACTACAATACAATGCAATACAATGCAATACAATGCAATACAATACAATACAATACAATGCAATGCAATGCAATACAATACAATACAATACAATACAATACAATACAATACAATACAGAACTTCTACACTGCTTGTTGACAACCGGTTGAGTTTAAAAGGCAACACAAAGCATCAAACAGGATTTAAAAAAACAGAATGGAGAAAAGCAATACAAAACGGTGCCAATCAGTGCCTTTGGAACTGCAGACCTGTAGGGATATGAAACAGCAGAACAGGTGCAAGGAAAGAGAGGGCCTGCAGCCGATTTACCAGCCACCTGCACCTCGGCTGGTCTGCCTGCAGCAACTGCAGCTAAGCAGCGGCTAAGAGTAGAATCATACGGTTAGGTTGGTTTAGCTCCTACTTTGTTATGATGGTAGACATCCCAGTATCAATAACTAACGTAATGTACTTTACACGTATTTGGCAAAGTGAAACTGGAGTTGTGATGTATGTGGATGATAAATCAGTATATTCTATTCTCCCTGTTTGATGGTAGGGATTGGTATAGTGCTGTTTTCTAACTTCTGAGGCGAGTTCTTGGTAACTGTATTATTTACTCACAGAAGTGACCTTATTGATATGTCTATTAATTTGCAATACCACTTATAAAAGATAGGGGTGGGAGGCTAGCTCAGTGGTAGCGCTCTGGGCTTCCAACCACTGGGTCCCGGGTTCAACTCCCGGTCGAGCCTAAGATGGATGGCCGTTTCATCCATTATCTCATTGCCATGGTCCCTGCCTGTCCTAATTAGCCCGCAGAAATACAGGACATAAAGCCCTGATAGTTCAACTACACTTATAAACAAATCCTGCAATTAAACACGAGGCATGTTGTAGCTTCAGAATATACAGAGGTTTAATATTTATCATTATAGGGTGCCCGAGTTACGGCTAGATTGCTGTGAAGTTACAGATTGCAGGACCTTTGAATAATGTGTATCTGTAGTAAAAAATAATAATTGCCGTTAATTATGGAGAATACTAAAACTTATTATTTTAAAATAATGCTCGTTAAGAATAACCATAAATTGGTCTCAGTTTATGATAATCTTAATGGAATGTAATATTAAATGAATGTTATATGGGGATCTTAAAGAGTGATGCCGCAGTGTTATGAGCCACCACATCTGCAGCTCCAAATCGACAGGACATTATGCTGAAGGATAATGTGTTCCTTCTTTGGCGAGTGATCTTTTGAAGAATTCATCAATCTGTTGGGTCCTATCCTATTTCAAGGCAAAACGATGCTAAGCTCATTCTGTGGCATTTGCTCAACACACACGAGCCATTTATATCCATCTAGGCAGAACACTTGTAGCTAGGATGCAGGGCTATGTTTACTCCATTCTTCCAATATCTGAATATTACTGGTATTTCTTTCTATCTTTTTTCTGTCATCGGTGCTGTATGTAGCAATGAAATCAAGATGTTCCCCATGTTTTTGGTCAGATTTTGTGTTTTTGATACGAAATAGACACGGAGACATTTTTGGACCCTGTAGAACTCCTTTCACACTCAACCACCGGGCATTTAGCAGTTAGGGATGTCTCTTACGTAATAACCGGGCTGTTTATAAGGCCATGAATCACTGTTATGGACACGCGACCCTAGCAGAGTCAGCACAAATGAGGCAGCAACCGAGTCATCGCCATCTTAGGGTGTCCCCCAGTGATTTAGGGCATCCCCGATGACGTCATAAGCTCTCGGATGACGTCATAACACCACGTGGCTATAACCGCGTGCTAATCACGAGCTCTACGTAGGGTCGATCAAAGTCTGGTGTCTCCCTGACTCATAATTTATTGAAGGGGACTTCAGCTAGGATTACAGAAAAAGATAAAACATGGCCCATAACAAGTTATTACAATGAAGACTTTGTTGGAATCTCTTGTGAGTTCTTTGATGGCATGACACGTGTATGAGGTCATTTGCATTCAGTGGCGTATTTAGAAATTTGTTAAGGCGGTGGGGGGGGGGGGTCTGACAAGCCAAATCCAGGAATCAATGATAGCGAGCCCGGAGAACGCAGAAAATGTTGATCGCACTCCGTGCACGCTTTCCGCAAACCACACTTTTCCCATTTGGATACAGTCTGAACAAAAAGTTTGGAAGAAAAGATGAGAATATGCATCTACATACTTTTTAAACAATCAATTTTCACAAGAATTACAAGAAAATGTTCCAATTATGGCCTTATTTTGCTTTTTTTCAATGGTATTTTAAAAATATTTTGGGTTTTTTTTGGGGGGGGGGGTCAAGTAGAGGACCCCACCTCTGCTGTAACTGAGTTATATGATGGGGACTGCAAGCCTTATCTCATCATTATATCTGCTTCTGACTGCTGGTCATATAACCTGACTGAGCTTCAAACAGGCAGCAGCACTGAGGCAGAAAAAAGGGCTCACAATTATAAGAATTATTTCTGAATCTCTGCATTGCAATACTGTGACTTCATATTTCTCAGAAGACATTAAAAATGAATGACTGTCAGGATGCATTAAAATTGCCCTGAGACGGAATTTGAATTTTTAAGGGGGTGGAGAAACCATTTGTCACGAATGTAATCCCACAGTCATTACTTTTGATGGGTATTTACTGTGTCTGCCATGAAGTCAGACTGAATGTCTCAATATTAAAAGTCCCAAGGACACTATTTGCTGGGTCACCAAGTGCAGTCAGTGCAGTAAATGTCTTTACTGGAGTCGGTGGTGTCACGTAAATATAACACAGGTTGTCTTTACAACCACTAGATGGATGCCCAGTTTAACAGCAAGAGAGACACTGTGACATGTAACACATTTGAAGCCGCATCTACACATAAACAAATTGAGTGTAAGCCTGGGAGGTAGTATTTGTCGTACACTATAATTTACATTGTCAAGGTCATCTTTCAATTGAGGGAGTGGGGGGGGGGGGGTGTGATCACGTATTAGATGCCATTGTTTTCATTATATATAGTCACTTACCTTGCTGTTACATACACCTCATCATTAAATCCAGTTAAGTGGAACCACCTCGCTACTTGTAAGACACCTTCACTAATAAGACCACCTCAGCACTAAGAACCACATTTTTAACGGAACTCAATTCTTACGGTTGTATTTACCTCGCTATAAAGACCATTTCACCATGGTAGTAAGACCAGTGAAATTTGCACAAGAGTGTTTCGAATGGAACACAAGGTGGTCTTATAAGCAATGATTTATTTTTACTGTATCGGCTATGCAGATGTCTCAATCTGTACACCACTCCCAATTACCCATGGTAGCTGTATGTAAACAAGTGCAGTAATACTACAGGGGACACCATTGCACCCAGCTACCAAAGTCAAGCCCTGGAACTCATTGGTGATGCTACAATAACGCTCGCGCCAATTAGCGCTGAATTGCTCTGTTGCGTGATGTCATCACAGTGTAATGACGTCATAACGAATGACCTCAATCAGTCCCAAACGAGGAGCAAGGACATAGAAGGCCGTTACGTCATTAGCATGACCCTTTGCCCTTGGAGACAACAGGACCCGCATGAGTCAATTTAGAAAGGGACGGGACAAATAAACGGAGTGAGGTAGTAGACTCACCTAATGTCCACAGCAAATAAGAAAAAGAAAGCTTCTCTTACCTTGCTGTTTTTTGTCTGAGTAAAAGTCTTAGTTTTGATTAGACGCCGGTGTCACATTGGAAAGACCATTAGGACCTATGTGTAAGCTATGTAAGCCTGATGCTAATTTTAAACAGGAGTTGTAATTAGCAAAGTATACAAATACTGCATGACACAGCCACACAAGCTAGTCAGGAGAAGCATGGTTTGCTTGACGGTTTTCTTCAAGGAGCATCACTGTTCCTCCATTACTCCAGTATATAGGCCCACCCCACTTTATTGATTTCAAAGACCATGAATCGTTTAATTTACAAGGTTGCGTTGCATCAATGAGGGATTTTGAGGGGTGTTGTTTTTGGTTGATAAACTTAATTGTAGTATAGTTTAAATGAAAACAGTGCCACGTTGCAAGTTGGACTACCTAAGCAAGCAGACTTGAAACAGTGAAACTCGATTTTAGAGTGCCTCACTATTAAGACCACCTCACTATTATGACCACCTCACTATTATGGCCACCTCACTATTATGACCACCTCACTATTATGGCCACCTCACTATTAAGACTACCTCACTATTATGACCACCTCACTATTATGGCCACCTCACTATTACGGCCACCTCACTATTAAGACCACCTCACTATTATGACCACCTCACTATTATGACCACCTCACTATTATGGCCACCTCACTATTATGGCCACCTCACTATTATGACCACCTCACTATTATGACCACCTCACTATTATGGCCACCTCACCATTATAACTTAAGGTTGGGACCACTAAATTTCCACCAATGGTGATCCCAATTAGTTCAAATCCTTTCTTCACCACCTGCTTCACAGAACAGATAAACAAACATTGAATAATATTTAAAAATATCCATCATGTCATAATTATGAAATAAACTTAAGTACTTCTGTCACACGCTGGCAATTATTATGCTCCCCATCATTGCATTTAAGTACTGCTACCTATTAATTCCAGTGCATTTCATAAATTGCTAGATATCGTGTCAGTAGATCATATTTCATGCAGAACATCAAGAGTCACGTGGCACTGACACTGGCCTCTATGTTAGGTACATCACAGTCACTGAGAAAAAAAGGCAAAGCGAATGAAAAAAAAAAAGTTTGCAGTAAAACCGCAGTAATAACTCCACATTTCCTGCAAACTTTTGTTTTTATGGCGAGGTGGTCTTATTAGTGAAGTAATAAATAGTAAGAATGGGAAAATCTGAAAACGAGTATGGAAAGCACAGTAGAACCGGCCCCATCTTAAGACCACCTCTCCATTAAGAATCAAGTGATCCTGCTTTGGCACCTGCCTGTCCTGATCAGCCATATCTGGTGCAACAATATGGGAGGTAAAGCCAGTCCCCCCCCCCCCCCCCTCCTTCGACCACTAAGGTCTTTTTTTACATCAGCCTGGAATGACTTAGCCATGGATAGCCATTTTGACTAATAGTCAGCTTTGTCAAGCTGATGAACGTGTGAAAAATGCAAATATCTTGCATACATCACAGCTAATCTCACAAGAATGATAGGTGAACAGTCGAATAAAGATGACTGGGGACATCTGTGTCTCCTCAGGCCCCTGTGTTCCCTCTTGTCCCACCTCGTTCTCTCTGCTTCACTAAGTTTGCTTTAAATGGAAAACTGCCAATGACACGACACTCCAAGCTGCTCAGGTTCCGATGCAAAACACACCCAGTCTTTTCCCATTATTTTCTAGACACACAAAGTATCCATCCATCAACACCATTCGCTCCTACTCAGCATCATGGTACAGTGGAAGATAAACTACAAGTCAAGATCGCTTCAACATTAAGCCCACCACACAAGCTAGTAAAATATTTGCATTAAAAATCCCTTTGAGAAGAAAGTCTTTCGAAACGATCCACCTTTTGGGAGGTTTTGAGTGATTTTTCAGTTAAGTTAAACATTTCGAGAAGCTGAGTCTCTTGGCCCTATGGACCCAAGACTCAAGAATATTTTATTTTGACCATACATTTACATAAATAAATCTGTCTGGTACAACTATACATAAATTATTATATACTATATGGTCAAGGAGGCAGTGACTAAGTTGTGGTAACAACGCTATCATCACGCCCCCCTGTGGTTCTGTGTATCAGTTATATTACTATAGATTTATAATTTAATCAGTACATAGTAAAACATAATAATAATAAACTAATTCTCAAAGCTTACAAAATTGGGCCAATCCAGAATGACTGACATCCATAGTCATTTTGGAACTGAAGAATAAAGTGGTCAATATTGGGGAAAATCGTTATGTCAGGAAAGCATTAATTGTTAAGAACGCAGGAAACTGAAGTTGTCTTGTGGTGACAGCCTTGTCTAGCTCGCCTGAAGATCCCAGGCTCAAAATCCAGTACAAACGGTCTTCATGAGCTACATCTCAGCTGCCATGGATGGAGATACATTGTACTTAGTGTCTATGTTGAGGCAAGTGAAACACCTAAACTGGAGGATAAAATTAGTAACATTGTTGGACTCCATGCCTTCTCATCTCATCATTACGTCTGCCTCTGGTAGCTGGTCATGTAAGCTGAATTCACTTCACACCAGTGGCATTGAGACATTACAGTACCTCTTAGCCAGAAACGTCACTTTATATGACCTTAACTAAGGCTGACGAACTTACCAGTCTGATTAAACTGACTACTTGTTAGTCCAATTGGCATTGGGGTTAAGAACGACTAAGATCTTAGTCAAAACGCCTTTCATTGCATGCACTAACGAATGAATCCGTTTCATGGGATGTTCAATAAAATTAGCTCTGTCCCTGTTCTCTCCTCCCAATTGTTTTTATCTAGTCTGAGTGCATAAGTAATTGAATGAATGATGAAGAAATAAATGTGTACCACAGGGTACTGAATGTCTCCAGTACTATAATATATCACAAGGTTTTTCTAAACTGAGGCATGTGTTGCCTTAAATGTGGCATACTTAACCCATATATACCTCCATGGTAGAACATGTTTGTGTCTACTAAACGTGATGGGAAAACCTAAACATGGTAGTCCCCTTTTTATCCATTTTTTATCATTTTATCCTCAAACTTTTTATCCTTTTATCCATTCTCTTCACACAGAAGTTGATCTCTTTACACTCGCTTTGACCCAATGAAGTCGTTTCCTGCTTCAACAATGGAGGGTTCTTGCCTTTGCCCTTGAACGTTGACAGAGGGCAATGGGACCTCACATCCCAAAGTGAACCTTGACCTTCGTGAAAAAAGGGCCCACTTTCAATGAAGGGTACTTTACCCTCTAACCAAGTAAAGCACAGTGTGGGGTACTCAGCTACTGCCGATATAGGGCCTCAGGGTTGAGAGGCTAAGTGTGGTGTAAATATATATTGTATTAATGCATAGTCATGACTTAGCTATGCCTATATGAATATTATAGCTCATTTAGAATATTGTTTCATTAGAACTTGCGAAGATACTACTAAATAATTTGTTTGATAGAAAATGGCTTCAAACTGATTTATTGAGTCAAGGGCATACTTCCATTAACAAGAATAATGTTTTTCAAAAAAAGAATAGATACCTGGTGTTGTGTGTAGAATGCCAGCAGCACTAATTGTGTGGACGATTTGTACGACGTCAAAAAATCAGGGATTTTTGACAGGATTGAATTTGTACTATAATCTGTGATGACCCCAGGTCACTGACCTTACTAGGTCAGTGACCGACTTTGACGCGCACTGGGTGACCCGGACCACGTGACCACGGGGTCTTGGCGGGAATACACCCAGACCGCGTCAGTAGCTGGAGAGGCAGAGGATAGGCAGGCTGTGCGGCGGGGCAGGGCAAAATAAACTTTAAAACTGGAATACCAACGCTTTGTCTTTCTTGGGGAACCTTACAAATTGGCGCCCGATGTGGGACTTGAAGAATCGGATGTAGGGTTCCCCAATTGGATAGAAGACATGGACGACGCATGGACAAGGACATAAAAAAACGTTTTGAACTGTTTGAAAAAAACATGACTTCGCCACGGCCACGCTGGATAAAGGTGCCAGCGACCGCGTGGTTTAGTCAGTTGCAGCGGAGCACAGGAACCGTCAGCATCTACATTGAGCGTCAGCAGCAGCGACGTTGCGACTTCAAACTTCAAGCTACACATATCTACAGTTAAGTAGAATTCACGCTACAATACTCTACCTTATTTCGTGTGTTTTAGCCCCACGTATAATGCCTGCAAAGTTGCGTAAGAGGCCTGGCTTGGTATCAGCCGACACGAGTGAGCCCGCATCGACTCCGGTGCCGGGCCCCTCGCAAACGGCGGATGAGTCAGCTCTACGTGCTTCGACTAGGAGTAAAGTAGTGCGAACGCCGGGACGCCCTCGTAGACGAGAGGCCACGGCGGATAGGACTCCAAGCCCTGGACTCGCATTCACGAGTCAGGAAAATACGCGGACAACCAGCGATCGAGGGCGCCGAAAGGAGCCCTCGCCAGCTGGATATGAGTCGAATGATTCATCCGCGTCGACGCCTGTTTCCTCGCCTGATGGGCGGCCCTCCGTGGTTGAGCGTGCGGAACCACGTGGCTCAGCCCGGGCTGTCATGGCGGCCACCAGTACTCCGCAACGGAGTCTGGGCTCCTCGGGGTACAGGCGGAGAAAAGAAGCTATTCCTCCAAAATATGACGGCCAGGGTACGGCCTTCATAGACCACTTAGACGAATTTACTCGAGTCGCCACTTTCAATAAGTGGACGGACGAGGAGAAATGTTTTCACCTTTGGACCAGCGTCACTGGTCAAGCTAAGTTGAAAATGCGGCCCTTAACTTATCGGGACGATTGGAGAGAGATGGTGAGCCAGCTGACGGCTCTATTCTGCTCGAATCGTGCCCTCGATGCGTATAGAAATAAATGGTTTAATGCAAAACGAGGCCCAGAAATGGACCTCGAGACGTATGGGTTGTTTTTGTTAGATCTCTCCAGGAAAGCGAACCCCGCTTCCGCCCCCGCCGAGCAGGAGCGCTTTGCAAAAGAGCGTTTCATGGAGACGGCTGGGTCCACTAGTATGAGATTTTGGTTGGCGGCTCTAAAGCCACCCACACTGCAAGAAGCCATAGACTTGGCGGTGCAGTATGAAGCAGCGTACGAGGCCACGAAAACGAGTAAGCCTGACGTCGGGCCGGCTGGCGCTATCGCTTTGCCAATACTGCAGCCCGAGGCTTCCGTGGCTGCTACTGCTTCAGCGTCTATACGTGGCGGCCCGTCCTCTGAAAAAGAGGGAGCCATCACGAGACAGGATTTGAAGGATTTGGTATATTCGATATTAGGCGAGGTTATGTCCAAAGACAAGGGGAAGGTTTATAGTAATACTCGCCGGCAGGACCACGATTATTCACCTGAAACACGGAGGTGCTACCGGTGCAAGAAGACCGGGCATCTCCGCAGGGACTGTCCCAAGCGAAATGTTGATGATGATCGCTCCAAGAAACGAGCGCCCAGCAGGGACAGGGAACACCGATCGAGTAAACACGGTGATAAACGGTCCCAAGGGCGGAGCGATCAGGGCAAAAAGGGGGACAAGGGTAAGAAGGAGAGGAAACACTCGGAAAACGAGTAAGGGTGGAGGAAGTATCCACGGATCCTTCACCTGCTGAAAAAGCGGCCCCTCAGCCTGCTGAAAAAGCGGCCCCTCAGCCTCCAGAATGTTGGGAAGGGGTGAAAGTGGGACAGCATTGGCCAAGACAAGTGGCCATGCAGAATTCGAGCGCATCATGGTATATTACGATTAGTGTAGGGACACGTCACGTGGATCTCCTGATCGATACCGGTGCGCAGGTGTCTCTGCTGAGTAAGCAGGAGTACGATGAGATACCTGGCGCAAAACGAGAGACTTTAAGACCTGTAGAAGGCAAGATCTCGGCGGCAAACGGTGGACCCATCAATATTTATGGTAAGGTGGAGCTCACTCTCTGTCTAGAGAGGGTGCTTTATCCTTGTGAATTTTTGGTAGCGGATATCGGAGGTCTCCCTGGCTTACTGGGGATGGACTTCTTGAAGAGACACGGTGCATTGCTAATGTGTTCAGTAGGAATGCTGAGACTGGGAGGCGTTGATATCGCGTGTAGAGAAGGTCGCCCTGGAAAAACAGGCCGAGCAATCTTACACGAAGACGTCCATATACCAGCTCGCCACGTGTCGCAGGTCTCAGTCAATTTGGTGTCCTGGGGCGTATCTAACGGGGGCGACCTCGTATTCGAGTCGTTGCCCACGGTTTGCCAGGATTTACACATAATGATACCTAGGGGATTATTGACATCTCAATGCTCTGGGGCTCACGTGTGGATAGCCAATCCCACGACTGAGAGTGTTCATATTGCAAAAGGTCAAGTGGTAGGTCAATTGAGCGAAGTCGAAAAGGTGGATTCACCGAAAACGGTGAATGCTGCTGAGGTCAATTTTGAACTCAAGCAGAAGAACACTGAAACACGACTGCCCGTTCATTTGCAGCCTCTTTTGGACGAAACTGACGATCTGACCACAGATCAAAGGTCAGAGCTCCGAAAGGTCTTGATGGAGTATGAACATTGTTTTGAGGGAGGTAAATACGGGCTGGGACGCACAAGTCAAGCCACGCACAAGATCGATACGGGTGACAATCGGCCTTTCAAGGTGCCGACCCGGAGATTAGGGTGGGCTCAAAACAGGGCGCTGTCAGAGGAAGTGGATAAGATGCTGAGACTCGGAGTGATCGAGCCCAGCAGCAGCCCCTGGTCTAGTCCCCCTGTGTTGGTTAGAAAGAAAGATGGAACTTTCAGGTTTTGTGTGGATTATAGGAAATTGAATTCGTGCACTAAAAAGGATGCTTATCCTTTGCCACGCATTGATGACTGTCTAGACACTTTATCAGGGGCAAAATGGTTTTGTACCCTGGACCTGTCATCTGGCTATTGGCAAATAGCTATGGATGACAGAGACAAAGAGAAAACCGCATTCACTGCTCCCAGAGGACATTTCCACTTTACAGTGATGCCCTTTGGTGTTACAAATGGACCAGCTACACTGGAACGTTTGATGGAGCTAGTGTTAGGAGGATTGGACCTGTCCACTTGTCTATGCTACATGGATGATATAGTGGTACAGGGGCCCACATTCCAGAAGTGTCTAGGTAACCTGATAGTTGTACTGAAACGCATTAGCCAGGCTGGGTTAAGATTGAAAGCTAGCAAATGCGAGTTATTTAAGAGTGAGGTCTCCTTTCTAGGGCATGTGATTTGTAGAGAGGGTGTGAAACCAGATCCTAAGAAGATAAAGGCGGTGCGAGAGTGGCCAGAGCCAACCACAGTGCAGGAGGTGCGCTGTTTTGTGGGCTTCGCCTCGTACTATAGAAAGTACGTGCGGGATTTTGCTGGATTAGCAGCACCACTACATGCTTTAACAGCGCACCAGGCCGTCTTTAAGTGGGATGAGACATGTAGAAACGCTTTTAAAAGATTAATCAGGGCCCTCACGACTGCACCAATATTGGTGCTCCCACGTGAAGGGTGCCCTGTCATCTTAGACACGGATGCCTCTGATCTTGCGATAGGAGGTGTATTGTCGCAAATAATTGAGGGAGAGGAGCGCGTGGTTGCCTACGCCTCGCAGTGTTTGTCTTCATCGCAAAAGCATTATTGCACTACGTACAAGGAATTGTTGGCTGTGGTCAGAATGGCGAAAATATTTCGGCCCTACTTGTATGGACAGGATTTAGTGCGTTTGCGCACTGATCATCGTGCTTTGGTGTGGTTGCAGAACTTCAAAGATGCGGAAGGAATGTTGGCGAGATGGATAGCTTCTCTGACTGAATACAATTTTGTAATCGAATACAGAGAAGGCAAGAAGCATGCGAATGCAGATGGCTGCTCACGAATTCCCGTGAGGGCCTGTAAGCGCCAGGAATGTCCTGACCAAGGTCATGGGGAGAATGTTGACCTTGTGGCTTCCATCACGCAGTGGAACCAAGTACGAGGCTTCCGCACGATCACGTGTGGACAGCCTCGGGCTGCGACTGGAATCAGCCCAGGAGAGGCTGAAGGACCCCAGGTGCGAGTGTATATGGCGGAAGCAGCTGGAGAGACAGCTGGAGACGGCAGTGAGAGACCTCTGGATCCAAATTGGATAGAGTCTTTCACCTTGGAGGAAATACGGTGTGCTCAGGGCCAGGATATGGCCCTGGCTACCGCCAAGAAGTGGTTAAATGCTGGACAGCGACCGCCTTATCACGCTATTGTCACGCACTCGGCCCAGGTGCGAAATATATGGGCCCAGTTTTATTGCTTGAAATTGCAGCGAGGCATCGTGTATCGAAGCCACAAGCTGCCTACTGGTGAATTGGTGACGCAAATGGTGGCCCCAGCAAGCATCCGACGCAGCATCTTCAGCCAGCTTCATACGTCTCGTCTTGGTGGCCATATGGGGATCAACAGCCTCATATCCAAGTTGAGACGGAGGTTCTATTGGCCTGGCTACAAGGAGGATGTGATACGTTGGATAGGTTGGTGCGATGTGTGTCAGAAGCGGAAACAGGGCGGCCTGAAGAAGGCTCCCCTACATCAGGTGCCAGTAGGAATGCCGATGGAAAGGATGGCCATTGACATAATGGGACCATTGCCTGTCACAAAGTCCAATAACAAGTATATAGTAGTCGTTGCCGACTATTTTACTAAGTGGACAGAAGCCTTTGCTCTTCCTAATCAAGAGGCTTACACGGTAGCTGATTGCTTGGTGACCAATGTGATTTTGCGATTTGGAGCTCCCTATCACTTGCATAGTGACCAAGGGACTAATTTCGAATCGAAATTATTCCAAGAAATGTGCAAAATATTGGGGATTAATAAGACCAGGACCACGGCTTATCATCCCCAGAGCGATGGGTTGGTGGAACGCTTCAATAGGTCATTGGGTGATATGCTATCGAAGCTGGTGAACGAAAGGAGAGATGACTGGGATGACATGCTTCCTTACGTGATGTGTGCCTATCGGGCTACGCCCCATAGATCCACAGATATCACGCCAAATCGAATGATGTTGGGCAGAGAAGCAATGCTCCCTGTAGATCTGATGTATGGCCACGCACTCCAACATAAGCACCACTGTCCAGTGGAATATGTAGAGTGGATACGTGAAGCCATGGAAGAATCCTTCGAAAAGTGCAGAACCCAGATGAAGAAAGCGGCCCAGAAGCAAGCGAAACATTACAACAGGCTGGCAATGGAGCAATCATTCCATATTGGCGATTGGGTTTTGTTGTTTTATCCGCCCCTGGCTAAGCAGAAGCTGGCCCTGAAGTTTCTAGGACCTTACAAGGTGACGAGGAAGATGGGAGAAGTCAACTATGAGATAGAGGCCCCAGCCTCTGGGAAGAGACGCATAGTTCACATTAATCAGCTCAAGAAGTACTTAGCTGAGGTGACTCCAGATGACATGATTCGGATCCCTGACATCCCATCAGACGATCCGTATTTGGACCCATCATTGTATGAGGACGGAGCGAGCGCGACCCCCCTAGACGAGGGGCGGGATCCGCCCTTGCCCGGAGAATTGAGTGGTGACGCAGCGCAGCCTTGGTCTGGGCAGCCAGAGCGGGGCGGAGCTGCGAGGACAGGAGAACACAGGGGGCGCGGCTTGCAAACACGCGATCCCCTGGATACGAGAAGAGTGGCAGATTCGCGTACGAATCTGGATACAGCTCCTTTTCTGGACTTGGAGCTGTCCTCAGCTCCTTTTCCGGATTTGGAGCTGCCCTCAGCTCCTTCTCGGGAATTGGATCCGGAAGCGGCTCCATTTCTACCAGGTAGGCTGAGGAAGCCACCTGATAGGTTAGGCCACAATGTAGGCTACCAGTGAATTTAAGATTCTGGTTGCTGCATATCAGAGGGAAATAGCACTTATTGCTTGACTTCTGGCACTTCGTTTTTGAGAGTCTAGTGATCACATGTTTATACAATAAATACCAGTTGTAGCTTCATTTAGACAATATATAGTTTGATTTTACGTAGTCTTCCCCATGCAAATGATTTTTATTTATTTTTATTAAAGATTCTCTCAAACAAGTGGTACATGTCGACATACTAAAGCGGCGCGTCGCTGCAGTCACTTTCTAGTGACTGGACATTTCGTGTACCTGATTCTCGTGGACGGAACACGTGGTCGTGTCCTGCAGAGTGGGTTTTTAGACGTGCCACCCAAATGGTCGCTACAGGTGCAGCCCTTTTTGAATAAAAGAGGGAGGAATACTGCAAAGGTAGAATTTGGGCACTGCTGGTTAAAAGCAGGGGCAAAACACGAAATTAGGTAATGAGAATGGTTAAAATGCCTCATAACACTGGAAATATCAGCAAAATAACTTAATTAGCAAGAATTAAGGGCTGTAGTGGTTATGGAAATGTTTAAAGTACCATGATAAACTTTATATAGCAAGTTGGGTAATCTGGAAAGGTCAGCAAAAGGGATATAGTTTGCTAGATTATGGTTACAAGGACAAATGGTTATTTTCTTGTGGTATTGTCATTTAGTGATAAGGGATTGGCTATTTGTCATCATGGAACGTGAAACGTTCCTGATGGTTTGTTTTATTTGGCTGATAGGAGTTGCTGGATTATACATTTAGCAACTACAAAATTCTCACTTTCTGTGTCTTGTGGAACTGTGTCACTGATTCTAGTGACCTGCATTCACTGATTCCAGTGACCTGCATTCATGGAAACTTTCCACTGGGGGAAAAAGGTCACCAAGTTCGAAACACGAACAGGCACCCCTTTGTATTAATTTTGTCATTTTCGGTGCAATCCTCAATTAAGACATTTTATGAGGGGGGGGGGAGGAAGGGTCAACTGGTCAACAAAGTGATTAGGGTCACATGACCTGTGATTCTGGTCACCTGACCTGTCACATGACTCAGAAAGTGTGGCAAAAAGCTGGAGAGCGTGGGGCGCCCTGTCTCACACCTTCTGAAACCAGCAGAGAAGACACATCAGCCAACCAGAATTTTGAGAATATAACCAGAACAACTTGGGAGATATAAGGATGTCTGCCACGAATACAAATATTGAGGAGGCTACTGCTATGCCAGCAGTGCCCCTGGGCAGCGTATTGGAAGAAGAGGGACCTCAGCTGACATCGGCCCAGACGGACATGGTATTAGCTGCCATGGAGGCAGCGGGCCTCGAGATTGGTGCCGAGCTGGAGGTCTCTGCCAACGACGCTGAGGTGGCTGCCGTTTGCGGCTTGTCACCTACAGAGGAGCTTCCAATCTCCCTGGCCCCGGATTATTGGAGCCCGCAGCGATTGGGTCTCCTGCACCTGGACATGTGGGCCTACATGTCCAGGAAGGAGTACGAGCTGGAGGATCCAGCAGTAGAGCGTTACGGGGCAGCAGAACTGCCAGAAACGGCCAGGATGCGCAGGTATCTTCGTCTCCGTCCACGGAGAGAAGATATGCCCATCCTGAGTGGATGGATAATTGGAGACCTGGGTGTGGCGACCACCCAGGAGGAAGTGCTGGAGAATTTGAAGAGGCGACCTTGGTACGCCAGGGAGCGAGCGGCCAGGCCCAGCGTAGAGGGCGAGGTCTCTCCCACCAGGGCTACCAAGTCGCCTGCAAGGGAACAACAGGCAGCTCCGTTCACGGAGCCTGCCAAGGACGACGTGGAACAACAGGCAGCTCCGTTCACGGAGCCTGCCATGGAAGACGTGGAACAACAGGCAGCTCCGTTCACGGAGCCTGCCAAGGAGGACGTGGAACAACAGGCAGCTCCGTTCACGGAGCCTGCCATGGAGAGCGAGGAGACATCGGACGATGGGGCGACGGAGAGTGACGTCTCGGCCCCAGAGACCACTCCAGAGACCACGCCGAAGGTCGTCTTGCCGGCCGCGCCACAGGGTGTGGAGGGCTTAAACTACATGTGTGCCACGTGCGGGAAACGCGTGAGGGATCGAAAGTCTCTCACTCGCCACGTGAGCGTGGCCCATGCAGCAGCATATGTAGGCTTCCAGTGCCCTGTGTGCCCCGCAGCGTTGCCCTCGGACCGGAGGACCAACTTCAGGCGTCATCTGGAGCGGTCCCATGGGTACACCCGTACACAGGCGGAGGAGCTAACAGCAGCCACACAGCCGACGACAATCCAGGGCCCTAACTCCGATGGATCCCTGCCGGCGACACCGGAGACGAGGACCCTGGAGACAGCATCTCCCAGCACCAGGGCGGTGCAGTTGCGCCGCGTTGAAGCAGCTTCAAGCGTGACGCCCCGAAGCCGCCAGACAAGGCCAAAGCGGCCTCACCCAGCAGCAGCAGCCACCAAGACGCCAACAGCAGCCACCAAGACGCCAACAGCAGCAGCAGCCGAGGACATGGTGACCAGGGCCCAGTACCAGGACATCGTTCTGGAAGTCCACAGGGCCAGGTCCCAGACGGCTGCGGCTGCTCGAGAGAACGAGGAGCTGAGGGCCAGGCTTCGCGCCGAAACGGAGCAACGCGAAGCCAAGGCCCGGCAGTCGGACCTCCTGTACCAGGAGGTCAAGCGGCTGACGGCTGACAGGAACAGATGGATGGAGGAGGCCAGGGCTGCTGGATCCTCATCTGCAAGGCCTTGAACGCAAGGTCTTGCAGAGGACTGAACACGACAACGACCTGGACCACGCCCCCCACTTAACGAAGCCTGGATACGGACTGGACTTGAACGCTGGACATCAACACGAAATGACACCTAGGCACAACGTGAGCGCTGGACATCAACACATCGTGCAGGGGCGGACCCAGCGCCCTGCGGAGAGTCAGGAGACAATGATGGTAACGAGTGGGACAGTGACTTTTATAATGGCCGCAGTTAGAAACTGTGAATAATTGGAAAAATTGTGTCACGGCTAATTATAAGAATGTCCTCACTCGGAAATTACGAGCAGCTGATAAAAGACCTTGCAGAATCCAGAAATGGATACTGGCCTGTGTCCAAGGCAAAGATGGACTCTGATAAAATTGATGGACTCTGTGTGTATTGCTATGTGTTGAATGTTGTGTTTGCAGCGGTGCCAGGGAGTCAACCACGTGGATGATGTCTGGGGAAAAAGCCAGCCTCCGGGGCGGACGTGACAGCTTCCTAGTGTCACGCCGCAGGGCGATGGTTATTGATTGATTATATGTAATCATTGTGATTTTTGTGATTTAATGAATCTCGTTGATTTTGTGTGGTTCTGATCGTCGTCGCACAGCCTACTGAGTGTATTAGTTTGAATATGGGGGCATATTCCCAGTAAGAAGGGGGTAATGTGATGACCCCAGGTCACTGACCTTACTAGGTCAGTGACCGACTTTGACGCGCACTGGGTGACCCGGACCACGTGACCACGGGGTCTTGGCGGGAATACACCCAGACCGCGTCAGTAGCTGGAGAGGCAGAGGATAGGCAGGCTGTGCGGCGGGGCAGGGCAAAATAAACTTTAAAACTGGAATACCAACGCTTTGTCTTTCTTGGGGAACCTTACAAATCAAACTTTACTTGGCTTCTACCGGTCGGATCTTCGTCAAATTTGATTTGTAAGTTGCGCGTTTATATCACGGTTCTAATGGTGTGCTGCGTTGACCCATATATTTTCAGACTCAGACCGTTCGTCCCTTAAATATACCTGGTCTGTCATAGAACATAGTATGATAGTTCTATACTTGATAAAGGCCTAGGCCCAGGTATAAAAATGTTGGCAGGTTATATTAGTCAAGATGTGTATGCTGTCATTATGACTAACTTCATAGTCACAAACATGTCACTTCACATGACATTAATAAAAACCTACTGAGTTGTCAGATAAAACTGACTATTGTTAGTCGAAAATGACTGGTGGGTAGTCATTCTAGACAGTCAAAATGTCTATATTAGTCAAACATGAAAATTTGCATAAAGAAGGTTTTCAATTAGAAGTATAAATGATTTTTAACTAGAGGTAGAAATTATATTTAAGTTCTGAATATATCAAAATATTGTAAATATGATTGACAGTTTTTATGATTCATATTTCTGTCAAATAACTACAGAGAAATTACTTTCGAAAACTTTCAGAATATGAATATTTTTCATTTTATCACAAATTTGGTATGGTGATGCATTTGTGAAATATGGCGACATTAAAACGCAAAATGTCATATTTGCTACGAAGTACCAACGCACTCTTTCCTAAATCCGTTGCCATAGCAGCAGATCTCGCGGTGTCTCCCTCTCGACGAGATTGCGTTTCCAACGACAAATTGGAACACGACCTTTTGCATATTAGACCAAATGACAATATGTAAAATATCATAAATCTCAGAATGTTGCTACTGTATAATATTACCATTCTCTGTGCATTCCAAGAAGCGTTTACTGTCGAATAAGCAATAATTCTCCATATGATATATGTGAACGCGTTAGATTTCTTTATTGAATAATGTTCAAGACAAAATCTACCAAAAAATAAAAATAAATAAGCACAAACAATACATATGAAATTTAAAAAAAAGAACATATTTCCATATGTTAGAACTAGGAGTGTTCATTGCACTTTTGCCTTTAATTGAAATATCGTAATTTCTTGATTTCAATGCCCCTCATTGTATTAGAGGCATCTATTGTTTGTGATTAGGGCTTTACGTCCTGTATTTCTGCACCAGTTGGGCTAATGAGGACAGGCAGGGACCATGGCAATGAGACGAAGGATGAAACAGCCATCCAACTTAGGCTCGACCGGGAATCGAACCCGGGACCCAGCGGTTGGAAGCCCAGAGCGCTACCTCTGAGCTGGGCCCCCGCCCTATTAGAGGCGTCTAAACGAGATTATTGTATGGTTGAGAGTTAGAGTTTATTAATGTACCTATGAGTTTCTGTATTGTACTAGAGCCCGTCAAAAATTGTATTGGTTTGTTTAAATCTTTATTTACAGTCGGTTTTACATGAACAATAAATTAAGACTAGAATGACAATGAGACATTATGTACAAATGAGAATGACTATATACAATGGCATAACATTAATGATAAGGTTAAAATAAGATTAAAACGGAGAACATAAAAAGCATGAATTGCATTCACAGCAGCTCGGTTTCCAATCCCGAATAGCACTCTTAAAATCAATCAAATTTCGGTTCTTAAAATCGGTTGGTAATTTATTATATAACATGGGACCATTATACCTAAAAGAATTAAAACCCATAACATGCACTAGTTTCGCCCTAAGGTGAGCTAACCCCCCCCCCTGGCGACCCCCCTTCCCCAAATGCACAACTCACAGTATACCATACTTTATAGTATTATACTCTAGTCCTGGCATCTAAACTACCCTTATAGAACTGGCTTTTAGGGCGGGGCCTAGCTCAGAGGTAGCGCTCTGGGCTTCCAACCACTGGGTCCCGGGTTCGATTCCCGGTCGAGCCTAAGTTGGATGGCTGTTTCATCCTTCGTCTCATTGCCATGGTCCCTGCCTGTCCTAATTAGCCCAACTGGTGCAGAAATACAGGACGTAAAGCCCTAATCACACAAACACACACACACAGAACCAGCTTTTAATCAGGAACATACGGTATGACAAATACAAGTCAACTCAGTTGTAGTCTACTAAGAGCAGTATGTGTGAATTGGTTGACAGTTGTTTCTGGAGAAACACTCTCAGTCCTCCGTCAGTTTTCACTTGAAATCTTAAAAAGAAGGTGTTGAAAGGCAGCAGATGGAAATATTTTAGGAGCAGCAGCATCTGGTTGTTGTCTTTGGGGTAGAAGGGTGTGTATTTGAAAAATAAACAAAAACACCCCAAAATAAACAAATTGGGGCAAAGTTAGGTGCCCCGTCATGGGTTTCAAAACACTCTTAAATGAGTTTTGGCCCACCGACGTAATTTCATTAATCTGTGAGTGGAAATGACTTTTAATGCTAGCTACACAGTCTCCCAAAGATTATTAATTAAAAAAAACACATAGTTTACCCATTGTTGTGTTTTATTTATAATTTGATGCGCTCTCGTTATGAAATTATATTTCGTATGTGTATGATTTTTTTACTATTTGAGGTGTTTGTTCTGTCACTAAATCTTGTTTATTTTTCTGCTTTCAGGTATGTATGCTTTTAATTTCTCCGGTATTTTAGAAGTTTAGGAAAATAGTTCCATAACATCAGGTAAGTCATTCTCCTTACAGATTAATATGTATCTAGATGTACCTAGACATCTAGACACCTGTCTACTAGTAGATGACACTAAGTCTAGACAGTTGGTGATCTAGATACAGTTTCATAAAATATGGTAGACTCTCGACAGCTGTAGGCTGTAGCTAAAGCCAGCCACTTCTGTCTACTCCCAGCTTATAGTCGGCTTACACCTACTACCACTGAGAAAATATGGCGAATAACTCTCAACCTATGCACCTAATGGTGCTGCATGTACTTTTAGATCCAGCTTTAATATATGGCGAATAACTCTCAACCTATGCACCTAATGGTGCTGCATGTACTTTTAGATCCAGCTTTGAGTAGCCAGCTATAGCCAGACAGTTTTTTTTAGTGGCAGGTAGCATCATATAGCAGAAGTTGTCTACCTTTGTCTAGGTTCAATTTGACAGGCCGTTTTAATGACACTAAGTGATATATGTCTAGACATTTGGACTGTCGTTTCAATGCAGATGATTCCAAAGTTGGACAGAAATACCGAAAGCCAAGTTCAAAGATCACGTCTATCTATCTATCTACCTGTCTATCTATCTATCTATCTATCTATCTATCTATATCTGTCTAACTATATCTCTATATCTATATCTACATCTATCTATCTATCTATCTCACTGTCTAGCCGTCTTGCCGTCAATCTAGCTGTCTATCTATCTATCTATCTATCTATCTATCTCACTGTCTTGCCGTCTATCTATCTATATCTATCTATCTGGACATTGTATAGCAGACCAACAGACAGGTAGATCATAAAAGATAGACAACCAGACAGGGTCAAGAATAAATAAGCAGCCCAGATAACATAGCTAGCCAAAATAAGTCACAAAGGCAGTTTTCTGTACCCACTTAATGTGCAATAGAGTTATATATTTACATTTGCATATCTCTTGCAACTCATGTATTTCATTTGTGCTATCCGTTTTGCACAGTAATTGTGTATTTGGCAAGCGTTCAAATGGCATCTCCTTCCTTCCTGTATATTTATACTGAGACTGTTTTTTCCTCATTTGTTTAGCATTTGTGTGTAATGCTTTCCTTGACAAGTTTATAATTGCTATACAGTACAGTGGAATAACGCCATTGAGACTATTTTTGGTGCGAAATTTACTGGTTTAATGGTGAGGTGGTCTTGATAGTGAGATGAGATAGAATAGCAAAAATGTATAGCTGGGTCAAAAGATACAATATCAAATGCTTGTGGTCTTTATACTGAAGTAGTCTTAATGATGGGTGGTCTTAATTGCGAGATTTTACTGTACTGTACATTGCATGATTGAAAGAAGCAAAAAATTAATTTGCCAGATGGACTTCTTCAGGGAGCCTCATTGTTTCCTGTGTTTGCCGCATACCGTAGATTTTGATTGCAAACCGGGGCTTGGTAATATTTAAAAGAGGGCCTTACCCCGGCGTCTAATCGAGGCCAAAATTTAGTTAAGATTAATCTATCATTCTAAAACATAGGTTTAGGTGAGAATTATGATATTATAACATTATGTGTCTAAAACAGACATTTAGTTGAGATGCACTGTCATGTATCTAAAACTTAATAATTGTATTTTCAAGTTTACAAAGGCCCGGCCTCTAAACGAGACTGGCCTGTATCTAATGTACTTTTATTCGAACCAAAATAGAATGCCTTTCTAATTATATCTGGAAGTGCCACTCTTTAGAAGGTCATTGTATATGTGACCATTCACCAGAGGCAGACGTAATGATGGCATGATAGGACTTGTTGTCTGGCAGCCCTCATGTCTGTAGTTGTACCAGGTGCAGTAATGCATCAACGCATTACCAGGTAATGTATTTATGAAGCGAGCAACGCAAAATGAAATATTGCTAACAACTGTGTTTTCAGCAACTGTGTTTAGAAGAAGCCAGGACCTGCGCTGCACACAAAAAAGGCAAGAAAAAATAATGTTTGTCAGATGCAAAAATATGTAACAGACATCAGCACCTGCAAAAGGCTAGGCATCTCTGTTCTGTGAAGAGTTTTTTGATTGTTTATTTTTCCACCAACTTGTGTGAGGTTATTGATGAAGATGAACGTAGCTACAACCTTCTGGAGAACTTAAGACCACACTCGGTGCAAATTTTGCTTATTTTCAATGGTTAGGTGGTCTTAATAAAGAGAATAACTATATTGGCGAAGTTAGAAGGGGGTCCAAAAATCGGTGATTCTTAATAGTGAGGTGGTCTTAATAGTGAGATGGTCCTAATGGTGAGGTGGTCTTAATAGGGAGATGGTCCTAATGGTGAGGTGGTCTTAATAGTGAGGTGGTCTTAATGGTGAGGTGGTCTTAATGGTGAGGCGGTCTGAATAGTGAGGCGGTCTGAATGGTGATGTGGTCTTAATGGTGAGGTGGTCTTAATGGTGAGGCAGTCTTAATGGTGAGGCGGTCTTCATAGTGAGGCAGTCTTAATGGTGAGGTGGTTTTAATAGTGAAGCGGTCTGAATGGTGATGTGGTCTTAATGGTGAGGTGGTCTTAATGGTGAGGCAGTCTTAATGGTGAGGCGGTCTTCATAGTGAGGCAGTCTTAATGGTGAGGTGGTTTCAATTGTGAGGCGGTCTGAATGGTGATGTGGTCTTAATGGTGATGTGGTCTTAATGGTGAGGTGGTCTTAATGGTGAGGTAGTCTTAATGGTGAGGCGGTCTTCATAGTGAGGCAGTCTTAATGGTGAGGTGGTTTTATTAGTGAGGCGGTCTGAATGGTGATGTGGTCTTAATGGTGATGTGGTCTTAATGGTAAGGCGGTCTTAATGGTGAGGTAGTCTTAATGGTGAGGTGGTTTAAATAGTGAGGCAGTCTTAATGGTGAGGCGGTCTTAATGGTGAGGTGGTCTAAATAGTGAGGCAGTCTTAATGGTGAGGTGGTCTTAATGGTGAGGTAGTCTTAATGGTGAGGTGGTCTTAATAGTGAGGTAGTCTTAATAATGAGATGGTCTTCTAGCGGTGTTTTACTCCTAGACTAATAAAATTTGTTTAGCATTTTATCTGGCTATGAGACCACCTCACTTCATTTGCATTGTAGTAAAACTATATGCTTAAGTATATTTTGCATTACATTGGCAGAATATAAGGAATATATTAAATATCAGATGTGAAATATAATCCTCCAAAAACAAGCTAGCAAACATGCTGTGCCCATTATGTTTATCACACCAGGTGTGTTTCATAACTTGCATGAAAATCATTATTCAAGCATGTGGCATTTTAGATTCTATGCTAATAAAAAGTTAATGCAGCCGTTCTGTTTGAATGTTGTTCTAAATCTGAATGCCTCAAAAGGTTGTTAATGGATCTAGATGGTTTGAAGCACGCTTCCTGAGAATATTCAGCATAATAAAACGAGCTGTCTGTGACAATGTGACATTTAAAACTGGTGTAATATTGATGTGCCATGAGATGATTGTAAGGAATCAGTGGTTAAGGTGTTAGCTGTCTTTATGATATCACTGGGTGGTCTCGAATTCGATTCTGAGGCCAACTGTTCATGTGTAGGGCGTTCTTAAATAGTAAGCTGCCCATGGAATTTTGATGTCACTGTTTTTATGGAGATTACAGCTTATTTCATTGACAAAGAAACTCAAGATGGCATCATCATAAGTCAGTCTCCCAGCCAATAGTATTCCTGGATTCACATGACATCATCTGGTGTTTATTTCCATATCAGTGAATCAGCTGTAATAAAGGTCTGTAGATGAAGGGCTCTCCAGAAATTATTATATTATATGAGTGGCTGTGCCTTGTTTGGCTATCTGTGGCTATGACATGAATATGTATTCTTCATGGTAGTTTTCTGGTTAAGGAGAATTTTATTTTGTGAAAAATCATCTGATTTTGTATACATATCTGCAATTCGCCCCCATTTCTGCCTCCCCATTCAATAGTATTTCCACTAGGTGGCTATGACAGAATACTGCAATGCTATTGGCTGAAAATGTTCCCGCCCTTGACTGTGATTGGCCAAAACAAAAGTTCATCCAAGCGGCAGTAATTTTAGTGCATTTTAATGTATATTTGACATCTTATCATTCAATTGATTTTTGTTATTTTCCTGAGAAAGTAATATTTATTGAATCCGTGGGTTATGGTTTTTTATGTCTGAAAAGCAAAATGAGTAATAAGAAGAGAGGAAAGATGTATGTCTTGCTATGCTGAATTCAGGGCTGCTCAGTGACACAGCAAGTTACCCCACCCCCCCCCCCCCTCCCCATTCCTGGTGATGTGCCCCTTGCGCAATCAGGGTCAGACGTTACAAGACGCCATGATGAGGGTGACAAGGGAATCATGGGAATTAGAGGGTAAAATATGAGGCGTCAAGGACTGTTTAGGGGTTTGGGGTAGGGTTGTTAATGCTTTTTGGAAGGGGTGCTAGATGCTGTATCGCTAATACAGTGATCCCCACCAGTAAGACCACATTTTGCAACATGTGCTATTCGTTTTGAGGTGACTGCTGTGTTTAGCGCAAAATTGTAGTACCGTAACGGAGGGTATTATCGACAGGGTGGGTATTTTCGACACTCGCATTAAAATGTTAACAATTTATTATTATTTTTCTTAACGTTTTAATGTGAGTGTCGAAAATACCGGCCCTGTCGATAATACCCTCCGTTACGGTATATACATTGCACCTGACCAAAAATCGCCAGTAAAGTGTTATGATGTGGCATTCCGCTATAAGCCGTTGAAATTGCATTCAATCAAAGTATTGCATGATTGTATGCCCTAGGCTGTAAGTGCAAACACATTTGTCACACTACATCACTATATCATTGCAAATTATCAGCTTTTAGGACAAGGTTGCCATCATATTGTTTATTACTGTTGAACATTGTTGTTCAACAAGTTAATATTTGCGATGTATCACTTCTATGTATACGGCACTTTGTCATATCTAGCATAATTCGACTAAAGCAAGGTCGTTGCGATGTGGCTTTCCACTACAAGCTGCTACAATTGCATGCATCGACAATAATCGAAGTATTGCGTGATGTATGCCCTGGGCTATAAGTGTACCCAATGGTCACACTGAATTATGCATCACTCGGTCTGGAACAGGACTGGGGACCATTTCAGCTTTTGGAATGAGCCTATTAAAATGGCAATAATAATTTTTTAAATTATAAGAGGATTTATATTCTGTTGTACGTATTATTATCCTGTAATATGGTAGCTAATTCAACGCATAATATTACATATATTATAACACTTTATCATATGCAGCAGAATTCGACAGAAGCAAGGTCGTTGCGATGAGGCTTTTCACTACAAGCCGCTACAATTGCATACATCGACAATAATCAAAGTATTGCGTGATTGTATGCCCTAGGCTATGAGTGTACCCCATTTGTCACACTAAATCACTCCGTCTTGGAAGAGGACTCTTTCCTGGGGACCACATCAGCTAGCGTCGGAGGGTGAGGTGGCCATCAGAAGCCATGGAGATGTTGTTCATAGTTATCTCAGCCTGCCAGTCTCTTGCAGATATCTCATTGATGGAATGTCAACACTCAGGGTAGCCAAGTCCTCTCGACAATACTTCAGCTTCCTGCAAATCCCTCCAGTTCTGTGGTTTCTCGTAGTTTGTGGTTCTTTATGCTTTAGACGTTCTTATCTAGTACTGTTACTGCAGTGTTGTAGTCCCTTGATCAGTTCTTGTGGATTAATGATGTGTAAACAAGCTTAAGTCAAAACATCAAAGAGATCAATAGTGATAGGAATATCAGAAGATCTTGTCAATGTTGTAGGGTGGTAATATTCTGCAATGCAGGTGTCTTAAGTAGTACTGAGTAGTTTCATGACTTCGTATTGTGCAATAATTCAGAATGAGATGATAAAGAAACAAAATATGCTAAACTCTGATATAGTATGAAATATAGATGAAAATACTTGTTATGCAATGCATTTCAGACAAACTCCTGGATTGCTTTATACAGATGAAAATTACGATTCAATGGGAAAACTGCACTGGCGAACATGTCGGAGACTGGTGGAGATATGAGCCGCCCAAGAGAAAACAGAACCCACAGCAGCACAGATCAGTAACACTGTACAGTAGTCTCCCTCAAGGAAGCATTCCTTCCAGCTAACGCTCGATCGCCTTAGAGTTATATGGATGTTAATCTCAGTCGCTCTCTGATCATACACTGTGTCTTGCATTGTGCGCCTCCCACTTTCTTTCCGTCCTCTGATCTCCTGTGAACTCTATAGATCATTCTTCCAACATAGAAGAAGCACATCTTGTCCTTCTTGGCCTCAGTGTCGTTATATCGCAATTGGGCGGTGAAAAATACCCTAGCTGATGTCTTTAGAGTCTTAGTAGGGTCTTAAGACTCCTAGCGCTGTACCTAACGGAATGAGCGATGATGTGATGGGGTGCGGAATTTATGAGAAGGTGATGTTAGAAACCTGTCCCACCGGACCCCTTACTTTGAAGCCACTGCTGTGGTTCGTTGCTCCCATTGCTTCACTACATCCATTGGATGCTTGTCATCAGGTCAATGAGTCTGTGAGGCAGGTATAAGCCACCCGAGTCACGCTGACTCAGTCTTGAAAGGACATAGAGACAGCTGCCATCAATATATTGAATGCACTTCACATGGCAGTCTCCTCATGACTCTTGGGCGCAGGAAGTGAGGACCGAGGCTTCCAAGGTCCTGTTCTCAAGATTACAGCCTAGCTAGATGGTGCCCAGAAATTGTAATGCTGTGGCTGAGATGGCTTACTGCAACCTAAGGGGTGGCAAGGTTATGAATTGATGGCAGAGCTTGCAACGTAGCAATATACTTTTGCAGTAGGAGTTTGTTTGGGTGGCATAGTGGCGGACTCGCTGCTTCTTTTCTAGTGGCAGTCTTGGGTTTGAATGCTTGTCCAGGTGTTCTATCATAATAAAAGCCATTAAATGTAATCTCTTGGAGCTGTTTAATGTTTGGTGCTTCTGCTGAACATTGCTGAAGCAAATTAACACTTAAATATCTTTCCAGTGGTTTTGAGTCCTTATCTTGTAATGTCTCAATGCTACTGGATTTGAAGCTAAGAGCTAAGCCAATTTACATGACCAGCTTCCAGAGGCAAACGCGATGATGAGATGATAAAGTTAGGAGCTCACATCATGTTACACATTTACCCCATGGGTGAGGTATTTTACTTGCCTCAGCATAAACACCGAGTACAAGGCACCTCCGATTTAACGTCTCATGTGATTGAGTCCCTGAGCCGGGGATCGAACACGGGTCCATCAACAAAGCTGGGTGAATATATTTCTGGCCTCTCATAAAGCAATCCCCAGAAACGCAAGCCCTGAACCTAATAATGATACAGCTTTTACCTACTTTGTGTGTGTGCATACAATGACATTTTGTGAGTAGGGGCGGTGGCCTGGCTCAGAGGTAGCGCTCTGGGCTTCCAACCACTGGGTCCCGGGTTCGATTCCTGGTCGAGCCTAAGTTGGATGGCTGTTTCATCCTTCGTCTCATTGCCATGGACTCTGCCTGTCCTAATTAGCCCATCAGGTGTAAAAATGCAGGACGTAAAGCCCTAATCACCCACCCACACATGACATCTTGTAGTTGTGCAATTATTAAGATCATGGCCCATTATGTAGCGTCAGGTACTGGGTGACAATCACTGTGATCGTGCTGGCATGCTCCATAATATAAGGAGGCAACTTGGTTGTATGAAACACTTAGCACCATGACACACCCTACCAGCAGCAGAGTCTAGCGTGTATAAGGAACATTTATTGCTGGGCCTGACCCTCCACCTTCCTACATTGATCTATGTAGTCTTTAAAGGGTAAGGCTGTCATGTCTGCCTGGAATAGTCTTCCCTAGAATGGTCTTCCTGGAAAGGTCTGCCTAGAAGCAGTGTAGTGTGACATGACACTGCTTCTTATGTCATTAGGTTCTCCTGGAAGATGATGTGAATATGATGTTATATATTCAGTATTGTTAGGTGGCATAGTGCGAAATCAAATTTGTGGATGGTTGTTGTATAATAACTAAAATTATGGGTGCATACTCATTAATATGGAGAATGATATGATACTCAATTTGGAT